>KQ464098.1:811-404618 GCA_001304625.1 Trametes sp. AH28-2
GGTTGTATCGAGCGGGAACGTGCTCGAGGAGGAATCGCGGACAGGGACGGCGCAGCAGCCGTCTAGCGAGGAGGAAGCCGACTGTGAGATAGTTACTCACCCCCCTGCGGTGGTCACCAAAATGATGCTCCTAAACAACACCCAACCGCCGACGTAGAAGGCCGAGAGCCTTTGTAGGGCGAGGCCGTCGCGGGGTCCTGCGAGGCGTAGGGGGACTTGTCGCGAAGGGAGCGAGGCAGGAGGAGGTTAGAGTCGGGGTGCCCTGGCTAGAGGAGGTGCGCGAGGTGACGTGGCAAGAACCGCGAGGAGTCGCGAGGTGATTTCGGCAGGGAACCCGCGGGGACACGAGAGTCGCGGGGTATCGCGGAGAGAATTCGCGGGGACGCAGGACGCAGGACGCAGACGCAGTTCGCAATAAGTCGCAGAGTATCCCGCAGGCGCAGTGAAAGCTCAGAGTTGAGATCCTGAGAAGGGGGAAGGGGGAATCTGCATTGCCCGGCGCTGTGCCGTGTATTTTACAGGCCGAGTCCGTAGCTAAGTCCATCAATAAATAAAACAGAAAGTCCGCGACCGCGCGGCGCCTAGACCCGCGACACGGGTCCCACTATCACGGGACCGCGCTCCCGGCGTCCTGAGCCCGCGAGCGCCCGGACCGGGCCCGCGATAACCGGAGATCCGCCCAACGTCCTGCACAAGTCCTTCCGCGAGGAGCGCGGAACCGCGAGGCGGGCGCGAGCTCGCGGAAAGTAGCTGCTTGGTCCCAGAGAGGCCGCGAGTCGAATAGCGTACACCGCGGGTGGAATAGCGAGTACCGCGGGCCCGCGAGAGCGAAGAATCGGGGCCTAGCGGGGCCCTGGGCGCGTCAACGACCCGCTGGAGGAGGGCGAGTGCCACGATGAGTACATCCAGGAAGCGCTAGCCGCGGGGATATAAGGGTGTCCGCGCGAGGAGGATGCGTCCTGATCTCGCGATGCCCGCTGTAGACCTGCACAACCTCTCCGGCGTCGAGGAAGAGCTCGATGACCTCCGCGAAGAGGCGTACCGCCTCGCGATAAGCCAGTTGGAAGCACGCGTCGCGAACCTCGAGGAGATGCACCAGGCGCGGACCTATGACCGCTCGGATTGGTACCCCGCGGTGAAGGAAGCGATCTTTGCCTTGGTATGTGCCGGAATTCGTCCCGCCTCGCTCGCGATATTGACCTTGCCCTCGCAGGAAGCGTGCTCCATTGTCGCGCGCGGTGACCGCGGAGTCGCCGCCTTGGTGCGCCGCGTCGAGTCCGTACTCGCGGCACAGACCGTAGACAACGGTCTTAGGCCGTACTTCCGTCGCCGTCTCTTCGCGGTCCGCCGCGAGGCCGACATACGCACCCTTCGCGCCGCCTTCGCCCGTCTCGAGCTACTCCGCGCCCGCGCCCAAGCCATCCGCTATATCCTGACCCGCGCGGGGCCGGCCCACGTCCTAGCCAGCACCCGGACTGACGAAGCCACCTCCGCAGATACTCCCTGTGGGGTCCAAGGAGTACCGAAAGCGCGTGATTGAAACCCGTAAATTAAACCCGCACTCGGTGCCCATCCCGGACACCGCCCACATTGTTGGCGAAGGAGAGGCGATCCGGTCACTGGGGGCCTGGATTGGGAATGGTATTGATATCGCTGCGCCATGGGGCCCGGTGGTGAACACGATTGAGACGAATCTAGAGAAGTGGCGGAAAGGCAAACTGACGCTGAACGGGCGTAAACTAGCAGTGGGTATCGAGGTTGCGGGGCGGACGCAGTTCCGGGCAATGGTGCAAGACATGCCGGCGACTGTAGAGAGGAGACTCACGAAGATAGTCGCCACCTTCATGTGGGACGGCGACATGCACCCTCGAATCGCGAGGGAGCAGCTCTACAAGCCTGTTGCGGAAGGAGGGCTGAACCTAATAGACCTGCACGCCCGAAACGATGCCATCCACCTGATGTGGCTCAAAACCTACCTTGCGCTTGGCCTGAAACGACCAGCGTGGACCAAGATAGCGGATGCGCTGTTTGCCCGAGCTGTTGCGGCGGAATCGAAGGCGACAGAAGCCAAGGCTAGGATCAACACATTCTTGCAGACCTGGGCGGTGAGTACGCGGGCGAAGAAAGGCCTGCCGAAATGCCTGAAAGAAATGGTGAGAGTCGCCAAAAAGTACGGGGTCCGATGCCTTGTCCAGAACCCGACCCCGGAACTTAGCCTGCAGATGCCGGTCTGGAACCACATTGGCCGAGAAACGGGCCGTGGGGTAGAGAACTCGAAGTCTTGCCGCTGCCTACGCGATGTACACCAAGTGCGTACGGTGGGGCACTGTCTCCGTGTGACGGAGAGACTCACTGACCTAGCGCGGAACCACCATGCGCGCCCGACCTGCGCCTGCGATGACTGCAGCCGCGATCGCGGGGAGTGGGGGTGCGAGAACCCCCACCGATGTGCTGTGACCGCAAGGGCACTACTGCAACGCCTGGGTGGAATGTGGCTGCCGACAACTGAGAGGAACACTGATGGGCTCACCCTAACGAAAGGACGCAGGCGAGCAAACGCCTCGGCGCGCCTAGCCAATGAGCGTATCCTCTTTGACCCCTCCCTGTCTGTTGACACGCCCCTGACTGGATGCTTCCGCGTTTTCGCACCCAAAGAGCCCCTGGGCTCTGAGCCCGCGCTACGAGCAGTCCGGCCCTTTCAGGTCGGGGTAGAAGAGACTGAAGTCTTCACGGATGGGTCGGCCAAAGCGAATGGTACTGGCCTCGCGGCGGCTGGCGCAGGAGTATGGTTCGGGGAGAATGACCCCCGAAATGATGGCGAACGTGTCCCATACGACTCCCAGACGAACCAAATCGCGGAGATCTATGCGGTGGCGATGGCGAACCGCCGCGTGCCGCCTTTCGCGCCGATGCATATAGTCAGCGACTCCAAATACGTGATAGATGGCCTGACGAAGCACCTACAGGCTTGGGAACGCCGGGGCTGGATAGGCGTGGCAAACGCGGACGCCCTCCGCGACCTTGCTGGCCTGCTGAGGATGAGGAGCGCGCCTACCACCTTCAGGTGGGTTAAGGGGCACTCCCGAACGAGAGGCAATGATGAAGCGGACAGACTTGCAGGTGAGGGTGCAGCCCTCCCTGCTATGGCCCGCCCCCTGCACCTGCCGGCGCCCGAACGCTTTACGGTCCGAGGTGCCTCGCTGATGCACCTGAACCAGAAGCTTGCGTACGCTGGGGTCAGAAGCTGGGGCACGAGCGTGGAGCGACGCGCAACAACCGGAAATTCCAAACTAGTCATGGCGGCCATACGCGAGGCGACGGGGGCTGAGCCACTGGAGTCGTCGATTTGGAGCTACCTGCGTAAAGACCCAGTAAGTAAGAAGGTGCGGGACTTCGTCTGGCGGGCCCTGCATGATGGATATAAACTAGGCAGATACTGGCTGCACATCCCGGGCTTTGAGCCACGCGCACGGTGTGCGGCGTGTGGCGAGACGGAGACCATGGAGCACGTTCTGTGCGACTGCGAAGCCCCAGGGCAAGCAACCGCCTGGGCCCTAGCCAGGGGCATCCTCCATAAACGAGGCGTCACCCTGCCGCGGGCCACGCTAGGCCTCGCGCTGGGAGGGCAGACCTACGGTGTCTACGATGAAGATGGCGCGCCGCTGCTGGGAGCGACACGACTGGCCCGCATGCTCCTGCCGGAGACGGCGCGTCTGATCTGGGTCCTGCGATGTGAACGAGTGATTGGTGGGCGCGAGCCGCTAGAAGGACAGCTGGAAGAGCTTTACGTAGAGAGCCGTTGGATGCAGGTAGTTAACAGGCGCTTGCAGATGGACTGTGACCTGACGAACAAACGCGTTGCGGGATCTAAGGCGATAGCGCCGACCACGGTCTGTGCGACCTGGGACCGAACACTGGATGGCCACCGACAGGATGGCATTGCTGACTGGACAAAGATCCCGGGGGTTTTAGTGGGTAGGCCGCTGAGGCTGTACGTGCCGGGCGAGGGGTAGTGCCCGAGCCGTACGGCCAGACATGCAGTCCCACACTGCACGCCATTGCGTGCGTGCGTAAAGCATTTCCTCCGTACGGCCTGCTCCATGCATAGAGGGCCCGCCCTCGCTGCCTGCAATTGTCGTGAAAGGCGCCAGCCGCCGCACACGATGAGCACCGTTAAAAAAAAAAAAAAAAAAAAAAAAAAAAAAAGAGAGAGAGAGAGAGAGCCGAGAACAGGGAGGAGACGTACAGACTTCAAGTCGACGGCGTACTGAGGCACCCGCGAAGGTCACGCTGCCGGCCCATAGTGTGCGGAGGCGTCCCAGCGCACGGGCATGTGGCGGTATGTGGTTGGGCTGACCAGCCTGTTCGACCGTGCTTTCACTGCAGCGCGCGATGAGGGCGTCAGCATGAGCAACCCACCGGCCGGCGCGAACGCTTGACAGGCACGTACTCGGCGTCCTACTCCGCCCGCAACTCGGCCACTCTATCCTCAAGCCGGATACCCGCGCCTCCAGCAGGCGGGGCCCTATGGCCTTGGGTCGAGTACCGCTGTACGGAGCTGCGATGCATGAAAGAGCGTGAGCTCAACTTGGACCTGACGCTGCATGTCAAGGATTCCGCACCGAATGTGGGTTTACCTCCCCGAAACCGAGCCCTTACTCGAAGAGCGCGGCGACCCTGCTTCTGCTAAGGCCGCTTCAGGTCGGGGGAGTCCATTGGGGTACGCTGCAGGAGACGAGTCCGGTTTATAAAGACACAGAGGGCAGGACCACACGTGCAGCCGCTCCGATGGGCAGGTGTAATGCACTCGTACAACGGCACGAGTGTCCACGTAAACGGGAGGCAGCCCATCGGGAGCGTGGATGCTCGTGGTCTTCTTACGTTTGCTTTGCCACACGCAAATTCAAGCACGAAAGTATATGCGCAACGACGATTCAATTGACCTGACCGCGTTACGCTGAGGCGCACGTACTACACACCAACTCCACACGTCCCACTGCTCGTTAACGATCGGGGCCCGTACAGTAGTCCACGCGAAGTCGAGTCGCACGCGCGCCTCGGGGTGTCCTGGGTTACTTGATTTGTGTTCTGTCTGATAACGGAGTACGCGCCACGCTTGACGTGCACTCAATCACCAGCACGCCCGGCCAAACTAAAAAGCTCGACTCGGGTTCTTGACCTATCAGGTCGGGGTGACCGAATCTCGATCGTGTCTGCACCGCCAACGACGATACAACCACCTCGCGTCGCTGCGACGGGCGGTTAGCTCGATGTGCCACTGAGCTGGACAAAGGGGCTTACATGCTGGCGCTCGGGTCCCTGTGGCCGTGAGTCGCTCCGTGCGACTCACTTCTATCCGCTAGCCAGTGCCAACCGCCAGTCATCGTAGACTCGGACGGTTCGAAACACCTTCGGGCCAGCGTGATCTCGCCAACTACCCGGCCTCACTACGGACGCCACGGGTCAGCATGAGAAAGACAGATTAGCGGGAAGGGGTACTGACTCGACGCCCTGCCACTCGTCACTGGACCGCCCGGAGCACTCTGCCACCGCCCCTATCGCTACCGTCGCGATGGGCATCTGGGCCTCTGGTGCATACCGGCATACCAAGTGCACGGCTAAAAGAAACAAGTACTGTGAGCGAAGGAAGAAGTCGAGATGTCGAACAGGAGCTCACCGGAACCTGGGTTACCTCGCCACTTGAGCCATCCGGGCTCACCGACGAGTCCATTGAAGAGTTGCGAGAGGCGCTCGCTTTGGTTTATAAGTAACACCTCAGGGCAGGTCTGGAAGCGTACTCACGTGCCTCAGACGCGTCGACGCGACGAGACGCGCGCGCCGTGGCTACTCTCGCTTGTCCTCCTTCCTTCTCCCGCCTCCCTCTCTCCCCTCCCCTCCTTCTTACCGCCATGTCCCAGACAACGAAGAGAAAACGCGCGCGAAAGCCGAAGAAGGAAAAGGACAGCTTGGTGGGTGGGATTGCCCTAGCCAAGGTCTCTGAAATCAACTTCAGAACGTAGTCGCGTCAGACCTCCCTGTGGGACGCCTTCGGCATCAAGTCCTCAAACAAGAACACTCCTAGCGCATCTGCTGCAACGTCTGAGAATGAGTCTGTACCGGCCGACGACATCATCGACATATGTTCTTCAGACGCAGAGCCTGTGCCAGAGGACTCAAGCATTCCACCGGCGTCATCCAGCCCGTATCCTGCGGAGGGTAGCGGCTCCACAACTAGGGAAGAACATGTATCTGGTCAGTACACCTGCATCTGTATGATCAACTTTTCGACCAACCAGACACCCTTCGGCGTCGCAGATGGTAGTAAAGACGTTCCCATCATCATAGTCGACAGCTCGCCTGTTCATTCTCCTGTGCGGCCCCAGAGGACGCTCCCTCAACATCCCCCCAAACCCTTGTACTCCATCTTTGCTCCTCGGAAGCGACCCGAAGAGCGGTCTCCGTCTCAGCAGCCTAGCACGCGAAGTTTCACCGCCCCTGCGGCACCATTCCCCGACTCCTCCACGCAACATGTCCGAGGTCCACAAAGCACTTTCTCTCTCCCCTCTTCACGCCCTCTTCTGCGTACAGCCACCGCCCGCGCGCAGACACCTGAAGCACCGTTCGACTTCTCACGTCTCTCGCGAGGGCGTACGGAAACTCCCCTGCACTCCGAGGATCCGTCCTCAACTTCCAGCTCTGTGGATGCTTCCGCCAGAGAACGCTGCATCGCAGATATACCGGCGACGCATCGAGGTTACCCCGTTCTAAGCAGGATTTTGGCGGAGTCTTCGACCAGCTCAAGCGATGGACCTCACGACACAGCTTCATCACATCTACTATGGAACGACAAGTGGAGGCCCCGACGTGCTGACCAAGTCCTGGGGAACGAGCGCTCTGCGCTCTACCTACGAGACTGGCTTCTGGCCTTGAAGTTGCACATCGCCAGATCTGACGACGCGCTTGCGAAGGGCAAACGGAAGAGAGGCAAAGCCGGAGAGACAAAACGGCAGATCATTCGGCACGTTACGAGGAAGCGAGCCCGGCTAGACTCCGAGGAGCCACAGGACCCTTGGGAGGCCGACGACTCGACCGACGAAGAGGTTTCGCCGCAGCCTATCTGGGAAGTTGAAGAGGACTTCGCCCCTGCACAGCTATCACGGCTAAAGCGCGCAGATACGGACGACACCATAGATATTGAGGAATCGCCGTCCAGTCAGCCAGATGCCTCCCAAACGGTTGCAGCGGACCCTCCTTCCCAGCCATCGTCCGATGCACTGCGGCCTTTCTCCTACAAGCCCCCGAAGTTCGGTAACAAGGTCTTTAACACGATCCTTCTTGCCGGTCCAAGTGGCTGCGGGAAGACTGCTGCAGTGTACGCCTGTGCGGAGGAGCTTGGTTGGGACGTCTTCGAGGTCTATCCCGGGATTGGCGAACGGAGCGGCGCGGCCTTGAACAAACTCATTGGCGATGTGGGTAAGAACCATCTGGTGACGCAGACGCAGCAGCAGGCGGTACCCGGGCCAGAACCACGTCAAGAGAAGGCGCTACGTCCTAAGACGAACTTATTCGCCAGACGCGTCGTGTCTGACGATGAGGCGGACGTCAAGCCGAGTCAAGCCCCAGCGGTGGAAGACAAGACTGTGGAGCAGGTGAAACCGGAGGTCATGTCGGCGGTCAGCCAGTCCATCGTACTCGTGGAGGAAGTGGATGTACTGTACAAGGAGGACGCGAACTTCTGGCCGGCGCTGTTGAAGATCATCAATGAGTGCCGGAGACCGGTCGTCCTGACGTGTAACGGTGAGCTACCAGCATTTTCACGCAATTTCTCGGGTTACCAACCGGTTGTCCAGATATATCTTTGGTCCCCTTCGAAGGCCTGCCTCTCCAGACGACGTTGAACTTCACGCCATGTCCACCTCCGTTAGCCGTATCCTACCTACAAGCCCTCTGTCTCGCGGAGAACCGCTTCCTTCCTCGGGCTACTCTTCACAGAGCATACGAACACCCCGACGCTCCTGCAGAGTTTTGGTCAGACTCCTCATTGCATCCAGAGCACATACCACAGCCTACTCGAGACTTACGCAAGACGATCAACCACTTACAGCTGGGCGCCACACCTTCTGCATATTCGCAAACCCCCATACCTTCCTCGGACGACCAGTCTATCGAGAGGCTCATCCGCATCGCGAGGTGCATCGAGCTTAGTTCTTTCGTGGACAGCAAACTGCGGCGGCCCAGGGAGGAATTGCTGCGTGTAAGTGAAGCACGCTTCTTACATATCGTCCTTGCGACTCACGCCCAAGATAGGACCATCTGTCGAATAACGCCTCTCCGTCGCCGGACGACGAGCTCGGGTACAGGTACCTCGTCGCAGAGCCGTCCGACCTCGATTCCGCCCTCCCCATCACATTCTCGACCTACACATGGGACGAAGCCATCGTCGACGACCTCCTCTCCTACGCGCAGGCGCACCACCCCTTCCCCGGCGAGCTGCGCGATCCCGCGCCGCACCCGCACCCTTTGCACGCCGCGCACTGCGGCGCGATGCTGCCCATCCTGGACCAGTTGCGCGTCCCGCGCGAGCTGCTCGTGCGCGATGCGAGCGCGGTGTTTGCCGACTACGCGCCGTGGGTGCGGCACATGGCGCGCGTCGACGACGCGCAGATCGCGGCGAACGTCGCGAGCGGGCGGCTCGAGGGCACACGCCGGACGCGTAACTCGCAAAGGAGCCAGTACGAGCTCGCACGGTGGATCAGTGTGGACGAGACAGGGTTGGAATACTTGAGGCGGACGGGATTCGATGTGGACGACGCTCCTGGACCCGGGATACCGACATTGTAGCTCTAGTTTTGCCTTTGCCGCACCTATCGGACGTCACAGTCATGTTCTCTCGTGTGGACACGCTGTTTATGTCTTAGGTGACGCTTATATTGCTGCGAACGCGTACAGCCCATGTTTCCGGATGAGTAGAAGGTCGTTGCACACGGGCTCACACTGTATCGTTATCTCCTAGTCCGCATGAGTAGCAGGATTCAGCCAAGCAAAGGGTTGTTATCGGAACGCTACGATAGTCTACATACAGCAAAAGATGATATAGGAAGTCTATACAAAAAACTACTATAAGCATTATGCGAGGAAGCAGGGTCGTCGTCTGAAACCCGTTCGGCGAGTACAGTACCGATGCAAGATGTCGAGTCACAAAATTAGGCGGCCCACTGGTCTAGGGTACTCTGGGATTGGCCAGCGCCGCCTTGGGTCTGAGCCTGAGCGTCCTTTTGGAGGCCAAACAGATGGACAAGTTCTGCGGAGGTTCGATGATGAGCTCGTGAACAACCACAAAATCGTAATTTTCACTAACCTTGAAGACGCGCTTCCTTCTTCTGGCGTTGGGTTTCGGCGTTCTTGATTCCGGCGAAGGCCTAAATAAAAAGCGTTGGGAGCTGGCGCGTGAGACAGTAGGATGTTGTACTGACCTCTTTGACGAGCTTCTTCTTTTTCTCCTGGATTTCGATGACCTACGCAACGTCATCAATCGGATGCCGCAACGTATGCGCCGTATCATGTGTGCCTACCTTCGACTCGACGGTGTTCTCAGCGATGAGCTGGTAGACGTGAACAGGCTTGGTCTGGCCGATTCTGAAGGACATCGTCAGCACGCCCCGACGGTACGTATGCGCACTGCGAGACATACCGGTTGCATCGGTCAATCGCCTGCGACTCGATACCTTCTTGCCACCAACTGAATGTTGCGTAGTCAGTATTGATTTTGTTCTCATGGACTAAACGATACGTACGGATCCATCCTGTATGCGCGATGCAACGTCAGCAGATAACAACTGGCATACATCTTGAGCGACTCACAAGTAGACGTTGTTGGCAACCGTCAAGTTCAGACCCAGCGCACCCGCCTTCAACGAAATGAGCATGACGCGCGGGTTGACCTCGTCCGTTGTGGCTGGAAGGAGCTCCTCGACCGGGAAGTCGGTTATGCGCGCCGTCTTCTTGCCCTTCCCCTTCGCCGCGGCCATACCCTTGCCATTCTTAGCCTGAGTACGGGTAGGTGGGACGTTCTCATCGTCCAGGAAGTCGTCGTCATCATCCTCGCCAGCACCGTCGTCCATAACGAAGTCGTCGTCATCGTCATCGTCGACAGATCCATCGAGGAGGATCGACTGGCTGGAACGGGTGCGTCGGCGGGCCGAACGTTGCGACGGGATAGGCTCGGCGGGCTGTTGGGTAGCTTGGCTCAATGGAGGTACAGCGGTCAGCGTGTCCGGCTTGATCGGGACAGAGAACCTTGCGATAGTCTCCTGGCGGCGGCGCGCAGACATCTTGCCATCGAAGCGAACGTAGGGGATGCTATCGAACATTGCGATGAGTTCATGCGCGGTAGACCTCACGAGCTGCACTCACCCTTCTTTATCGAGAGTCTCGGCGATCTGTGGCATTGCATGAGTGAAAGTTCACGGAGAGAAAGAGAGTCGTTCGACTAACCTTGTCAAGGAACCCAGTGAACTGGGAGAATACCAGCGACTTGTCGGTCTCAGGAGTCAGCCTAAGGAGCGTCACAAGCTGGTCGATCTTGGCAGAGGAGCCATGTCGCAAATCATCGTCCTCTTCCTCCTCTTCGTCATCAAAGCGCACGGGTGCTTGAGTCAGGTCCGTCGGCGGCGGTGGCTCGATCAGGTTGCCCATCCCGAGCGGCCGTCGATCCTGTATGATTGTCAGCTACATGCCTACGCATATAACTCCAGGATTCGTACCATTGGGCACTTCGGATCGCGCGCGATGACCTCAGAGATACTACAAGCCATTCAGCCTAATCAATCAAGCAAAGAGAGCACAGGAGAAGCTCACCATGCCAGACAGAACTTATGTCCGCAGAATGTGACCCGCGGCTCATTGAGCTCGCCGAAGCAGATCGGACATTCCTCGCAATCCTCAATGCCTTGCGCGAGCAGGTTTTGCAGGCGAATGCGCTCCTGCGGGGTAATCTGCGTGGGGGCGGGAGCAGCACCGTCCTCGTCGGTCTCGTCGGAGCCCTGTAGCTGTTGCAGGTAGTTGGGAGGGAGCAAGCCCGGATGGAGGGCGAGTTGGCGCATCCGAGTAAGCAAGCTGAGTACATTGGATTGCACCTGTGATGCGGTTTGTATGTGAGAGGAGAGGTAAACCAAGGTCGAGACACTCACAGCAGCAGCGTGGATGGAGCCATGACGTGCGAGAAGGCTACCCACACGCTCCTTCGAGAGCTGCTCGACGGTGTCGTACAGCTCCTGCTTGCGGTAAGTAACATGGATGACGGGCGAGGGCACTGGGATACTCACCCTGGCCTTCGGCGTAAGTGCAACAGGCACGACGGTCATTTCCACCTGGAAATAGTGTCAGTACATGGGCATCAATCGCACACGACAATCTCACCGGTGGCAAAGGAACAAGGGGTTTCCCGTCTTTATCTTGCATCTATGAGGCGATCGTGAGCTCCAGTATTCGACCTAATCATGCTAGCTTCTTACCTCCTTCGTACGTCGGATGCAAATTTGACCCATCAACGCCTAGGGGTGCATGAGCATTGCATTCAGTATAATCTAGAACAAGTCTACTTACCCGCAGAAGTTCAGCGCCCGAAGGATCGCCATCCTTGAGGGGTCGTAACAGCATACGCTTGAAGAAGTCCTCCTGGTCCAACGGGCTGCAGATGCGGAGGAACGTGAGGAGGGATCCCAGATCCTGTGTGCATAGTCAGCACGCAGATTGCGTCATGTATGCTCAGTATACGAACCTTGGGCGAGTTGATCTAGTGGTAAATCAAGGTTAGTACGGCTGAAGAGGACAAGAGAAGGCAGCACATACAATCGGCGTTCCAGTAAGCACCCAGCGTCGTTGAGCAGTGAGCGCGCACACGGCCTTGGCCATCTTCGTCCTCGGGTTGCGGATGTTGTGGCCCTCGTCGAGAATGACCCTCTGTAACGAGAACCATGACCTCCGAGACACTCTCGCTGATGTATGCTGCACATACCTTCCACGGAACGTCAAACAACGCCTTGTCCACCCTCTGCTTCTTCGTAGCCGGAGCGCCGACCTTGCCAGTAGGCCCCAAGTCGTGCTCCAGCGCCACGGTTTGATACGTAGTGATCACGACGTCGTATCTCTTGAGCTCGGCGGGCGTCAGCGAGCGGTTCTTCCCGTAGTACACGCAGTAGCTCAGTGTGCCGGGCTTGACGTGGTCTTCGATTTGCTTCTCCCAGTTGGACATCACCGAGAGCGGAACAACTGGGCCCCGACGGTGAGACAACGCTTTAGGACATGTAGCTGAACGTACCGATGAGCGTCGAATTCGAGTGGTCAACTGGTGTATCGGACTTGGTCGCGAGGATCAGAGCAAGCATAGTCAAAGTTTTACCCTGGCGGTTGGTCAGCATCGCGAGCAACGGCGGTTGGACGCATCATACTGACAAGACCCATGCTGTCTGCACAGAGTGCACCGCGTCCAAGTGCGGGAGGCGCCTCCTGAGGGGTCTTCGTAGCGACTATACAATCCATCATCGACATGCTGCTATTCAGGAAGCACTCGGGACCTACTGTTGAAGTAGTACGGCTACCAGAGGAAACGGTCGGTATATCAATGACCAGGGGGGCGAATATGAGCGTACCTTGCCGGCGACACCCTTTCGGAGCTGCCAGAACTGTACCGGTTTGTCCGCCTCCGCTTTAGGAAGCTCAGGGTATTCATGGTCGATACACCACTTCAAGGCTTGGCTCTGCAACGGATGTTAAGCTCTGGACGGGGAGACACTCTCGACAACCTACCTGGTGTTTCAGAAGGTTGACAGTCAACTCGCCAGTGCTCAGTCCAGGCGGGTTCGGATGTTCGGGCAAGCCAAGCACGTCGTCCACAGAACACAGGGTGTCGAGGAGGGAGCTTCTCCGACCCTCGTCGTCGACCTTCTCTAGGTTGTTCAGGATCTGCTTCAGTTCCATAGCCTTCTCGTACGCCTCCTGTTGCTTCCGCATGGCCTCCTGCTGCTTCCGTGCCGCTTCTTGCTGTGCTACAGTCGCCCGAGCACGCTGACTCGAAGGCGGGGCATTATAGCTCGAGCTGGCATACCCCGGCGCTGTGGAGTGTGACGCTGCGAGAGCCTGAGAGTGGCTTGGTCCTGCCTGCGAAGGCGCAGGTGCGCGGGCGGCTGCCGCACGAGGTGTCGGAGCTCCTGGAATAGGACGCACGCCATTTGGACCTGGTTTGGGGAAACCGCGCTGGCCTGGAGTCGCCCAGACGAGTTTGGGCTCGAGGATTTGGCGCTTGTCGGCAGGACCGTATATCTTCAATGTCCTGGAGAGGAGGTGAGCTCTATGATAGTGTTATTCACGAAGAGGAAATATGCATACATGGAGAGGGAATAGGCGAAGCCGGAAACTGGCGAATGTTCAGCATACGAATTCGGCAAGTAACTAGATCATGCATAACACTTACGATTCCCTTCGTGCATGACACCCTCGACGGTGATAAGACCACTATCCATCAGAGGGGCGAGTTTGGCCGCCACTTGGCGTGGTATATGGCCGACCTAAGTATACGAGATTACATCCAGAACGGACATCCAGACTTTACATATGGCACGCACCTGTGTACCCCCGATGTTCTTGACCTGTATAGCGTTCCTGTAGCAGATGTCAGCACCAAGCCACCCTCGCAAGTACGTTGATTCACACGCACCGATCGTATTTGTTGTGCGGCTCCCGCACCAGTCGTACTTCTTCACCCGGTCCAACCAGACCTATACCACGGTGAGCAACACGACACGGTACGTTTTTGAGGCGACTACAGACCTTTATAGTACTGGACCCCGACGATACTAGTCTTCATCATGAGATACAACTCGTCCCTGCTCTCCTCTTCGGGAACATCTTCCACGTATTCGTCTTCTACTCTTTGCGAGTAGGACGCCCCAGCAGGTAACCCGGATATGCGGCGAAGGGGTTGAGAAGATGATGGTTGGGACGATGAGGGAGGTTGAGAGAAAGTAGGCTGCGAAGAACTGGGAGGGGTGCCTTGCGATGCAGCCAAAGAAGCCTCGTACTGAGCCTTGCGTTTTCTCTGGCTCGGGCCGGGGGTGGAGAGTGAGGGGTCGGGGACTTTAGCAGAAGCAGGAACGTCCTCAGGGTCTATGCGTCGAAGGCCTATAGCGAGCCTGACCTTTGACTGATCTGCGGGGCTATGACGAGGTATATAAGTCGGTCTACCAGATTATGAGATGCGCAATCACTCACTAGAGGTCCATGAAGCCCGGAACACTTTCGAGCTTTACTGAGGCAAGCTGGGCAAGGATGTCTGGAGTTACGCAACCCCTGTAGGCGCGCACAATGAACGTCAGCTCGTCAAGTAGGTACTTCATGAGCTTGTCACGTACCAGTGCCGCCATTCCACAGTTTCTCCGTAACGACCGCTGGTAACCTTCCCGTACCGTAGCGTCCCGAGTTCTATGGGGGAGCCTCTACAGGGTGGCGGGCCATGGCACGTCGCCCGACTACTTTTGCTGTACTAAAACGCGGTGAGTTACGCGTCTGACGCGTCAAATTAAGTCCGCTACTCACTTCGAATATATGCGATGTAGCCATATGCGTTCTAAGCAGGCCAATGGTGATAGTGTAAGAGAAAGCGGGGGTTTCCCTATTAGGGCACCGACGCGTCGGGCCCCGCAGTCTGCTCAGTTTCCCACGCTGGCGCGATCAGGTACGTGCGGGCGCTTAAGATACACCCCGCATCGCCCTGGCGTCGCGTCTGGTCCGCACACCTCCACGTCTGCACTCTCTGCTTCTGTCGTTGAACCATCCGCTCTAACGTACTTCTGCGCGTTGCGAAACACTGGCTATGATTGAGACTTGTACACAATATACTTACAGTGCTTAGAGGCTCTCTATCCTGGTCTACAGACTCGCTTGAGGAACGCGGCCGACTACACACTGGCACCATGCCTAATCTGCGCGCGGTCTCCAGGCCACGACTTGTTAACTTCCTACGACTCTTGTGGCTATTAGCAATAGCTTGGTATGAACTGGGCACATTCTACCACCATGCGGCAAGCTGTCCGTGGCCAGACAAGCCTCTCTTGAGCTCGGTATGTTCGAGTCCTCGCTACTCAGGCGAAGGCTCATTGAAATAGCTCTTGGCTGGTTAGGGTATCTCCACCACACCCCCATCCCATGTACTCCTCGTCGCCGACCCACAAATTCTCGATCATCGTTCCTATCCGGATCGCCCACCTTGGCTCATGCGGCTCAGTCAGTTCATCGTGGATTTGAACATCAGGAAGAGCTGGCGTGCAGTACTACGGGGGCGTCCAGACACCATAGTCTTCTTGGGAGACATGATGGACAACGGCAGGGTGGACATGCCTGACGAAGAGTGAGTGATCCTACATCTCACGAATCCGGAGCTCACAGTGCGCTCCCAGGTATGCTCGTTATGTGCGCAGATTCAGGAGCATCTTTGCGCACGACGAACGCCTCCCCATGCATTACATACCTGGAAATCATGATGTCGGGTACGTGCCCCTCAAACTGGCCGCGTCGAGCTTCACCTAACCCCCGTCCAGACTAGGTGCATCGTCACCTTCGTATCGCTTCTCTGACCAGGCTCAAGAACGTTACCTTTCCTCGTTCGGCCCGCGCAACGAGCGTACCCCCCTGGTCAACCACACAGCACTGCTGATAGACGCACCCAGCCTCGTCGACGAGGATCGAGCGCGCGCAGGCTCCGGCGCGTCATTTGCTGAATGGGCCGCCTCGTACCCAGACAGCACTATCGCATTCGTGCAAGACTTCGCTCGAAGTACGTCTGTTGCTCCGACGAGAGGCCTTCTATCACAATGGCCCGGTGTCAATCAGAATACTAAAGCGCTTCGTTATCATGCTCAGACGTAGATCCTACCGCAAGCGACAGGCCCATCCTATTCACTCACGTCCCGCTCTCCCGGCCCGAAGGAACATCCTGTGGGCCCCTTCGCGAGCGCGGAACAATCCGCCAGGGCAGAGGATTGGGGTACCAGAATCTGCTTACTCCTGAAGCGTCGCAATTCCTTTTGCAAAGCATACGACCGGCGATCATCTTCAGGTAACGCACCCTCGATGTCATCCCGCTGGGTGTTCGGCACATTGACGCGTCCACAGCGGAGATGACCACGATTACTGCGAATACGTCCATACCCTTCCATCGGCAGACACCAAGCGTCCCTCCTCGCCTCTCTCGATACCCGAGATCACAGTGAAGTCGTTCTCCATGGCCATGGGAGTCCGTCGGCCCGGATACCAGCTACTCTCCCTCGTCCCGCCCTCATCCTCCCCAGAATCCCAACAGACGTTCGCGCACAGCCCATGTCTCCTGCCCGACCAGCTCGGCATATACCTCTCCGTCTACGTCCCGCTCATCGTGCTGAGTCTAGCCATCCTCCTGTTCGCGAACATCCGGCGCTCGTGTACCCGGCACTCTTCACCAACGACGCGGTCGAGCGAGTGGACTTCCCTGCATCCTGGCGACTCCGAAGAGCCGGACTACGACCTCCCGCCGCCTAGTGCGTGGCGCTCGAAGGAGTTTCCGCGGCCCGGATGGTCGCGCACCTTCGTCGTCCCCCTCGGCGGACGTCGATTGCGTCTCACGCTCTCTTCGTCCGCGCTGCTCGATCCATTAAAAGCGTTCTTGTGGACAGGTGGAAAGGCAGGAGATGACGAGAGTCGTAGAAGGAGGGGCGTCTTGAAGGGCTTCTTGCTTGACGTACGAGATGTTGCGTGGGCTCCGCTCGCGTTGTTCGTACTCATCGCGTGGTGGGTATGGTGAGTCCGCCGCGCAGTAGGCCCTGTCGATGTGATCGGATTCGAGTACTGTATATCCTGTACGCGGTCTGCGTGTTGTAATCATGCTTGCTTGGATCGCTGCGCTGCCTCTTCTTGAGCTTCGATCGCCCTGTTCCACAGAGATATGTCGAGGTCGCGCGCCTCCTCAGCCACAATCGCCCGTAGGACTAAGTGAGGGTTCACGTTCACGAGCGGCGCATGCGCCGACAAAATTGGGAGCGGTAGCGCGTTCTGCCATCCTCTCTGTCAATGTATGGCACTCGCTCGACAAACACCGGAACCTACGTTTGACAATTCGAGATAGCCAATGGCCATAATGACCGTCTTAGCCTCATGCAGCCAGCGGGGCGTTCGCCACGCGTTCCGGACGCACAGAGAGATGTCGACTAACAGCGCGTCTTCGCCGTCGTGTATCATGATAGTGGAGGACTCTGCCTCGTGGTGCAGCAGCCTGAAGTTGCGTGATCAGCCGCGCCCTTCGAACGAGCTAAACAAGACTAACCATCCTGCTACTCTGAGCTTGCGCGAGAGCAACGCGGTAGAGATGGATGCTAGCCTCGTCGCTGCGGCCGATTCGATTTGCTGGTTCGGCATCTGCAGAGCTGGCGCTCCGCAGTGTGTCGCTAGACTCGACCGCGGTGAGGCAGACTAGTTGAAACGTTGTGGCGGTCGTGGACGTCCTCGTTCAACCTGGAATGTACAAAAAGGCGCTCGTGCATATTCGGATTTTCATTTGGGTGTGGGACTTATGGGCGCACATGGGTCCTGGTCGACACGATAAATTGAAGATAGCACGAGACCCCCACTCCCGCATTCACAGATTCCAGTTTCTGATGTTACCGTACAATAAGCGGGTGGCTTTGTCGCCCTAATCATTATACGCTCTGCACAGACATACATATACTACGTCAAAGTCCATGTCCATTCACAACAACATGCAAAGGAGCGTCCCGGTCACTAGCAGACCATAAGAAGAAAAGAACAAACCCTCAGTCGCTGTGGCGCAAGGGACCTCCCTCCGGATCGTTGTCCACGACCTCCTTGAACTTCACCGGCGTGTAGCGCGCCTCGCTCTTCCCCTTCGTCCGGATGCACATCGTCAACGTCACGCCCAGCAACACGAGGCCAATGACGAGGTTCGCCGCGAGGAGCCCAACAGCAGCAAGCCCGTACTTTGAGTCCGAACCTGACTTCTTCGCGGCGCTATCGTCGTCTGTCGACAGCGCGCCGCTGATCACCGTGTCGTCCCCAGCGCCACCGTATGCCGCCCCGCCAGAGGCCGTGTCCGTAGGAGCCGGGCTCGATCCCGCGGTCGTCGTGCTGTTAGTATCAGGAGTGCTGAACGGCGCATAGTCCCGCAGGTAGACGTCCGGAGACAGCGGGGTGGTCTTTGCGTACGCCAGCTGGCGGCCTGCATTGAACTCATCCCATGCCATCGTCATGTTGACGGTGGTGGGAAGCATCTGCACATAGGGCCCGCCCTGGGTGTTGTTGGTAGAGTCGCTGACGCCGTAGTCGAACCTGGGGAGGCGAACCGTGGTGAGTGACACGGAATGGTCTACGGTTGGGTGACGACGGGACGTACGAGGCGTAGACGTTGCGCAAGAACGAGTCACCAAGTATGATATCGAAACCGACCGCCATAAAGGCTATGTGCAGCTCGCTGAAGCCGCTGGCACAGATGGTGAGGTCCATGTGGGTGCCGTTTACGATGGCCGGGCTGGTCGTCAGAAACGCGACGTCGGATGGGTGTATGGGCACCTCGATGTCCCTAGAATACGATCATTCGGTTAGTGGGACAAGGTGAGCAAACGTAGATATCGGTGCCACTCACCCGAATGTAAATGCCAAGCTAGGGACAGTGGCATTGCATGGCACAATCCAGGAATTGTCGAACTGGGAGTACACCGCCCCGGGGATGCTTTGGTAGATGGCAGCTATCGCGGCCGCGGGAAGTCCAGGGATAGAAAAGCCACTGTCGAGTACCGCCACAGTCTTCCCCGCAGGTACGCCGTCGACGACCGACTTGTTGAACGCAAACGGTTGGCCATTGATAGTCATTCCATCCAGCACGACGCTCCAGTGCCCGTTGGCACCCGGAGGCCACAGCTTGGGTGCGTCGGAGATACCCTGGTAGTCGGGGCTGTGCTCCGCAATGTAGAAGTCCCCCTTTCCGGGCGTGCCCGCTACGGTGTTGGCGCGTCCCAGGCGGAGGTCGAAGAAGTTCGGGAGCGACGGATTCGCGGCGAAGATGTTCGTCCCGGGGCCCTTGCCCAGCGCGAGGGCGGACTCATTCCCCCAGGCGTTGGCCAGTGCCCCGAAAATAGCAGTATCGTCAAAGCTGAAGCCCATGACACCATCTGCGGAGGGCACATCGTCGCTCTATAACAACGGTGTCAACTCCACGCACGCATCTATCATACGTAAATCTCACTCGCCTCCACTGATAGGAACGCTGTATGAGCATATGCGCATCAGTAACGATCTAGCAGGACAAGCGTGGAGCAGACTGACCTTGAGAAGACACTGCGTAGGAGCCGAGGTGCATGTCCGAGAACTCAATGGTGCCTGTTGCATTACCAATTCCGTACGTTTCCGTAGTCTGGATGTTGGTTGTGTTGACATATCGAATGCTACGACCGTTCAACTTGAGGTACAGATCGGTAGATCCAGTGTCCACTTGAACCTTGAACTCTGTGATGTTATCATAGCCGTGAGCGTCAGGCTCGCATGAGATTTGACCCAATGCTCACTTTCTCCACCAACATTGATGTAGGTGTAGTACTGTTGCCCAAGCGTTAGTATATATTCAAACCGAACGGTAGAGAGAGTGTTATACTTACGAGCAAGTTGTCGTCGGTGAAGATGCCTAGGTTTGCTTCATACCCGGCGGCTGGCTGACAAGCCACTCTGGTGGAGAAGAGTGCTGCTGGGAGGACGAGAGGGACGATCTGGAGGAGGGAAAGGGGTAACATCGTCGTTGAGGAGGGGGTGGGCCGCCGCCTCTGGCAAAACAATTTTATACCCTAGAGCGCACACAGCATTGCTGCTGGCAACATAAGACGATGTGCATCAGCCTACGCGCCGGATACCTCCCCGAGAGGTAGCTTTCCGCTATGCCCGTTGCGTTAGGGCACGGAAACACTGCCATGTAGACCCCTCGGGCTGCTGCGGCTTCGCAGGCTTCCGGATCACTAAATGCCGGCTCCTCTAACACGACGCTTCGGCCGCGGTAGCACTGCTATCAGCTGCATACGCGTCAACTCACCGATAGTCCTCGCGCATTCCAGCGACGTACGGGAAGGTCAAACACTGCCAGGAATCACTCAGAGAGGAAGACCTTGCCAACTTCCTGCTAGAGAAAGATTGATCAGAACCAATGGATGACTGGGAGGCTGGCGGCATCGGCTTACCTGGAGTCCTCACCAATAATTCTAACCTGTCGGCCTCGTCCGGACAGGTCGCACGCCCAATGGGGAAAACGCAGGATAGCAATGAATACTCCTCCTGAGGCGCTGCACGCGGAGGAACAGGGCTGCATGGTAGACCCGAAGCTCCGCTAAGCGATGGCTCGACATGCCAACGACAGTTCTAGTCTCCCTGTCATCCCCAGGCCAGCCGATTCGCCCGTATATCAGCCTGAGGACTAATGAGATCTGTTTCTCGGCAGGCTTGAACAATTTACAGTATGCACTAGCTTGCCGGAAAGCCATGGCACAGTGGAGTGATGCATCGATTGGGCTATAAGGCAAAGTCTTCTCACTCCCGGAAATAGAAACAGATATGTGTCTCATATCTGTGTCGCAGGAATAGGAGACTATGGCGGGAACATAACGCGACTCGAAGAGACCGATTAGACCACTCGGACTCGAGTACTGGCGAGAACCCGGTTGAGTCAAGTAAACCGCTAATCAAACACTACGTATACTCGTTGCATGAATAAACTTACAAGCAGTACCATACGAGTGGTAGAGGCAAGTCCGGGCGTTTGGAGAGATTGGGAGAAAGACAAGCTGGACGGTCGATCGGACGCGGAGAGTGCCAAGGAGTTAGGCGCTCGTTGAGCAAGGGCCGCTCAGCGGCTCACCAGCAGTCAAAAGTTGTCTCCCCTAGGCAGACGAAAAATGTGATCTACTTGAGTGGGGGAGTCAAATGGCGTCTGACGCTTTTGCGATTTTAAACGAGGGCCTGGCACTCGCGTACACTCCCACTGTGCAGTGTATGTAGTATACATATTCGAGCGCTGTCGCGCGATACCATAATAAATTGTTTGATACAGTATATGAAGTCCATGTCCATCCAAGACAACGTGCTCGTCGCTCTTGAAGAGCGCCCCAATGCGACCTCTCAGCCATAGCCCCACCCCCCAGGCCCTCACTGATCGCTGTAGCGCAAGTGTCCCCGCTCCGCATCGTCATCCGCGACCTCCTTGAACTTCACCGGCGTGTACCGCGCTGCGCTCTTCCCCTTCACGCTCCGCACGCACATCGTCAGCGTGACGCCCAGCAGTACGAGCCCGATGAACAGGTTCGCCGCGAGGAGGCCGACGGCCGCGAGTGCGTACTTCGAGTCCGAGCCGGACGTCTTCGCGTCCGAGTCGTCGTTGCCGTCCGTCGACAGCGCGCCTTCCACCGCGTTGGACACAGCCCCATCCGTGGAAGCGGCGCCGAGGCCTGAGGTCGCGCTCGGCCCTGAGGTCGCAGTCGCACTAGCATCGGAGTCGGAAGAGTTGGTGGCACCGGGGAGGAAGGGCGCGTAGTCGCGGACGAACTGCTCGGGAGTGATCGGGTTCAGCTGCGCGTACGCCGCCTGGCGGCTCGCGCTGAACTCCTGCCAGGCTGTCGTGATGTCGGTGGTGGGCAGCATCTGCAGGTAGGGGTTGCCCGGGGTGTTGCTCGCGGGATCGCGGTCGCCGTAGTTGAAGCTGCGGAGACGGTCAGCAGGATGCCGTTGGCTAGCGTTTGAGGACAGTGAGACTTACGAAGCGTAGACGTTGCGCAGGAACGAGTCGCCCAGGATCATGTCGTAGCCCGCAACAGCAAAGGGCAAGTCGATCCTGGTGAACCCGCCCGCGCAGATAGTGATGTTCGACACCGTACCATTCACCTCGACGGTAGAAGTGGTCACGAATGAAACGTCAGACGGGTGTATGGGGATGTCGATACCCCTAGTACGCAGGTTCCCCGATCAGTGTCTCGCCCACACAAACGACAGGAGCCCATGCTACTTACCCAAAAGTGAACGTCAAGTTGACATTGGAGTCGCACGGCAGCAGGTAGACACCCTGGCTCTCGACATACGTCGCGCCAGGGACCTCGTTGTAGATCGCGTCCACGACCGGGGTCGGCAGCCCCGGGATCGAGAACCCACTATCGAGCACAGCAACCGCCTTCCCCTGTGGCACGCCGTCCACGCCGGACTTGTTGAACGCGAACGGCTTGCCGTTGATGCTCATCCCGTCCAGCACGACGTTCCAGTGCAGCGCGGAGCCCGTGCGCGTCAGCTTCGGCGCGTTCGCGATGTGCGCGTAGCTCGGGCTGTGCTCCGCGATGTAGAAGTCGCCCTTCCCCTGCGTGCCCGCGATCGTGTCCGCGCGCCCGAGGCGGAGGTCGAAGAAGTTTGGGAGGGAGGGGTTCGCGGCAAAGATGTTTGTCCCCGGGCCTTTGCCAAGCGCGAGCGCGGAGTCGTTCCCCCACGCGTCGACGAAGGTGTCGTGGATGGCGGCGAGGTCGAAGGCGAAGCCCATGATGCCGTCCAATGTTGGCGTAACGGTGTCGTTCTGCGCGGTTGGTCAGCGTCGGTCGCGCATCGGGCATGATGGATTCAGGAGTTTACCTCAACCTGTAGGAAAGCTGCATGCAAAACCGACTGTTAGTCACCGTTTTGTAGTAGAAGCACGCATTTGAGACCGACCTTGCGAAGATGCGACGTATGAGCCGATGCGCATGTCCGAGAACATGATAGTTCCGGACGCATTGCCACCGCCGTACGTCTCCGTCGTCTGAAGGTTGGTCGTGTTCACATATCGGATGTGCCGGTCGCCCAGCGTGAGGTACAGGTCCGTGGAACCAGTGTCCAGCTGGACCTTGAACTCTACATTAACAACGCAATCAAGTTAGCGGAGGAACGTATGGTAAGCGCGAACGGAGGGGACTCACTCTCGCCTCCGACGTGGACATAGGTGTAGTACTACAACGCAGCAGAGGTCAACGACTACTCCCACGGCATCCAGACAATCGGACTCACGATGTTGTTGTCGTCGGTGAACACACCAGGATTGGCCTTGTATAGTGGCGCGGGCTTGCCTAGCGCTGCAGTACCATAGAGTGCCGCCGGGAGAAAGAAAGGAACGATCTGAAGGAGGGACCGGGGAAGCATCGTTGTCGGGATGGAGGATACCCCCCTTGCCCCTACGCAGCGACATACTTGTACCTCCAGTCCCCGCACAGCCCCTGCCCGCGGTGAAATCAAAAATATGCTGCTCTTCGCGGCGGATGTCTCGGTGAGTCTCAGTCGGCCTGTAAGCGATGTCTCCGCCACTCTCGGACACCGGAATATAGTTACTAACTCGACTCGCTGACACCGCCACACAGTCCCCTCGGCCTCCTGCGGCTTAGAGCTGATCATGGTGATCGCTGGACGCAGTGGATTTGCAGCGGTGTGAAATTGGACTGTCTTTCCTGTCGATGAGACGCTATAGCGGCTCCGCTTGTAGTAGTACTGTTGCGAAGTGCACGCTCGTCAAGGATTTCGGAAACGCTGCACGCGCAGGCGCGCTACTGTGAGTAGCGTCACATTGGCAGGCGTTCTGCAGCGGCCCATATTCCCATATGATCGCGGCACAGTCGCGCTTATCCTGAATATGCAAAGCAAAAAGGAGTTCAAAATCCGGCAAGTTCTGATAGGAGGCACACGGTGACGGCTTACCTGCACGGCTTCTATTCTTGATATGTCGCCCGAACCTACCGGTGTCGGTTGCGCTCGAGCGCTGCGCATATACGAGGGGACGAAAAGCAACAAGAAGGGTTACCCGTACGCGCTCCGTGTGGTACAACGGGGTGGCACAGCTTCGAGCGTCGCCAACCTAAGCGGCAGGGCGCATCGCGCCATCAACGAAATTAGACTTGTTAGCTGCATCGCCAGTAGCCAGTGGACAAATGACACCGCCTAGCAAACCTCGCATTGTTCATCCCCACAGCCAGAGCTTCGGGCATGTTGTTGAGCGAAGGCACCCACTTCATGCCACGAGCTCTGAGGAAAGGCAGTGCCTATGAGCCGCCTGGATGCAACCTCGCGAGATCCTGTTGAACTTCGTGCCATTAGAGTCTTACTGTGCGTACGTGGTCGTGTGCACCGCTAACGGATCCTACATACGTAGACGAAGGTCGCGGAGCCTCATCTGGCCCCATCTGCAAACGTTATCAGTACGCTTCTCGAGGTCTCTTCCCAGGAGCGTGAACTCACCGTGCCTCGCTCGTACGGCGGTGGGAGAGATCGTGCTAGGCGGCACAATCGATTACTCGACTCGAGGCTCGCATGCACAAGCCAGTCGTCACTCGAAGTCGTACGTCGCTCGGCATGACGCAGAGAAGGTAGAAGGACAGCGCGAAGCGTCGCGGTGTCCTCGAGCCGACACCGAGGCAGCACTTCTGCCACCGTTAGGTTCATAGGTGCAGGAGACCCGCTCTCACAGCGCAGCCTGACATCGTGCCTGTACGGACTCGCAGCATTGGTATGAACGCATCCACCGCCGACTGCCACGATATGTTCCTCGGGGCCTTTCAACGACCTCGCCTGAACTTTTGCCATTCCAGCTGCCAGCCGGGCCCGCGATAACGCTGCGTGCCTCCCAGCTTCACGCCGAGCAGGAGACTGTTCTTCCTCGCAAGGGGCGGCACCGACGGTGCCGACTATCCATAGAACGCAGACAAGGGGACAACACAACATCGCGCGCAGCCCGGAGATAGAAGGCCTGCAAGAGACGCTGTGTGGTTCGGAGGCAGACCGTCAGCAACACGCCGGTGGCATCTGTCAGGTACGCAGGGGCAGATGGGTGGGCCGCCCAGGGCCAGGAGACACCATCCAGCATCCAGCAGGGCGGGCAGGAGACGGCGGCGTGACTGACGGGAGGCACAGGGCAGGCAGAGAGCGCGCCTTGGAAGTCGCGGCGCTGTTGTGGCGCAACCACTGCTGAGCGTTCGGGGACGCGCTCGTTGGGCGGTCGATGGGTCAGCGACGGCGTAAGCTGCGTGTGTACGCTAGTGTACGCGATGTGAGTCCGCATCGTGCGCCCTGCGCGAGTGGAGCGGAAGCACGCGCGGCTGGACGCGTAGGTAGCGCAGCGCGAGTGATGCATGTTTCGGGGGGCTCGTACGTACGCACGCGGTCGAGGTGGACACGGGGACGGATGACGCGATCGATACGAGCAGACGTCGCGGCGGCGCTTGGGCGTGGCATGTACACGTCCTGGAACTGGAAGAAAGGCGAGAGTGCGCGCGCAATGGGAAGGGGAGAGGAGAGAGAGGCAGGGAGGGCAGCTGATAAGGGGAGAGAAGGCCGACAATGCGGCGGCAAGGGGCGTCGACAAGCGTGATGGGTGCATCAGCGGTCTAGAGTTCCGATCTGCAGGTCGAACTTAGAGGGCCCGATATATTCGACGGCCACGGAAACTGACGTGGGCGGACAAGGCCCGGCGGGACGGGAGGACAAGAGGACGAGTACATAAGGTGGGGGTTGCGCACGCCCGCACGCCTGTTGGTTACTGTCTGGATCGGCCAAATCGCCATATACCCGTCTGCTACGCTCTCTCTGGACTTCTGGGCTGTCTACGGAGGGATCTCGGAGAACTGGAATTCACGGAACCGGGGCCGGAAAGTGCTGATCGCTCTGGTGCTGGGAGAGGCAAGAGAGGGAGGATGCACGCACGTTGGTCGACCGTTGCGGAGGCGGGGCGGGGGAAGCTGGGCACGGTGCTGCCGCTGGTGGAGGCGAGTGCGTCTGCGATTGGCCGGCTGTCGTTGGGGGGCGACGAGCGAGGGCGGGCGGCGGTGGCTGGCCCTAGCAGACTGCGCGGGGCGGCAGACATCGCGGACGGAGAGGCGGACGAGCGGGCAAGCCTGCGGGAGAGACAGCGACGATCTATCTGCGAGCCGATCCGGGAAGAGAGCTCGCCGAGTCGGTGGGGGGACGACGACGACGGGGGGTGGCGGAGGGAGGGCCTCAGCCAGATTCAGACCGCGCCGCCCAGTCCGAGCAAGGCCAGGGCATCGATATCCCTCCCTTCGCCCGTTTCGGACATTGCCTTGGACGTATATAAACGTCATCACAGACCACGGGCTCCCCCAGTCCGCTCCCTCTCCGCCCCTCTCCTCCCCCTCCTCATCTCGACAAACACCACAAGACCAATCCACATAAACCACCCGTGAGTCTTCTGCCCTGCCCGCTCCTGCTCCCGACGCCCACCACCTCACCTCCAATCAAATTCATCTAGCGCCATGCCCGCAGACTCCCTCATGCCCAGGACCGAGTCCTTCAACGCCCGCGTCCGCGGCGCGTCCCACATCGACTTCAAGACCGCCACCACGGGTGTCGCTGCCAAGGCCATGCGCAATGAGCTCTCCGCGCTCGTCAACACCGTCAAGGATCCCGAGACCCGGAAGGTGCGTACTCCGTCCCCCTCCCCGCCGATCGTCCAGATGTCTGAGATCGGGCAATATCAGGCCTTCGACACCGAGATGCAGTCCTTCTTCTACCTCTTCACGCGCTACCTCTCCGAACGCGCTCGCAGCCAAGAACTGTACGCGTCTTTCGTCTTCCGCCTACGCGCGCTTAATTGCTTAAATCCCCCTCATCAGCGACTGGGACCGCATCGCATCTCCCTCCGAGGACAAGATCGTCCCCTACTCCAAGCTTCCCACCGCGGATGCCTCCAACCTCAACAAGCTCGCTGTCCTCAAGGTCAACGGTGGTCTCGGAACCTCCATGGGTGCGTTTGCTACACCTTCTCTCCATTGAGCAGTCGGGGCTAACTAGCCCTAGGCATGACCGGCGCGAAAAGCGCACTCGAGGTCAAGGACGACATGACCTTCCTCGACCTCACCGTCCGCCAGATTGAGCACCTGAACACCACCCACCGCGTTGACGTGCCCCTCATCCTCATGACGTCATTCAACACTCACGAGGACACCCTTCGAATCATCAAGAAATACGCCAACCAGCAGCTGCGCATCACCACCTTCAACCAGTCGCGCTACCCGCGTATCTTCAAGGAGACTCTCCTCCCCTGCCCGCGCACTGCTGACGATGACAAGAAGCACTGGTACCCGCCCGGTCACGGTGACCTGTACAACGCATTGACCCACTCGGGCGTCCTCGACCAGCTCCTTTCCGAGGGCAAGGAGTACCTCTTCGTGTCCAACTCGGATAACTTGGGTGCTGTGTAAGTTGATGGGACTTGTGCGGAAGTGTGTAGAAGCTTATGAAGTGTATAGTGTCGATGAGCGCATCCTCCAACACATGATCGACTCCCAATCAGAGTTCATCATGGAGGTCACGGACAAGACGAAGGCCGACATCAAGGGTGGTACCCTCATTGACTACGAGGGTCACATCCGCCTGCTTGAGGTCGCTCAGGTACCGAACGAGCACATCGAGGACTTCAAGTCTGGTATGTTTCCACTTTCGCGTTGACGTATGCGTGGCTGTGCTAACAATGATTCCAGTGCGCAAGTTCAAGATCTTCAACACCAACAACCTGTGGATCAACCTGAGGGGTTCGTAACGCTATGTTGTTCGTTGTTGGTGCGTGCTGATTGTTTGTTCATCTAGCGCTCAAGCGGGTTATGGATACGGAGGGCATGGAGCTCGACATCATCGTCAACCCCAAGACCACTGACGATGGTCAGGCTGTTGTCCAGCTCGAGACCGCCGCTGGTGCCGCGATCAAGCACTTCAACAACGCGCACGGCGTGAACGTCCCGCGCAGCCGCTTCCTGCCCGTCAAGAGCTGCTCGGACCTGCTGCTCATCAAGAGCGACATCTACTCGTTGCAGCACGGCCAGCTCGTGATCAACCCGCAGCGCATGTTCGAGACGACGCCCGTGATCAAGCTCGGCGACCACTTCAAGAAGATCCAGCAGTTCCAGAAGCGGTTCAAGAAGATCCCCAAGATCATCGAGCTCGACCATCTCACCGTCACCGGCGACGTGTACTTTGGCCGCAACGTCACCCTGCGCGGGACGGTCATCGTCGTTGCAAACGAGGGCCAGCGGATCGACATTCCCGACGGCTGTGTGCTCGAGAACAGGTTGCTCTCTGGTAACCTCAACATGATCGTACGTCTCCCGCTGGGGTCGTCGCGAGCACTGCTGACACGCGCTCGACTTTACAGGAGCTATGAGCGGCCTGTTCGCATCCCCTAGTGCGCCGAACCTGCTGTTCGTCAACTACGCTTTCCCTTTCTCAAACAATGGACGATGGACGCTTACTTTACGATACTCGATGTTCCACGCGCCGTCGCTTGCCCATAGTTTTCACGCCCAGTCATGCCCACGATACGTTTTCGCTTTTTCCTTCGTATGACCGGCCTCTTTTACCTAGATGGGTTGACTCGACGCTTCAGGGAGGGGGAAAAGGGCGCAATCAGCATTGATTCGACGACGGCGGACAATGGTTGCGTGTGCCGCATCAAAAAGAAGTGTTCTGTACGTGTAGGTAGTTTCGTAACGGTCGCGCGTTTGCGACGGTCTGCCGTCGTAGAAGTATGGCATTGCTGCATGTTTTCTGCATCGATTGATTGGTATGTTCCAGGACGAGGGACCGTGGCATGAATCGCCAGACATGGCTGGTCGTCGACGACGTCGACATGCCACAACTCGCCTATCCGGATACGTGCACATTCTCGTACGTCGTCTTCCCCATCATAAGTGTCTCATCTAGCATTGCTCCAGCTCAGTCGGATCACTCGTCTTGCAGGTACTCACTCATACTTCCAATTATTCAGATTCAGCTTGCTGAGACTAGTATTCGTCAACTTTGCGTACTCACAGCGCATGTGCTGCGGTAGACTGGCACCTTACATATGGATCCAGGCTCTGGACTCATTCGGGTCTTTCCCAACGCATGGATCGTAGCCAAAATCTCATCGATGCGAGGCTCAGAGTACGTATGCACCGTGTTTCGCGAAGTGGACTGTGACTAATTGCGTCGCAGGTGCCGAGCGAGGCTCGCATAGTCTCCTCGTGCTGCGGTAGTTGTTGGAACGTGCAGTTAACTGCCCGGATAGAGAGAACCGTGCAGCGTGGGGCTCCCGCCTGCAGTTGACCGACAGGCTTCAAGACACAGAGATGCCGTATACGACGTCCACGCCGCCCTCCAGTGCTGGCATAGGGTTCTTAACTTGAAGACACTTCGAGGCATCCGACGGACGACTCCTCACTCTCGCCCCTCCTTCGAGCTCGCTCTTGTGGCCGATCATATAACAACTGAGACTGGCAAGCAGCCAGCATGTCCGCGAAACGCAAAGTAGCAAGCACAGTCGTCGCAAGCCCCAGCGGTGCCACGCGTACGTCGGATGCGCTGCAGCAAGGAGTTGTCGCACCGTACTGACCAACGTCCCTGCGCCTGCGCCGTGGAGGTCACGAAAAGCAACGCCGCCAGCAATTGCCCACCTCCAGAAACCGGCCCTCGCAGCGCTCCGCTCGTCGCTGACCACGGGCAGCTTCATCGATTGCCAGTTCTACCTGTACTCGCATCGCGACGTGGACGGCACCGTCGACACGCCCCGCACCATCTACGCGAGCAGCGAGGTCCTCATCCAGACGGCCGATCACTTTCGCTCTCGTACGCCCATGCATTCTATTGTGACACTCGTGGTAGGGCCCTCATCGTCTTCCTTCAGTCGTCTCGGGCGGATTCTCCGAGAGCTACGAGGGGCCGGGTGGGGGGACACAGGGACGCCTGCGCTCACAGATTCCGGCGGACGAGTACGAGTACGAGTCCGATAGCGATCTGGATGACGACGAGCCCCTGGATCACGGGCATGTACCCCCAACACCGCCAGAGGCTCCATCTCCCGCCAACGGTACGCGAAAGGATGTCTCAGTGGCGACCGAACCACCCGTGCCCCTTGTAGACGGGGCGCTGCCTCCAGTTGCGCTCGAGGGAGAGCTGGTGAACGGCGACAAGGTGAGTATTTCGACGATCCGTCCGAGATCCGTTAAGTAACCGACACACCTTGCAGTTGGATGAAACAAACGCCGCCACGCCGGGGGTAGAGAACGAGTTCCACCCCATGAGCTCCAACGTGCCGGTGCGCCATGTCGTCGTCATCCCCGATGTGGCCTACAGAACGTGCGTTCGAGGCGTCCACACCGGTAACAAGCTAATCTCGGGTGTTGGCTCTCCAGGTTCGAAGCTCTCGCGTACTACATATACACGGGAGAGGTCAGCTTCACGACGCTGAAATCCAGGATGACGCCCGGCGAAGGTCAGCCCCAACCCAGCCCAGACGGTGTTGTGGCGTGTTCCCCAAAGTCGATGTATCGTCTCGCGGATAAGGTGGGCGGCAGCCGGCAGGCATTTCAGTTAGCGAGCGTTGGCGAGCGTCACTGACGCGAATGCCTAGTATGGGCTGACCGTCCTGAAAGATCTTGCGGTGAAGAATCTACGCGCGCAGCTCTCCTCCAAGAACGCGATGCACGAGCTACTTTCGCGATTTACGGCACGGTGAGATCCTGACATATATGAGCCAGTCGAAGCGACTGAAATGATGTGCCTCACCACAAGCTATCCTGAGGTTATAACCATTGAGACAGAATTCATCTGCGGACCGAACAGGAGATTGGACAGTTTCTCTGACGTGCAAGAATGGACACAAAGGCTGGTTAGCGGCGATATCCCGCACGCAGGTGAAGCACTTGCGAGGCTCATACGAAGGCTAGCGAGCACTCCGTAGATATGACAAGCACTGCGTTACCGGAACTCCTGCGCCTTCATGTGTATCTCCGGTTACGAAAAGCAATGCCATGAACCTGGAACTAAAATACTAAGATGCCATGTCAGAATTGCCCCAACCAAGACTCGAGCGAGGAAGTCATAGTGACAAGATGCTTACGCTTTTATAGGGACCGACCATCGACGAAACCACGCGCAGACGTTACGATAGTGAGACAATCCTGTGCAGAGGTTCGGGCTAGTCGGATGCTCACAATCTGGTCCACGAGTACAACAAGGGGCGACGGATAGCCATAACGTGGGATAGAAAGCATGCGCTATAGGTACATCGTCTACTCATCTGGGACCTCGATCTCGCCGTTGTCGATCGCCTCGATGATGTCGTGAGGGGGCTGGCCGTCAACCGTGCACCCAACACTTTGCGCCGTGCCAAGAATCTCCTTCGCGCCGTTCGCAAGGGTCTTCGCAAGGGATTTTGACCGCATGGTGCGAGCAATGTCAAGGATCTCGTCGAAAGTGACGTTGCCGGAGTGCTTGATGTTCTTCTCCTTCTTGCGGTCACGTGGGGGCTCTAAGCGATACGGTGCTTGTGAACATTGCTGTTGCATTGAGCGGTCTGCGCAGATACATACCCTTGAGAGCCTTGATGACAAGGGAAGATGCGGAGGGAACGACGTCGACCTTGGCTTGACGGTTTTGGATGGTGAGTTGGACCGTCACGCGCAGACCCTTCCACGCAGAGGTAGCCTTGGCGATATCTTCGCCGACCTTCTTCGGCGACTATGGTGCAGATCATTCAGACATTGGGTCTCGCTTCAAGATGTGGAGACGGTGCGTACGAGACCAAGGGGACCAATTTTGGGGGCAAGTGCCGAGGAGGCACCTACTTCACCACCCGTAGCCCGCAGGTAGATGATCTTGATTTCATTGGGGTCCTAGAGAGCGCGGAGCAGCATGAGCAAGTCTGGCAGAGTCCAAGCAAGTCTTCCACGCACAATCTTGGGGGCCATGGCGGATCTTGAGGGGGAAGGAGGGGACGGCGGCGAGGATACACAGAACGACCAGCTAGATCGGTTTAGTCTCGCACCCGGCGCGTATACTTCGAAATAAGGTTTGGGCGCGGCGCATGAGCTGTACAGTACGAATGTGGCTGAGAACCCCGTGACCGTCTCACCAGGCGCTGGCGCGGGGACTGGGAGATCGGGGATCTGTGCCTGCCCGATTTGGGCGCGTTTGACTTGGTGTCGGTCTCGACTCTGCCACAGTCTCTGCTTTCCCCGCACTCTCTTCGTCCGCCGCACATCGTCGGGAACAGCGAGCACAGGCCGGGCTGGTGGCGGACAGGGCTACCGCAATGGGTGCATGGAATCTTCGGAGCGGGTTGAACTACCGGCTGCCTTCGAGGACGTCGATGTAGATGTCCTCGTCCAACTCATAGGTTCGTCAGGTCTACAATGTCGCGGTAGTCAATGCCTGACACTGTGCTGCAGCCGACATGATGGACCGTTTGATGTTTCACAACGACCAAATACCCCTCTCGCCGTGCGTCAGCCACTGCAGGCTCCGCAGGAAGACGGTGTAGCAATAACTCTCAAATGCACAGTGAAAGTCTCACGCGCTTCCACTCGCGCACTCCTCCCGGAATCACCATCCTAGACTATCTCCGGCGTATCGTCCGGTTCACTAAAGCAGAGGTACGCTCACGGTTTGCAGGTCTACCGCCGACGCCCAACGCTCATGTAGAGCGGGCAGCGGTCATGCCTGTTAATCACTCTGCACTATATCGATCAAATATCCGCCCGGATGCCAGTCTTCGTCCTCTCGTCACTCACCTGCCACCGCTTCGTGATCGCCTCAATCGCGGTTTCCAGCAAATGCCTCTGCGACACCTTCTGTAGTAATAGTGTGTACGCCAAAGTCGGCGGCATACCCGTCGGCGAACTGAACGTCCTTGAGCGCGAATTCCTGCGCATGATCGACTGGCAGCTTACGGTTAGCATCTTTCATTTTTGCGACTCAACCCCTTCGCATCGCCTGCGCACACGGACTAAATCCTTGCTCCCACTTTCTGGCGTCTCCTAAACCTGGCATGCTCGTTCAACCCAGTGTACACGAGAGGTCCTCCAAGAATACTACATCAACCTCGTCCGCACCTACAGCACGGGCCGCTACGTGATCAACGACGCGCTCTCCTCCAGCGGCATCTCTTCGGACAGTGACATGGACTACGACGCCACGCCCTCGCCCTCGCCAGTCGCCTCGCCTGTGCTCGACACTCATTCTGCCCAAGTCCGCGCAAGCACCAGCAGCCCGACCGCCACGCGCCGCGAGCCATCCACGATCCTCGTCGAAGCGGCCCCGCTCGCGCCGGAGGCGCGGCCGCCTCCCACGCTGGAGCAGAACATGGCGTTCGCGGCGTTCCAGCAGCAGCACGCGATGGACATGGACGGAGGGTGACACTGGTGACCACATGGACGTGCGCGCACGCGCGCGGGCTTACCCTCTCGGTTCCATTCATCGGGTTCTGGGGTAGTGGGTTCAGGGTTGGGACTGTGTGCATGCGCGCACGTCGCGGCCGCCGCGGAGGCGTACATTCGCAGAAGGCCGGTCGGACGAACGGGCGGCCGGTGCGGAGGCCGCACTCGCCCAGATTCCATGCATGTAGACGATAGGGAGATTAAGATACAGAGCGCGTACTTGTTGTTTCTATTAGCCGGTACTGTAACACGATAACTACAACGCGCCGCAGCCCGCGACCACGTACACGTATTCCGGGAGGAGGATCACGCAAGCCCCAGGGTCCCCAAGGAGTCAGACAGGAACATGCTATGGCAAGAAAAATCAATGATGCGGTTTGCAAACGAGCGAGTACTACTGCGGCGACTGTCCAACGATCCGACCATGTGCTAAACGAGCGGAAGTGTTCGTGGGCAAGGTTCCGAGTCCGACGGTGACTATGCCCAATATGTACGACGTATCCGGGGCGAGCGAGGCGAGGTGCGAGAGCGTAAGGAGTGGATGTTCAAGACGCGGTAAGAAGCGTAGCGCTAGCGAGAGCAGAGAATAATATATACTATACGCGTCCCGAGCCAGCGAAGACGAGACAGAGGTGAAGGGACACCGACGTTGACCGCCCGCCGCCCGACGACCGCCCAGGGATGTGTGCATGAAACTACGTCCAGCCAATGTATTCACGACGACGGAGGTATCGTACAGGCAGTTGAGACATTGGTGGCTTGTCAGAGTACGCTACGGTAGGGCGGGGCAGGTCGTCTAAGCGGTGAGGGGTGGGGTGGGTCAACAGTCCGTGCAACGGCCTCGCGCCGCGCATCCAGGGGGCGGAGCACGGGCGAGGAGCAGCGAGTAGAGGGGTGGGTAGAGGAATTACAGCCCGGCGAACGGGGAAGGCGGCCTCTGGCGAAGACGACGAGCGACTGAATTGAGGGAGGAGAGCATGCATGCAGAGAGGAGCGGGCGCAGGCGATGAGGCGGAGCGGAAGGAGTGTGCACTTCATGCCACGCGGCAGACTAGCATTTCCACCAGCGGGACTAAACCGACTTTCGTGTCGATACCAAACCGGCGCGGGCCCCTCCGACGGCGGGCAGCCACATAATATCATACAGCGAGCATCGGAGCCCGACAGGCAGCATGGAACAGCCCATCGACCGCGATGACACGAGCTCCGGGATTCCTGGAAGCAGGCGCTCACCGGCGCAGCGCAGAGAGCATCTTCGCAAGCGCATTGATCTGGCCCTTCTGCACCTTGCGCGGGGAGCCCTCGTGCGAGCCGACGCTCTCGCCGCTGTCCGCGGGACCAAGGTCCGTCGTGCTCGTAGCCGCGTCCTGGCGCTGCCCGAGCGGCGACTTGGGGTGCTGCGGCGGACGCTCGTTGATCGTGTCCAGCGTGAGGTCCTTTGGCTTGTTCGCCCGGCGCTTGCGCGCAGGGGGACCCCCAAACTTCGCATCGTCCGGGTTCGGGTACATCTGGCGCGGCAGCTGGTACAGCTCCCACGGAGTGCCGGTGATAACTGCGAAGCCAGACACGATGTCAGTATCAAGGACGTATGATGCACGCGCCCGGGGAGATCGCGGAACTTACACTTGACGTTCGCCGGCATGGGAGCCCCGTTCTGGTCGTGAGAGGCCTTGCTGCCCTGGCTGCGCCAGCTCTGCGCGGAGACGCTCGTCGCTGCGGTGGACACACTGCGTGCGCTGTTGTTGCTGTACCGCGTGAACGCCGAGGTGGACGTCCCCGCGCTCGACATGGAGCTGCGCCAGTTGCTCGACGCCGTCGAACTCGCGCTCGAGGCCAGCGGACGGCCGCTCCGAGTGCTCGAGGGCGAGATGCCACGCTCCGATCTCTTGTCCCCGTTCGTCCCGTGGGGACCACCGTACCGCCGCTCGGGGCTCCCGCGCGACGGTCCGAACGGAGAGCCGGAGGATGGGCCCCACGTAGCACTCCCATTGGGACTGACGGCGTTCGGCAGCTGCTTCGGACGGCGGCCACGGTTCCATGATGCAACGTCGTCGTCTCGGTTGCCAGAGTTCGACGGGGACGCATGCGAGGGCTTCGCGGACGGCGGCGGGGGAGCATTGAGGCTCATGAGGAGACTTGTGACGTTGCTCGCGGTCGCGGACATCTGCTTGCCACTCGTGCTGGGGACCTCGGAGGGCACCGAGACCTCTTCGGGAGGAGCGAGCTTGTTTGCACCAGAAGCGACCGTCGTGCTGCCCTTGCCAAAGGAGAGCTTCCACTTCGAAGGCTTCTTCGAAATCGACGGTGTTGCGGAACCGGGGGACGAGATGGAAAGAGGAACAGAAGAGTTAAGGAGTGACAGCGGCGGAAGAGCCGTGTTGGGCGAGATGGGATAGGGGATCGGACGGGCACTGGCGGAGTGCGTGCGCACAGAGTCAAAGCCAGGGGAGAGCGAGGAAGCTTGTGAGTGCCGCGACGTACGCGAGATTTCGCGCGCGAGGGCCTGGGAGGCTTGCGCGAGTGTCTCGAGCGTCACGTCTTGCGCGGAGGCGGGCGTGGTAGGGGACATGGCAGAACCCTTGCCCTTACGCGCACCACGCTTGCGCCGCTTGTGCATGGAAGCGGAGCGCGAGCCTGTCTCATCCTCTCCCTCTCCGTCCTGATCGTGGTCGTTATGGTCGTTATCATGCTCCGTAAGGGCAATCTCCTGTTCGTTCTCGCGGTCGAGGACCGGCGGAAGCGTGATCGGGCTGTCGAGCGGCAGGTGCTCGTACGCGGGTCCCAGCGAGGGCGCACGAGAGAAGTTGCGTGAAGCACGACGAGAGATTACCTCGCCAACAACGGAGTTGCGCAGCGAAGGGCGGCGGGAGTGGGGAATGGAGGAAAGGCGATGACCCAACACGGAGGTGATGGAGACGTTGCGAGTGTGACTGGGACGAACCATAGGGCCGCAGAAGAGGTTCGGTAGGTCCTTGATCCAGTTTCCGAAGGCACGCGCGGAGATGCGCTGGGAGTCGTCCTTGGGGTCGTCCAGGATGCAAAAGACGTTGTCTGCCAAGAACTCCGCAACGGGGAGGGTCATGCCGGTGAAGCGCTGCATGAAGAAGTTGACGGGCTGTCGGCGGTAGAGCTCGAACGACGAGCATACGCCTAGCGTGGTATCCGTCCACGGGTTATAATGGTACAACCTGTTGAGCAGACAATGGTCAGAAATGAAGCTCTGATGCGGTAATTTGCGCGACCAACATATTGATAAGCACGATACCAAGTGACCAGACGTCGGCTGCTCGCGGTGAATAAGTAGGGTGTAGGTTATTCCGGCATTCTGCGTTGCAGGGTGTGTTAGGAAATGAACGATACCGAGGTGAGATATGAAGACGACGTACCGAAACTCATATACGGAGCACTGCCACAATCCATATCCGCCGACTCAACATCGGTAGTGGAGAGGCCAAAGTCGGAGAGCTTGACGATGACCTTACGCTCTACACGACCGTCGGGGAGCGTGGTCCATCCGTCCGTCACGATGAAGTTCTCGGGCTTGATGTCGCGGTGAAACACAGAGTGTTCGTGGCAAGTGGCGACAGCCTCACACATCTGGGAGAACATGGATGCGATGAGGCGGAGACGCGTACGCGAGAGCAGCTGCGACGGGTTGAGGGAAGAAAGCAGACTTGGGGTAGGTGGCGTGCGGGAGGCGCAGCTTGAGTCCGAAACCGAGGGCGAGGTGGAGAGTTCGGTCATTGATGGGTCCATTTCGTAGTGGTCGCGAGCTTGTTCGAGAAAGTAAAAGAGGTCTTCACCGGGGACGAACTCGAGTAGAAGAAGCAAGAAAGAGGGAGTCTCGAGGGTTCGATGAAGAGTGACGATGTTGGGGTGAGCCGGGAGCGATTGATGTATGGTAGCCTGGTGCGAGCGCGTCAGTGCGAGATGCCTTCACAGTGCATTCAACGACATACCTCGAACAGCTGGGCTTCCAAGGCCTCCTCGTCGAGGTTCGCTTTGGAGAGCACTTTGATAGCGTATTCGCGACCATACTCCGTAGACTGGTTACCGGGCGATCCATCGTCCAGGTCCATGCGACCGATAGTGATAGCATGGCCGTCGTCCGAAGCCTGAGGGCGCGAGAGAACCTCACGCACGAGGTATACGACAGCGTAGCTGCCGGAACCAAGCTTCCTGACAACCTCGAACTCCTTGGCCGGTTCATCATCATCGACCCGCGGCTCAGATGAGCTTATCGGTACCCGTGTGATGGCCTCACCCTGAAGGTACAAACCTTCGCCTACCAAATCACCCTGGTTGAGGACATCGACGATACAGGAAGAGATCGAGGAGTTGCCGCTCGAACGGTTGTCGAACGAGGGCAGGTCAGAGCGAAGAGGGTGGGGTGAGCGAGGAACGGGGCTGGGAAGCTGCCGAGAGGAAGAGACGAGTGGAGAGCGATGGATCGGTTTGGCGGGGGTTGAAGAGATGGGGGAGGGAAGGGGGGACGGGTAGGTGGACACGGAAGCGGAGGAGTTGCGAGATAGGGAGATGGAGTTGGAGAGCGGGCTTATGGCGAGGGAAGGGGGGCGGGGGGCGACGATCCTATCGTGAACGGCGAGCTTGGCGAGGCGGGAGTGGCCATTGCGACGGTCGTCGAGGTCTCTGTCTCGACCGGGTGCGGGGTTGCGTTTCGAGGAGGACAGGGAGAGCGGGGGGAGCTGGACTGGGTACTGCAACATTAGGAAACAAGCTGTAGGTCGTAAGCCGGAGGTGACGGGTCTGCGCTCTGTTCTTCTCGCGAGGAGAGGAGGGGGTAGGGCGAGATGTCAGCTGGGGAGGTCGTAGGCTACAGACGGGCGAGGACTGGCTCGATATGCATGCAGATGGTGGCGGTGGGCGCGGATGACCAGTCTACGGGGGGTGTGGCTCTCTCCGATGTGCTCCTGTCAGACACGAGGTCGACTCGGACGCCCCAGGACGTCTGCGAGCTTTGGGCAAGCCTGGCTTGGGAGGAAGCGATAGGCAGGCAGACTTGTGGGAGATGGCAGCAGGAAGCAAAGCTAGCGAGCGGAGTTCGAACGAGGCGCGGAAGGATAACGCGGGCGGGCGTGATGTGCGCGGCGGAAGGGAGCACGTCAGAGAGGGGCTCTGCGGATAAGCAGACACGACGCTCACCGCTGCGACAACCACGAGACGAGCTGGGGGCCGGGCGAGGGGGCGGGGGCGGGGCGAGGGAGGAGGGGGGAGGAAGAGAGAGAGAAAGATGAACGGACACGAGGAGATTAGGCTATGGGCGTGCACGGCTCGCGCAGCACATGGTCTTCGCCTTCCACGCCCGCACGCATCCCTTTAGCTTCGCCGTTTATTATTCCTCAGCCTTATTCCCTGCACCGCCAGCAATCAGATCCTATTCCAATTCGAGCCCCATCAGCCCCCATCACATCTATCCATCGTCCCCACCGTCTCTATTCCCGGCCGCGTGCTCCCAACTCCATGTGCTCCCTCCTCCCCCTCCGACCCGCCCATTTCCCGTCGCTTTCCCGACAACATGTGCTCTCTACCCTGCCGACGCATCGTCCGGGACAACGCAGAACTGTCCGGGCGCGCGGCGGGCTCAGCGCCGCCCTCGCGCTGCCGCCAGGCATATCTCTGCCCCAGCTTGACAGCGTCCCCGCCGCTTCGTGTGAGAACAGCCCACACCGGTCCTCGTGCATCCTCATCACGCCCCTCGCGCGCTCCCACTCGACCCACACGAACGTTCGCTGCAGTCTCCGTCCGCTCGGCCTCGCCTCCTCACAGTCTCACCCCCTTACATAAATTCACCGGCCCCAGCGCGAGCCTTGGCCACGCTCGAGGTCTCGTACCACCGGCGCCGCGGCGCTGCCTACCCCCTGCGCCCACATGCTCCCAGTCAAACGCCAGGCACGCACGCTCTGATCCACACCGGGCCTCAGCGATCTGTGCGACCACAGGAACTGAACTGCCCCTCCACCGCCGTCGGCATGGTGCCGGTCCCCGGGTTGCTTTCATGCGTATCCAGAATCCGGAAATCCGCAGTTACGGATGGACCGAACTCGGTAACCGCTTGAATTACCATGTATCCTAACCATGAACTGCGGCATCCGTAGAAGGTCAGTCCAGGCAAGTTTGTCAGACCTTTCCATGCACGACAGGACCAGCCTGTATATTCTGACAGCAAGAAACGATATCGGTATCGATGTCAGTATAATTGCGGGGCGTAAGTGATTCACAATCCTCACGAGGCCCCCCTCAACGACTGATCCAAATGCAGATCACTTCCCGAGATTTTATTGAGAGCTACAGTGCGACATTAGCACGAGGGCGATTCGAACGTACCCCTGCAGAACCTCCAGGATATGTCCCGCAGACAGTCCTAGAAAAGACGGCTCAACGTGAACTCGTGCTCCCCGCCTCGTCGCCCAGTGGTCACTCCTTGGAATTGTTCTCCTGGACGAGCCCTCCGATGGGTAACTGTGGTGAATGGCCCAGGCGATGAAAGGTGAACTGTGTCGACTGGTAGTCCCAGTACCTTTTCTCATCCATTAGTCGATACTGAGCCACGGTCCTGCTCGATTTCATCGGCGAGTTTTGCTTGTCTGCGGTGAGCGGCCCTGGACGGATGCGGCACATATCAGTCGGATTCAGTTCGCCTGTCCGAGAAGCCGAGTGCGTTCCCACCAGATGCACACATCCTCTCACCGCCGGCATCCTCATGGGGACGTCCGAAGGTTCGGATCCAAGCACCGTCACCGCACTAAACGCATCGGCTTCCCTGCTTCGAGTTCTTCCAGATATATAGACGGCTCCATGTAGCTGCCCGTACACGGAATACGCACGACAAGCGAACGCCCGTCGTCCGGAGACTCCTCCCGGAAAGCCCCCCCTCAGACTAGGCCAGCACGGTGCCCGCGGCCGCTCCACCGTGTGTCTAGTCTGTTTTGCAACTGAAACAAAGGTAGTTCGAATCGCAATAGTAGTATACAACATTCTCAACCTGATCACCTGTCGCGTCGGCCTCGTCATCGTACGTGCATGGCGCGTGCCGTGGCGCGTCGAGCCGCGTGCGCATGGCGCGTCGGAATCCAATTAGACCTCAGACATGGCGGTGCCTCCGTCAGGACCATCCGCAACTTAGAGGCCTAAATTAAAACATTGCTCCGCGTGTCCCGATGACAGCATCGCCGATATTAAGCACATACGTCTACGTGGAACCTCGAGGTTAACGCCGAGCGTCGACGTCGACGTCGAGTGGAAACACACCGCGCGGAAAATCCTACGGCTCTTCGCCCGTAACGTCCGCGTCGTCGTCCTCGGTGGAGGCTTCCGCGCCCGCGCCCTGCTCCGCGCCGTCCGCACTGGCAGGCCCGTCCAGAATCGCCTTCCACCGCCGCTCGACTTCCTCCCCGGCCTGCTCCCCGAGGACGCTCCGTGCCCGTCCGACGACCGCGAGCGCGTCCGTGCTCCTCCCGCTGCGCAGCAGCCACCCGGCCCAAGCAGCCGTGGCCTCCACGCCGTCTGTCTGTCGCCAGAACTCGTACACGACCCCGAGCACGCGCGCAGTGGCGTCCGCATCCGGGCCCGACGCGGAAACGTCGTGCCACTCGCACTCTTGGCGGAACACGTCCGCCCACACCCGCGCCGAGGGCGTGTGCGCGGCCCCGAGCCGCCGCACACGCGCGAGACGCGCCTCGGCCAGCGCAGAGTTGGCGCCGGTCGGTGGCGCGCCGCGTTGGTGACCGCGTTGCGGGGTGGTCCGCTGCGTGTGCTGCGCAGCCCGATCGTGGGGCGGGAGAGCGCGTGCTTCCGAGGTGTCGCCATCGACCAGGACGGATGCGGACTGCTGGAGCAGCGCGCGGTGCGTGGCCGCTGCGTACCGCATCAGCAGCACCTCGTGGATCGCGCTCGCAGCCGCCGGCTGCCGGATACGCTTGCTTTCGGGCAGCAAATGCTGTGCAGATTGAACAGACGCGCGAGGAGGACCGCACCGGTGAGTGAGCACGCTCGCGTAAGGAGAATATCACGCTGCGCAACGCACCTCGAGCACCTCGACATCCCGGGTCACATCCGCTTCGGCGTTATCGTCCTCCTGTGTCGCCGGCGCGTCTGAATGTGAATGCGCGGCGGGGGATCGTACGTCTTGCGCCCCGAGGCCCCAGAGCCAGACGTCTTCGAGCCCGTCGCCCTGGACTTGCTCTCGGGCCGCAGACCACGCGCGCGAGACGTCCTCCGGCTGGGCAAACAGTCTTTCCGCATCGAGGCGAGCGAGCCACACGGCGGCGCTCGATGGCGCGCGGGCTGTATACTTGCGCGAGACATGCAGTATCTTTTCCGGGGTGTTCACCTTCGGGGGGAGGAGTGCGGAGCCGAGCGACGCATGGTTTCGCGCAAGTAGCCGAACGTGCGCAGCAAGCAAGGCTGGAGGAGTGGGGGAGGGCAGTTTCTGGATCAGGAGGTGCAGGGATGTGATGAGGTATGCTTTCTGTCATGGGTAGAGCGTGTGTGTGAGCATCATTGTGCATGTGAAGGAACCCGTATGCGCCAGATGTGAACGCGCGGAGCACGGCCTGGGCACAGATGATGCGCATCGACGAGCAACTCAGGGGAGCTGATCGAAGGCGCGGCGTACATGAGTGCGCGAGACAGATGTGCGCGCAAGAAGCATCGTTGACGGAGGAAGTGATGGAACCGAGACATGAAGCCGGCGGAGCAAGAGCGAAGCTCCCAGGCAGCATGGAAAGCAGGTCAAAATTCATCGGCGAAGCGCGAGGCTGTCCCAGCAGCACGGGGAAAGGAGACAGAGAGATAGGCAGGAACTCACCAAAGTGTCATCGACAGCTTTTCCACACCACTCGTCAATAAACTCGGCGTACACACGTGCCACGCCTTCTCTCGCTTCGCCGGTCTTTGTTCTCACGGCGTCTGAGAGCACGTCGTTTGCACTTTTCAATGCATCCACGAGTTGGCCGCCGGAGAGGTCAGCGGAGAGGTGGCGCGTGGCGGACAGCTTGATTGCGGCAGGGAGACCGGGGAGGGTGTCCCGAAGAAGGGCGTGTAAATGATCGAGGAGGGATTCGCGTAGGGAAGGCGGGGAAGGGTACGTTGAGATTAGTGCGTTCAGGGAACTGAACAGTTCAATTTTGGGTATTGCTGTGAGAAGGTTAGCACATCTCTGTCGATGTCAGGTGTCGAAGCAAGTGCGTACCTTGTACCGCATTCGAGATCACGGCCTTGACAATCGCCCCCTCCATGATTTGTTTCCGGGCGGCCTCGTCCTCTCCAAGCTGTTGATCCTCACCATCGACCTCCATGCCGTCCGCCTCGACATTAGCATCGTCTTCCAACCCACTCTCGTCTCCGCTGCCTGTCAAGTGCGGTTTTGCCGCTTTCGTTTTGATGGCCTCCTTGCCCTTACCCTTGACATCTATTCCGAGGACACTCCACCGCCGCCTGAGACTTTCGACGAAGTTCAACTCCATCTTGACGTATTCCCGCCACATCTCGACGCTGTCCGAGTTTATCCGGAGACCACGCTGCAACAAAGCACGGGCAGCCGATGGAGATAGATGTTCAAGTTCATGTGACGCAGCAAGAACATAGAGTGCAGGGACGTTCGGATGCAGTTGTAGTGCCCTTGAGAAAGGTCAGGTACCTCGCCTGCGGTCTAATACACGGAGCGTACCTCGCGGTGATTCGTCCAACTAATGCCCGTGCACCCTCTTTCTTCGCGACCTGGATGTACTGTATCCACAGACCCACGTCGCCCTTGAACTTCTTCAAAGCCCGCTCGAAGATCTGGAACTGCCTCTTGACGAGCGCGTAGTCGGAAATGGATGGCGGGCCCTTCTGTAATTCTGTAACCCATAAAACATCGGTTCAAATGTCATAATAGGGGTTTGTTCCAAACGAATACGTACTGAGGCGTTCCACCCGCTTTCTCCGCAGCGCCTCCAGACTCATTTCGTAAGTGGCATAGCGCAAGAAGTCGGCCTTCTTGGGTATCCGGCGGACTAGCGCAGTCTCGTATGCGGTCCGCTTTTGCATTATCTGCTTGACCTCTTTCTGTGCGCACGGCGCTGTCGGTCAATTACAACATAGTTCCAAGGATGTGACACTGAAAGCGGGAAGGCGCACTTGGGTAAACAAGCCCTTCTGGACGAGGTCCTTGAGCTCTGCGAGCATCTGGCAAACTATGAGCAAATCCCACTGTCATGCACCCATATTCGCGCGCACCTGCTCCTGTTGGAACTGTACTCTCTCCATTTTGGCGAAGTCAGACGCCTCGTACGCGCAGAATACCCAGAAGGTGAGTTCGGACCAGACGTGCAGCAAGCAGAGTTATGGGCGCTTCACCGCTCGATCGCCGCAAATTCTTGTGCGCCCACGTGCTATTACATACCGCATCGGGCGCCAGTCCTCGCGCGGAGCTTCACCCGTGCGCCCCACAGCACAATCAGTTACTTCGCGGCCCTCATCATCTGTCAGAAGAGCGTATACGATGAGCATGGAGTCACTGGTTGCGGACATCCAGGCAGCGCGATGTTCTACAGAGATGTGGCTAGAAAAGTCGGATATGCAGCGCCATGCGGCGGCGGAGCTGTCGCGGGTTCGAGTCCCGGCAAGTCCGCTCCGAGACGCCCAGCGATGTAAGGCTGCGTTCGGGTAGCCATCCTCATCTTCCTACCACCACCACACCATGCCTGCCAAAGCTCATCGTCCTAGCGGCCAGCTCCGCTCACATGCTCGCTCGACCTCCGGAGGCTCTTCTAAGCTTGGCTTGAATCTGCAGTTCACTCAGAAGGACCCTCCCCAGCAACAGCGAGCGGCCGATAAAGCGAAGAAGTCCTCCCACTTTCATCACGAGGTTTGTCCTATTTCACGCTTCGACGATCACTCAAAATAGTCGCCTTACGGACTTCATCAACCCCATGCTACACATAGCCTGTTGCGCGCAACTCGAGCTCCCAGTTCATGCGGACAAACAGCGGCGTTCGTGTTCAATCAAGAGACAACCTCCAGCCCGCAGCGCTGCGGCGCGCCCCTACTCCCAATGGCGCAGCGAAGCAGAATGGATCGAAGCAGAAGGTGGACTTCTCGATAGCGAGCCCGGATGAGCCCGACGACGACGACGAGTGGGTCTCCAGTGAGAGCGGCGCAGCGACACCGCTTGACGCCTCCGATTCGGAGAGCACACCGGTAGAAGAGCTCAACCAGCGACTCATGGCCCTACCTCCACATGGACAATCCGCTCAGCAAGCTGGTCCCTCTGCTCACGACAACGCACATGACGCGGCCACGCCCAAAGCTGCGCCGTCTTTGCTGCCGCGCGTCGATACCGCGCGACCATCCCAGCAATCGCTCCTACCAGCCGTGCGTGATTATGCTCCCAAGGCCAGTCCACCGCAAGAGAACTACTTCTCCGGCCAGGCGAAGCATGATCAGCGCCATCCAGAACCAGCCATACAGGTCTCCACGCCCACGCCCCCCGTCAGCAAGGCGCGCTCAGAGACCCACTCTCCCCCACGCAGGTTGTCCCCTGATATCGCACCCAAACGACAGTCCATGACTCGCCCACCTTCTACACATTCGATCAACAGCAAATCGGACACACACTCGCTCAGACCTCATCCGCTCATTCGTGGGCACTCGTACGGCCAGGGCTTCGGTACGGCAAAGCCCGCGCCTTTGGCGCCTCTCACGACGGTGCTGCCAGACTCTGCCTCCGGTCAGATGTCGGCCACGCCTTCCTCCCCTTCAAGCCTGCGTGCGGGCTCCCCGACCAGTATACGGACCACATCGGCTTCGCCCAACCTTTCCTCTCCCTCTTCATCATCTCCGGCTCATAGGCAACTACGCCGCACGTCGACCTCTTCCACGCGCTCCACCGCCACACTTCCCGCGCAGCCGACCACGGACAAGACTGCCAGTCGAGCCGGTCACGATCGTCAGCGGACGCTCTCGACCATATCGTCGAGTTCTTCAATCGCGGCGCTCACAAACTTCGCGCTACGCTCCACGCCATCTCCGCCGAGGACACCTGTGCAGATCACGGCGTACTTCTCCCCGCCGGAACAGCATGCCGCGCTCGAGAGCATACACCCACTCTTACCTCCACCATATCTCAGCGCGCACCTTACCGTGCTAGCGTACCGCAACCCGATCTCCGAGTCATATGACAGGGTTATCCGCGCGAAGCAGCGCAGGTGATCGCGGCGGTTCGTAGGAGTGGCTTGTGAATTCCTGTTGGGAGGATATCTCGTGAGTTCTCATCCGTTACCGTCTGGCTTCTAGATCACAGCTGACGGTGCTCTATCGTAGACAAATGGACGTCGTAATGCTCGGATCGGACACATACAACCTCTAGCTTTGCTTTATATTTATCTGTACAGTAATCTGGATCTGCTTTCGAGACTTCTAGCTGCGACGAGATACCAGCTGCAGAGACGTCGTGATGCGGGCACCGTTAGCAAGTTCAGCGTTATCGTATACGCACTTCGGTCAGGTGCCTTCAAGATTCAAGGAAACCTGGGAGTCGGCGCAGCTTGCCATGCTGTTCCCGATACTCACCATGGCGACATTGACCGCAAGCCTCGCCCGAAATGACATCTTCCGACTTCGCCGACGGTTGAAGATCAGGCAATCTCGAACCTAGACCTGCAAAGGTATCGGTCGTTCTGTGCACGTAAGAGGCGGTGATACATGCAGGTCACAGGTCGTGCTACCGGGGGCGCTCCGATATCGCAAGTTTTGCAGCTTGACAAGTCTTGACGTCGGATGGCCGGCTCTTGACTCGGGCGCGTCACGCAAACCTGCATGTATCGTGCTCAGCGCAACCTGCACCTCACACGCCTCAAGCACCAAGACCGTCCGTCGAAAGGTGATAGTGTCGCGCCGTCGCCCCCGAAGCGTATACGTCAGGGCCGTCGCAGACCTCTCCGCGGCTCGGATATTCCTCGTCAGACGTCGCCGCTTCTGTATTCAACGCCCGCGTGGAGGCACGGATCGCAGCGCCGTTCTCTCTCGTTCTCGACGCTCGCTCGACATCACGCCATCACATGCCCCGACCTTCCTTGCGTGCGGCGTACGTTTCAGCGCGTCGTCGGCCTCGGGGGTCGAAGGGCGCGCCGTGCTTCGAATGTTTGCGTTCAGCGGCGTTCAGCGCGGGAGCGTGCTTCGTGCGCTCGTCGGACGCATCGTGTACGGCGGCCGTGACCTGCTCCGCGCAGTCTTCGAAGGCTGTCGGACGGGTGTTGCGAACTCCCGCTCCTCTGTCACTGTGCTCGACTCTGCCGCCGTCTGGACCGGCGTGGTACGTGTGGCTGCGGGGAAGGTTGACCGCCGAAGGAACGCATGGAGTCGCACTCTATAATGCGGTACGTTGTTGCGACGGCGCATGCTTGCTGTTCGGAACGTATTGGGGCTGATTAGTTTGCAGGACACGAACGCCTCGCGCCGAGGGTCGACGAGATGCAATGCTAAGTTCCAGGAGAGCTCTCATGCGCATACTTACTGATCTCGTGTAGGTCTATATCGAGACATCAACCCGTGCACGTATGGCCGTCCCTAATACGCTGCTCCAGATGTACACCTCCCCACAGTCGGTAGTGCCTGTCTCATCTGTGTCTATGGAGCGACACATGACTTTGCACAGGCACCACTTCCACCCGCACAGTCGAGGCAGGCTCTCGAGTGGGGAAGTCATGTTTCGGGGCAATATCATGGTACCTTCGTCCGGCAGTAGGTTAACCTTCCACCGATATGCTCGAACACGCGCGGCTACGCAGAGGACAGATGGAGTTGCTGCCGCTGCTCGCCGTTATCTCGGCCGCCCACTCTCCACCGGGCTTGCGGTTGAAACACCTTCTCAGTCTTCCTGCCTCATCAGTTCGCTGATGCTGCCTTCCCAGCATGGCGCATCCCCTTTACATGCCGATCCTGGGGCCTTGTTAGACCGCGCCATGCGCTGTGGGACGAGTTTTGGTGTCAGGTCTTGTGGATGGTACATGTGCGCTACCGTACTTTATCGAATACACCAGCTGACTCGCGGCGTCCAGCTACGTGGCCGTCATCTCCAGTCGTGGCCGCCCTAAGCCTCATCTGGGCCGCTATCTTTGCCGGCTCTCGAACGTGATGGTTCGCTTGGCGCTACGGGACGAGGACTCAGCGCCATCTCAATATTGCTCCTATAGGGCCCTGGTCGCGCATCAAGAAATTCCTCAAAGGATGTCCTTCGCACGTAGTTCCATCGTGCTCGGCCCACTACCAAGCTGGAAGGTTAGCTGGCGGAAACTTCTATTTTGTAACGATACCCAAAAAGGTGGGCACTCCGTAACTTCAACTTGCGAAAGGCATAATCCACTGACTGTCAAACTGAGTGGACAATCACCCGGTATGGCGGTTTTCATACTCGAGTTGTTAATCAGCTATCGTAGGAGGGCAACGTGCTATCGGACTACGAGGAGCCAGGTATGTTGGCATTCTCGGCCTGGATACGAATCAAGAGAAGTGCGCAGATGCGACAATAGCGAGAGGACCATTTCCTAGTACAACCGCTCTCGTTACCAGCACTCCTTCAAGTTGGGAAATCCGTACAACGACATTCGCGGGTTCTTCCACGCCTCTCGTACATAAGACGTATATACAAGTCATCTCACCATCCGCGTTTGCCTTGCGAAGCGGCGCCCGTCAGAATCCTCGAAAGGATGCCGGTGGAGCCACGAGGTAGGGTACCGTCCTCCAGAGCTTGAAGCAATTTCGGAAGATCCTGCAGCACTTCCTCCCTGGTGATGTTTTGGCGTAGCCATTTGAGCTCGACGTCCAAAATGCCAGAATACCTAAAAATCATAATCGTGTGAGTTACAGACGTAGTAATAGTATCAACCGGTCTTGGGGGGAAGACGTACGTCATCGTAAACGGCGAGAAAAGCTCTACAAGGATGTTGTGAGCAGTCAGTTTCGTCGCTAAGTCTTCCATAGCGAGCCTTTTCAGAGTCTCAATGCCATACTACGTAGTTGGTCAGTAGAATGACCTGTGCATCGTGAAGTGTGTAGTATGTACCTTCTCCGCCAGGCGGTACATAGACTTGGGCGAGCATGGAGGAGGTTGAAAAAACTCCGACTTGCGGTAGGTCTTCTGAGAACCAAGAGGCGCGAAAGACACAAGGTCAAAGTAGGCGTAGAAAATGAACGCCTCCCATCTACCGTTCCTGTATCAGCATCATACATAGTAGCATGGCAATGTGTCGGAGTCTTACGTTCGGTACGCGATATCCTCGATAAACACCACACGTCCCTTCCGACCGCGCCCAGGGGCGGCGGCCCTCGGCGTGTTGTCGACACCGTGCTTCATTTCTTCCTCAGGTACAGCGAGGTCTTTCTCACTGGCACGTTGGGCGACAGACTCCGGCTGCCAGAGATACGACACATTGTCAGCCCCTGCAGCATATGAGGCACAACCTGAGGCAACGGTACCTTTAGCGCGTCCTCCCCTACCAAATATTCACCAAGTTCACCAGTCGGCGATTGGGATCGTCCGACGCCAACCGTCCCAGGCGTGCCGGCCGGCGAGTAGTTGACAGCAGCGTGAACGCGGGACGAGCGCGGGGTCACAGAGACAGATGCTGTGGCGGAGTGCCAACCCGACTCGGTTGTAGCGTCGTCGTCGCCCTCGTCATCCAGATCGCTATCCAAGGCGTAGTCGTAGTCCAGTGTGTAGTCCTCACGGCCCGACGGGAACGGCGCGTCCATGTCCGTCACCTCGCTTTCCGCAAACCCGGCAGATAGCACTGCGAGACACAATCCCGTCAGTTCAGTTTCGTACCGAAAAATAGCTGATGCTATCACGTACCGAAATCGAAGTGCGAGGACGCCTTGCAGATGAGCGCGCTGTTCGCGTACAGCGCACGAGGAGTGTGGGCCAAGCCAGAGCCCCCTTTGCGGCGGGAGAACAGATAGAACTTGACGTCCTCGAACGTCCCCGTGGTAATGCTCTGCAGCATCGTGTACTGCGAGACCTGCTGCCTGGTCGCGGTGCTCAGCAAATGAACGGGGGCGACCTGGGCACGGCGCCCAGCAGTGGTAGATCCCTTCTTCGGCGTCTTCTTCATCGCAGTTAGTTGGCTCGGTCTGACGGTTCGAGTCTGCTGATGGTGGGAAGAGATGGGGGAATACGGGAGTGGGGATGCAGCCTCCTGGGTCCATGCCACGCATTTAAATGTCCCGCTCACCAGAGTGAGAGCTTCTCGAGTCAGCACGAACCTACCGCAGCACCCAGTACTTACGCTGCGGCAGCTTACGAATGGGAGTCCACGTCAAGCCCTCAAGAAATTCCACGCACGTAATAGGACAGTACCTCGTGTTCTTCCATGATGCCGTGGTCACGTATGCCAGCGGAGCATACTGTGCCCACTGGGACACTGACAGTTGACGTTTTGAATACACCCGGACAAATCTCCCGCCTGCAGCGTTCACAGATGGCAAGACAACCACTGGCAAGATGTTGTACGACCTTGAACGGGTTTGGTACTCCTCGATAAGGGCATAAGCTCAAGACAAATAGGATGCAGCTTGATAGTACTTGTACTTACTACATACCATCTCCGATGACTCGAGTCACTGGACTCGGCTAGGCTCGTAAACCGGCCTCACGTTCGGGGGTGGAAGATAATCGTAGACTCGACGTGCCTTGTCGCGCGGTTCAGGCGTCCATTCTGGCATAGAAGCACTACCTGGAGACGATCATTCGTAGTCATGCGTAAGCTCCAGACTAGCATACTGAGGCCTGTGACTGATTTGAGAACGGCGCGTGAGGATGCGAGTGCCATAGACCAACTTACGATAGTAGTACAGAGAGGACACAGACAGCAAAGCAACGAGAGCGTAAGCAACGGGTATCTGAGCGGGAACATCGGGAACAACTGGACTGTAACTGCGGAAGAGCAGAGCGCAACGAGAGCAAATAGACTTGTACACCGCGTTCCAAACGAGACGAGTCTGAGAGATCATTCAGCACAAGGGATCACGGGTCCTGCCTGTCGACGACGACCGCCAGCACCCCGCGCTGCTGCAGCTCCGGAAAGCGCTCCTCGAGCATCGGCTGCACGTTCTGCAGGAACCCGGGCACCGCGTGGTGCGTGAACACGACCGTCTCGAGCGTCGGCCGCCAGTACGCTGTGAGCGCATCTCGGATCGCGCCCCATGCGTGGCCCCACAGCGTCTTGCGGTGGTTGAGCGTGAGCGAGAGAGCGACGTGCCGCAGTGGCAGTTCAACCGCCGAGTCCAGCACGCTGCCCACCCAGCGCGCGAAGTGGTCCTCGACGTCGTAGACCTGCAGGGCAAGCGTCCGCAGCCCAGTGTTGCGGGAGAGATCAAGCCGGCGTGCTGCAAATCGCAACGTCATTGAGCGGGTGTTGGGGAGCGAGAGGGGACGGGAGGGACTTACCGGCGGGGTCGCAGCACGCCGGGAGGTAGATGCCAAATGTGAGCGACTCAAGCGTCGCGCCGAGCTCCCTCACGTACACGTCCGCGGACCGGATGTTGAGCACGTCGAAGCGCACGAGCTCGAGGTGGCGCACGCCGACGCAGCGGTGCGACGACAGCCATTGGAAGAGCGGCCCATATTCGTACGGGTTGCATATCCGCAGCGTGCGCAGGGCATCGAGCGTGCGGCTCTCGTACTCGGGTCGGCGTACGAACACGCGTTCACGATCGCCCGCCCAGCGTACGGAGTCCACGGTGAGCGTCGAGAGGAGCGGGAACGCGAACACGAAGTCTTCGATGTGCGCGGACGTGTGGAAGTGGCAGCCGTAGAGGTGCAGCGCGGTGACGTTCTTGTGCCGGCGCATGAGTGCCCAGAACTTGGCTTTGAGGTGCACCCGGTCCCAGTGTTCGATGCGTAGCGTACGCAGGCGGGGGAGGAGTTTCTGACCCGGGATCAGCGCACACAGGTCGATATTTCCGCACAGCCATGGCTTGACTGTATCCGTGAGCTTGCCGCAGAGGGTGAATTCGATGACGAGAGGGCGGAGGTTGGGCGATTCGTCGAGGGTGCGGATGAATTTGTAGGCGGATGCTGGACTGGAGACGCGGGCGTAGCGAAAAAGCAGATATTGTGCTGAGAGGGCCCAGGTGCGGCAGGTGAGTGAACACGCGAGCAGGGTGCTACGGTCAACGTAGATGAAGATCGCCTGGTTGATCTCAGCGGGAAGCGACAGCACCGTTGGAGGACAATGCGGGCTGATGACAAGTTCAGCAGATCGGACTATCGGAATGAAGAAGCGAGCTCACAACGTGTACGGGGAGGACATCATCGTGAGAGCTGTAACTATGGGTCCAGAGGGAAGTCAAGGTGGCGTGGGTCCAGCGGTGAGACGATAACACGAGGCGCCTCGATCTTGGCCGTAATCGGTGCAATCGTGGCTAGTTGTCCAATTGTGCAGGAGCTCTTGGGGCGCCAACTTGGGTAAGCACGCTACAGAGCAAGTTGTCCCTGATACGCGACAATGCAAGTTTCTCGAGCGTCAAAGAGCAATGATTTGGCTGCTGCTGTGGAGAGCAGATGTACCGGTGTGGGTCCAAAGGGGAGGCGAGCAGAGGAAGCAGAAAAGAAGGCCGGGCGAGTTGAGAGAACAGAGCACAGAGCGACGATAGCAATTTATACAGGAGAGGGGGCAATCCCTACGTACACAAGGCCGAGACCAGAAGAATGGAAATGCCCGGCAGGTGACGAAGGAGAATGTGATGGCCAGTACCGGTCGCCAGCAAAGGGAGGGACAATTGTGGCGAGCGGGCGCTGCAGAATGCGGTAGGCGGTAGGGCGTGCCACTCAGTGGGCACGGTGGCACGGTGGCACTCACAGGGGGCAAAGGCCTATGTTTCTGAGGAAAACATGCCAGAAAAATGCCAGGACAAGAAATAAAGTTCTTGCCATGTTCTGCCGGTAAACACGTCGGAAAAATAGAGGCATTATCTGAAATACTGTCTGACCCATTGTGGCCATGTTCATGTGGAGAACACCCAGAGAACGTATGAAATACTGCAGGGATTTTGACGCAAAGAACATGACCACCAAACATGCAGCCAAAACGTCTCGTGTTGTGGCCATGGTGCGGGGCAGAAAATGGCGAGAATAGGGCGAAAACATAGGGCATGTTCCGGATGTCATATTCTCGTCATATGTGCGCCGCCAGCATGGCGTGAACATGTGGCATTTCCTTGCCATGCACCTGCCCTAAATACGCTGACGGAACATGCCGAGAACCTTTTGTAAGTTCGCCGAATGCTTTTGGCCGCAAAATGCCGGAAACATAGCGAGAAACACGACAAATAATTCCGGCGTTTCTCCGCCATTGTGTTCGGGGTAAAACGGCACGATTGGTTTTTCATTTCATGTCATGTTGCTGCCATGTTTTTCCCGGGAACATAGGTGTTTGCCCCCTGTGACTGTGACCCTGGGATGCTTAACCGTGTCCCGATATATCAGAGTGCCGCGGTGGCTAGAACCCTACAGCTGTGTGGCGAGACGGAAGCATGGCCGCTGTGACCGCAGAGAGAGGTGGGATCGCGGTGTGGGTAGGAACGCAGTCGCAACAGCTTAGTTCAGCAGCTCGTGCCCCACGGGTACAAACAGACGCCCGTTTTGGGCAAACAAAGGAATCAACGATGCCTGATGATGATCACATTCCACACTGCTTCGTCGACGTTCAGAGCCTCGCATCACCCAGCAGGGCGCAACCGGATGATCGCAACAGTCTTTTGTGGTGCCGTACATGGCAGCGTGACTGGGAAGTAACGCAGTGAAGGGAGTAATGTACACGATGCTATGCTACAACGTCCCAGTCCGTGCAGTGGCGTCCATGGATCCGGATAGGTGCGTCCTACGAGCTCTTCTTCTTCGTGTCCTCCTTCACCTCCTCGCTCAGCTGCTTTGCCTTCTTGCCCTTCGCCTCAAGTACCTTCAGCACCTCCTCGTACGTCTCCTGCGCCAGCTTCTTCGCCTCCTCCCGCTTGTCCTGCGACACCTTCACGAACACCTTCACGTCAGGCACTCGCTCCAGCGCCTCCTCGCCGCCAGGCATCGTCCGAAGCCATTCCTGGAGGTACTCCCATCCTCGCTCGAGCTGAGCGGTGCCCTGCTGTTCCGCCTCCTCCGCCTTCTTCTGCACGAAGTCGCGCAGCTCCTTCAGCTTCTCCTTGTTCTTCGCGCTGTCGCCCTCAGCGACCTCCTTCACGCGCTGGAAGATCTCCTGCGCGCTCGAGCTGCCCCCGCTCAGCGTCGCGGCCCCGGCGGCGATGAACTTATCTTGATTCTCCTCCAAAAGCCTCTTGATGTCGGGGACCTTGTCCAGGTAGGGACCGGCCTCCTTCAAAGCCTGGTTCCACGTATCCTGAGACGATGCTTTTGCGATTTTGCGGATCTCAGCCGTCTTTGACTGGATCAACTGCCGCGCCTGGTCGAGGCTCTCCTGTGAGAAGCCCTTGGAGAATATCTCCTTGATCTATCGAACGTGTGGCGTGAGTATCCAGCAGCCGTCTGCAGACATACACTACGCACCTGGTTGCTCGTCTCATCGTACAGCTTCTTCGCCTCCGGTCCCTTCGACTGCGCCAGCTTCCTCAGCTCGTCGTACCCTCCCCCAAGCTTCTCCGATATCTGCGGGTACTTCTCGCTCAGCGACCCGAACGCGTCCTTCCCGACCTTCTCCCCGAGCTCCTGCAGCTCCGCACTGCGCTTCTTGAGCACGTCGTAGATCTTCGTCGCCGTCGTTACGTCCACGCCGCTCCCGCTGTCCTTCAAGATCGTGCGGACCTCGTCGTAGCCCTGCGACACGATGCGGTTCACCTCCTCGCCGTGCGACTCGCGCAGCTCGTCAATGGTGTCGAACGCGGCGTCCACGTGCGGGCGCGCGCCGGGGATGACGACGAGGTACGAGCGCGCGACGTCGCGCAGGTAGTCGAGCGCCTCGTTCGGGTTCTTGGGTGCCTTCTCGGCGATCGCGGCCTTGGTCTGCTGGTAGTAGTTCGCTGCGGTCTGCGACGCGTCGACGGCCTGCTTCACGCCGGAGAAGTGGTACCACGTATAGCCTGGGGAGATGCTCGTCAATAGGCCCTCGAGGTTAGCATGTGGAGGACGCACCGCCGAGGAGGACTACGCCGCCTCCAGCAAGACCGGCGACTATATGCGACGTCCCGAAACTCGTCTCTTGCGACGCGCCAGTGGAAGAGGTTGATTGGAAGCGCTGGAAGGTCCGCTTGCCCGCGACTCGTCGCGCGGTGAATGCGCAACGCGAGGGGGCCGCCTTGGAGGATGTGCGGAGGGCAGAAGCGTACATGTTGGCGAAATAGTTGGCAATGAGATGGAGGATTGAGCGAATGGATGGAGAACGACGGGAAACGGAGGGCGGAGGTTTATATACGATCGTGCGACGCGTCGGGCGAGCGCTCATGGCCGTAGAACCAGGCGGTGTCGTCACTGTCCGTGGGGGCGACCCCAGTGACGTCACGATGTCATGCTACGTCGTGCCCATACAACCGTCCACAACGTATGCGGGAGCTGACCATGCTTACCGCGGCGCTGAGTTCCTCCTTCCCGGATCTCATGCGCCCCGGCCAAGTTCACGCGCACATGACTGCGCATTCTCAAGCACAGGTCCATGTCGGGATCACGGGCAATCGTCAACGACGTCAGCTACCGGTCAAGGGTAGCAGCATGAATCTGGTGGAGTCTTTGGAGCGCGACCTCAGGCTTGACAAGATTGATGCAGCGCGACGGTTCAGAACTTGAGCTAGACAGAGATCAGCGATGATGAGCATGGGAGGAGTTCCCAGAATGGAAAGCGCTTGAGGCCAACGGCTTTGGATCCTAACAAGGGCAAACACGTTCCCGCCACCTCCTGCACTCCATCACACTTGCCGTCCGTGTATTCACACTCGCCGGTCACTGACGCCTCGCTGCTGCTTCCCAGGCGTCCTATCCTATACACATAGACCCCATACCACCACCTGAACGTGCAGCATGTCCAGCAAACAAGGCGCATACGGCGCGCGCGCCCAGGACACCGACTTTCGCAAGAAATGGGACAAGGAGGAGTACGCCGAGAAGGCGCGCAAGCGCGACGAGGAGGAGAAGGAGCGCATGAAGGAGAACGAAGAGCTCCAGAAGCAAGGTGCGTGCGCTCACCCTCTCAACCCTGTGGCCCTGGCTTACCTATATAGCGTGACCAGGGAAGAAGCCACGGAGGGGGAAGAAGGACGACCTCCCGAAGCCCACCGAGCTCATGAAGCAGCGCGAGGCGCCGCTCGACCTCGACAAGAACCTCGGGAAAACCATGGTGGTGCAGAACGCGGGGACGCGCGGGCCCGGCGTCCCTGGCTTCTTCTGCGAGGTGTGCAACCGGACGTACAAGGACAGCTCAGGCTACCTCGACCACATAAACGGCCGTGCCCGTAAGTGCCGCACATCGCGTCCTTTGCGCGAAATGAGCGTGTCTGACGTACTACACCCCCAGATCTGCGCGCACTCGGCCAGACGACACGGATACAGCGGTCGACGCTCGAGCAGGTCCGCGCGCGAATAGCCTACCTGCGAGAGAAAACGCGCGAGGCCTCGAACGCGAAAGAGTTTGACTTCGAAAAGCGTCTGGCCGAAGTGCGCGAGCGCGAAGCGGCCCTGCGCGCAGAGAAGAAGGCGGCGAAGAAGGCGGTGCGGGAGGCTGCCCGGGTAGAGCTCGCAAAGGATACGGCGGTCGCCTCTGAGGCGAAGCAGGGCGGCGACGACGACATGATGTCGATGATGGGCTTCGCCGGTTTTGGGACGACGAAGAAATAATTAGGCCGTTCGTACGTCACATTCTCCGCTGTATGATGATCTGGACGCACTTGTACTCTAGAGGCACACTGCTGTAATATACTACCATCTCGCTCTATAACGGCTTGACTAACGCGATACTCGGCAACCAGGACAGATGCTTCCACCGCGACTAGCATACAACTTAACGCTGCGGCACTGCCGGTGAGTCGGGTGATACGCTGACAGACGTGAACGCGTTGGTACTTGTACTCTAGATGCACACACACTACTGTAATACACTTCTCGTTTTCTTGATCTTCACAAACCCATCCACGAACCCCCGAGTCTACCGCCACGCGAGCGAGAGCACAAACTTCACGTCTGCGATCTCCTGCTCCTCCTCCATGAGCACCTTGCGGCCCTCCCCGCGCTCGCGCACGTCCCGCGGCACGCTCCGCACCGTCTTCTCGATCACCTCCCGGTACGCGTCCATCGCCGCGAGGATGTCCTCGCCCGCGCCCGCCTCGAACGCGTAGTACACGTCCACGTCGTCCGTCGCCTGCAGCCCCGCGCGCTTCCGCAGCTTCTGCACGCGGTTGATCAGCTCGCGCGCGAGGTACTCCGTCTGCAGCTCCGGGTGGACCTGGATGTCGAGCCGCACGACGACCTCGTTGTCCGTGTTCGTCGCGTACTGCGCGCCGCCCGTCGCGCCCGGCGCCTGCTCGGGCAGCTCGATGTACCGCTGCACGGCGAGGTCGCCCGCGACCAGCTCGATGCCGTCGACGGTGATCTTGCCCGTCTCGACGTACTTGCGCACGTCGTCGCTCGTCACGGACGGAAGCGCGTTCTTGACGCGCCCGAGGTCCTTGCGCAGCTTGCGGCCGAGCACGGCCCAGTCGGCGACCGCACGGTACTTCACGCCCGCGAGGTGCTCGTCCGAGGTGAAGACGACGTCGCGGACATTCAGCTCAGACTGCACGTAACGCTGCAAGCTCTTGACGTCCTCCAGGTATGCGGGGTCAGCGTGGAAGACAAGGAGCTCCTGGAGCGGAGTCTAGCGGAGGAACAGAGTCAGTGGAATAGACTGCGGCCATAACCGCGCATATACGGACCTTGAGAGAGAGATTGTGGCGTTCACGGACATTCCGTGTGAGGTCGATGACGGTCTGCATGCGCTTGACCTTCCGCTCGATCTCCTCGTCGAAGTACTCCTCCTTGACCTCGGGGAAGGGCAAGAAGTGAATGGATCGCCTGTCACCAGCATTGGGGTCCTCGGGGATAAATCTCCTGAGTTCCTGGTAGATGCTCTCGGTCAAGAAGGGGGTGTATGACGACTACAGTGCCACCGATGTGAGTATATCACGAGTCAGAGTATAGTTTCTCAGACATACCATCGTCTGGCAGAGCGTGAGGAGCGTCTCGAACAGCGTGTTGAGTGCCGCAACAGTGTCCTCCTCGCCGTCCTCGCCCTTCAGCCGCCTGCGGTTGAAGCGAATGTACCAGTTCGTGAGCTCGTCGATGAGGTCGAGCAAACGGGGAATGATCGTGTACAGGCGGTACGCAGCCATCTCCTCACGCACGAGGCGGATGAGCGACTGGCAGCGCGCGAGCACCCAGCGGTCCATCACGTTCTGCGAGACCGGCGCGTGGGCGTGGTACACAAACGCGCGCCCGGTCGTCTTCTGCAGGAGCGCGGCCTGGCCGAGGAAGAAGCGGAAGGAGTTGAGCCAGGGGAGGAGCACGCGCGAGACGACCTCGCGGACGCCGGCTTCTCGGAACCGTAGGTTGTCTCCACGCACGATGGGCGAGTTGACAAGGAACATCCTGTTTGCGTCGTCGAGTTTAGCATAGGACTTGATGTTCTCAAGTGTCATTAATACCTTGTAGCATCGGCACCATACTGGTCGATGATGAGATTGGGATCGGGGTAGTTCTTCAGGCTCTTACTCATCTTCTTGCCATCCCTACAACAGACGTCAGCATAGATGAATTGATCGGAATTTGATACACCCACTCTGCGAGGACGAGGCCCGTCACGATGAGGTTCTTCCACGGCGCCTTGCCGAACAGGTGCGTCGAAAGGACAAGGAGGGTGTAGAACCAGCCACGGGTCTGGTCGATGCCCTCCGAGACGAAGTCAGCTGGGAAAGTCTTCTCAAACAACTCCTTGTTTTCGAAGGGGTAGTGCTGCTGAGCGTAAGGCATACTGCATAACTCAGATGAGCCCCTTTTGTGAAGCCTCAACGGCCGATCTTGCTCACCTGCCGGACTCGAACCAGCAATCAAAGACCTCCTCGATACGCTTGAGCTGACCCTTGCCTTGCTTGGAGGGAATGGTGATGTGGTCGATCTTATCACGATGCAGGTCGGTGATGCCCTTGACACCGGATAACCTCTCGAGCTCCTCGACGGACCCGACACAGACAATCTGGCAGGCGCGCAAGAGTCAATAATATTGCGGTATGATGGTGCAGTGAGCATATTCCTACCTCCTCGAGGTCGTCGCTCGCCCAGAGCGGGATGGGAGTGCCCCAGTAACGATTCCGCGAGACGTTCCAGTCGCGGGCGTTGGAGATCCAGTTGCCGAACCGACCGTCGCCGATGTTCTGTGGCACCCACCGCGTCTCCTTGTTGTTCGCGACCAGGTCGTCCACGATCGGCTGGACGCGGATGAACCACACAGGGATGGCGCGGTAGATCAAAGGGGTACCTGATCTGGAGAACGAGCTAAGGCATCATACTGCTATCACGCGAGAGGCGTACGCACCGCCAGCAGAAGGGATACGAGTGGTTGATGGTGGACTGAACGATCAAGCGACCCTTGTTCTTCAGTACCTTCTGGATCTCCTTGTCCGCGGCCTGTGGGCTGAAGTAAGTAGCTGACCGGGATATGATCGTATGTAAGAGTGGTACCTTCACATGCATGCCGGCGAAGTCTGGGACCACCTGGGTAAACCGACCAGCGTCGTCGATCGGGCAGGGAGGCATGTCCTCTGGACGGAGCACGCCGTTCTCGATGGAGATGCGGTGATCGTCCTCACCGAAGGCGGGTGCCTGGTGGACAATACCCGTACCGTCTTCGGCCGTCACGTACGTGTCATTGAGCACGCGGAATGCTTTATCCTCGAACTTGAGAATGTGAATCACTTAGAAAGGGATCATGTGACATATTATATGCGATGCGCACCTGCTCGGTGAAGTACTCGAAAAGTGGGACGTATCTCCAGCCCTTCATGTCGGAGCCCTTGAACGTAGCCAATTTCTTGAACTTCGCCTTCTTGGGATCTTTGTAGAGCGTTCGGAGAAGGTTCTCGTGGATGATGAAGTTTTGGTCGCGCTCCTGATCGTGAATCTTGATGTATGTGTAGTCAGGATGCACGCACAGGGCGAGGTTGGAGGGGAGTGTCCAGGGGGTGGTAGTCCATGCCAGAAGAGAGGTAGAACGGTCGTCGACGAGGGGGAATGCGACGGTCACGGCGGGATCGTTGACGTCCTTGTACGCGAGGTTGGCTTCGAAGTTCGAGAGGGGCGTCAGTAGGCCCGTCGAGTAAGGCATGACCTTGAGCCCGCGATAGACCATATCCTTGTCGAAAAGCTGCTTGAACGCCCACCAGACGCTCTCCATGAACGAGATGTTCAGAGTCTTGTAGTCGTTGTCGAAATCGATCCAACGGCCCATGCGCTCGACCGTACGGCGCCATTCTGAGGAGTAGCGCATGACGATGGCGCGGCACTCGGCGTTGTACTTGTCAATTCCCATCTTCATGACATCGTCGCGGCTGGTGATCCCGAGCTTCTTGTCGATCTCGTGCTCGACGGGGAGACCGTGCGTATCCCAACCAAAGCGACGGGTGACATGAAAGCCACTGGCATGGGCATGTCTTGTGACGATGTCCTACAATCTCTTGTCGTATCCGCATCGTGTAATCCAGCGCGAAGAGACGTACCTTGATGGTTCCCGCGAGCAAGTGCCCGTAATGAGGCAGACCGGTGGCAAATGGTGGGCCATCGTAGAAGGAATATTCGGGCCGCCCTTCAGACAGCTTCAAGCTAGTCTGGAAGGCATCTATCTCTCTCCAGTATGCGATGACCTTCTCCTCCTCCTTGGCGAAATTGAATGGCGCCGACACTGCCGCCACAATGAGTCCAGCGCGCCTGAGGACTCATTGGAGAGACTCACGATTGTGCGGCGGAAAAGACATTTTGTCTGGTGGACCCAGAGGGAGATCTCCCCGAGTATTTGAGGGGGCGAGGAGCAGAGCGCGGAGAAGAGTCAGTCTCTGTCCTCAGTCACTTCCCACTTTCTGCTACTTGCGCAGATAAACGCCCGTAAGACGATCAGATCATCTCAGATCTCCGGTCCACGTGGGCTGGTGGCCGTGCCTCCGTGCCTCCCAGGTCCCGTCTCTGACGCGGCGGCGCTCTCTCCGATTAAAGTCGCTCTGGAGCGAACGTATCATCCTTCACTGCAGCTGTATCTCTGTTCGACTGCAACGAGAAGCGTATCACCAAGACACAATGGCAAGAGATGACCAGCCACGGACGATTCAGACGCGCGCCTCCCCTGCATGCGCGCGACCGAGACCAGACTGCAGTGATGAGTATCAATCGACGACTCGCCACCCGCTATCGTTGCTTCAGCGAGATTGCGCGACGCAGCAGTACAGAAACACGTGCAGTCAATGGTTGTTCACGACTCCGTGGCTTGAGATGCCGATACGGTAGTGCTGCGGTAGAGAAGTTGCAAATTAGGTTTGACTCAATGTCCGCCTCGCCGTGTCCTGTTTGAGTACGTGGGTGAGGCTGGCTCGCAGGCCGTCTTCGCGTCCTAGGTCAACCCGTTCTACTTCTTACCACATCTATCCAGCACGAACAGCATGTACTCCAATTCTCCCAACATATCAGTAACCTTCGCAGGGGCGCAGGGTGCAGGAGGATCAGTCGCAGACGGTGAGCAAATCTCCTGGGAGTATTGTTTTAGTGCTATTGGTCGTATGCTATCCTGCCCCCGCCACCATTAGGTCCAACGTCCTCTCATAAACCTGCACGAGTTTCGGATCGATTCCGATCAGCCGTCATGGCAGGCTTGGAAGGGGGCAGTGTCTTCGACGTCAAGTTCTGGGCGTACTCAAAGAGAAGAATCGGGGGAGATGGCCAGGGCGCGAGCCCATACCTGCCTCAAGCGGTGTACGCGAATGCGACATGCTTGCTGGGTGTTGCCAAGGAGCACTTCTCCAATAGTGAGCACTTGCCTGGTTCCCTGCCATCGTCAAGAATTCGCCCAACCTGGATGGATGCAGTGTTCGAGTCCCGGGGAGAGTTCAAGGAGAACTGGATGGTCGATATCAGCGCCGGGGGTTTCCCACATGACATGCAAGAAATCGGGACCGAGGAGGGCTACATAGAGTACGACAGCGACCTTGAAGACGAAGTTGCCGACAATGAGGATGCGGAACTATCGCCTGCAAGCCATAAGATGTCGATTACGCAACCGCCAATGCCATCCGCTGGCGTGCGTCCTGCAACCCATGCGACGCCGTGTGCTCGCAGTGGCGATAACGACATCCGCACATCACCCGCATCTCCGAGCCGTTGCTCAACGGAAGCCCCTGCTGCTAGACAGGGATACCTCCTCTCCGTCCCGCACGTCGCTCATAAGACGTGAGGCGATTGTTGACGTCGTCGGCCTGAAGAGTGCTGACCATCCTAATTTTTAGCCTGCGTGCGTTTGTATACTACTCCATTTTCGGAGACGTCAACTTCGCTCCCCTACGCTCCCAGTCGATGTTTGCGGGGTCACCGCCCAGCGAGCGCGGCGAGACGGCGGAGCAGCGTATCAACGATGTCCCAAGCTGCTCACCAAAGTCCATGTATCGGCTGGCAGACATGGTAGGTGCAATCTCTGGTCCCGATCGACGGCTCTGATTTCATCCTCGGCTTGATCACAAGTGGAACATCCCGGGGCTCCAGAAGCTGGCGATGGACGCCATAGAATCCAGACTGACACCGGAGAATATCATCGACGAACTATTCTGCCCCTTCACCCCACTGTCCGTACCTCGCTTTTCCCCTTTGAGCGTGACACTGACACACGCGCAAATGGCCCAGCTATCCTGAAGTCGAAGCAACGGAGATTGAGTACTTCATGGATCACATCGTCGACGTGGACGGGGTCATCGCAGCCACGCAGCGCATCAACTTCAGCATCACTCGGACATCGTCCCAGGTGGCCTCCAATTTGATGACCCGCCTCATGCGGAAGCTGCTGGATACAGGGCGGTGCCCGCGCTGCAGCCAGCTGCCGTCTCCTTTCTGCATCGCTTGCAACAAGTATTGCGAAAGCTGTTGACTGCCATCGGTGGCTATACTGAGGGAAGACCTGGATACGATCTTCATGTGCATATCAGTAGGTGCATCGTCGCCGCTCGTAATCTATCGTCCAAGACTCACACCATCCGTCGTAGTACATGTATACCTCGGATTGCGGCTGTACAATCACAGGTCTATCTGCTCTCGTTGCTGTTCAGAAGTTTTAGTCCGGTTGTTGCTTGTTTTCGCGCTCAGATACCCGCTGCTCACGTCTTCGTTGCTCTGCTTACGGTGTCCACTCTGTAGTATATCCGATATCGAACTGCAAGTCGGTCTACGGCCACGACACCTCCTCACGCTTCGACTCTCCCCAGATGCGCCTCCGATGCCCGTTGTACTAGCTTCGAGGCTACCATGATAATGACCACAGGCACTGGTAAATATCGATCGATCAGGCCCGAGGTAGCATTGAAAAGCCTCGGAGATTGCCTCTACTACTAGCCGGCGGCCACATACCACGAGTACAACCCACTGCCGGTGCCATGCTTCCAGAAAATGGGGCTATGGCCTTCCATTACGCAGAATGCGCGTGTAGTGGGGTCGAATTCATCCCGTGTTACGATTCTTCAGCTGCGGTCGCCGTTGTGCCTGTGCTGCGGTAAGGTAGGCACCCACTGGCATTCAGCCCAGAAGCTCAAATGGAATGCACGCGTGGCGACGGTCACCGTAATCTACCACGTTGAAGGGAAGACGACACACCCGGACCATGCGTTCTCCAGCAGGCCGGGCTGATATCATCATACTTTCTCACCTCGACGTTGGAACGTTGCTAGCCTATATAGACCGCGGCATGCAATGCATGGACGCGGACGCGAAACAGGTAAGCCTCTCCCGTCCTGCCGAGTCCTGTATTCTGCCCCCGCTCCGATCTGAATTTGAAGCCCAGTATCCATCCTAACTCACTAACGCATGGATTCCGAAACCGTTGGTGCGCCTGTCAATGGTGTAGAGTCCACCGGCGATGGCGACTCAGCGACGTTGGGGGACAACGCTTCGTCCTTGTGCCGGAAGTCAAAACGAAACCGCACTAAGGCCAAGAAGATGTACAAAAAGGTTTCAACCCCGACGAAACCAGAGCAGGTTGTACCGGTGGCGTCATCCTCGCGAGAATCGATCTTGCAAGCTGCGCTGCTAGCGAGCGCCAGCGGAAGGCCGTTTGAGGACGTCAACTTCTTCGTTTTCTCTCGGCGCAGACTCGATGGCTCCGTCGACAGGCCCCTCCCGCTCCTCGCGAACAGCACGCTCATCCGCAAGGCGTCATCTCACTTTGATTATCGTGAGTTCCGCATGCTACAGCATCTATCGCAACGATGAGAAGGCTGATCAGCATTCATCGAAGTCTTCGCTCAAGGGTTCACGGAGAGTGGCATCACGGACATGGCCGCTCCTTACCCCTCCACGCGATCGGACAGCACGGACGACTACACGTACGCCTCAGACAGCGACCTTGAAGATGAAGATGAAACCGAGGGCGCTCCAGGAGGGGAATCAGACGCCGAGGTAGGTTGCACCTCGTGGCTATTGAAAGTCTAAAAGAATGAAGCCATATGCCAGCCTGACCATGAGGCTGAGCCCAAGTTGGGTACGAACCCGGGTCCGGTCCATTCCACGTCGCTGGCCGCCCCAGGGCCCTCCGTGGCTCCCCAGAAGCACGTCAGCGCAGCCCCGGGGAAGCCCGGCAGGGTGGTCTTCCTAGAGGACATCGCATACAAAACGTACGTCACATCATACCGTCTCAAGTCAAGGTCTGTTTGGCCCTAGGTGACGCGCCCCTTTCTAGTTGGAAGGCATTCATATTCTACGCCTACCTCGGCGAGAAGGAGCTGTCCTTCGCGCCCCTGAGATCCGAGCAGAAGGCTGTCCCGAAGGAACTTGGCCCGGACAAGGCTCCTCCGTGCTCGCCCAAGTCAATGTACCGTCTGGCCGAGAAGGTCATCCCTACTCAGATCTAGATGACACTCGCGACTGACTGCTGAGGCACAGTACGACATCGCGCCCCTCAAGGCGTTGGCCGCCGCTGAGATCAAGAAGAGACTCAGCACGCACAACATTCTCGAGGAGGTATTCTCGACGTTCACCTCGCTGTGCGTAGCCGAAGTTCTACCCCTACTCTCTCATGAGCGTACTGATCAGTAGCACGTAGGTACCCAGACATACGCACGATGGAGATAGAATACCTGCGCGAGAATATGAAGGACGCGGGTATCAAGGGCCGACTTCCAACGTGGATCGAAGCGATGGAGGATGGGCATCTCCCCAAAGGCGCTGGCCATATCGTATCTCTGTTGCTATCCACCGCGCGCTACGATTCGTCAGTGCCAGAACCGGGCATGAAACGATGCCCCGGCGGATGTACTAGCACGACGTACTCGTGTACCAGTTGTGGTAGGAGGTTCTAACGCTCCGCTCACATTATGTATCGTGGTAGAGAATTGCAGTTCTCGTGAGCATCAGAATCCGACTGACACGGCATTGACCATAGAACGAATGAAATGCAGCTGAAGCTGAGTGCGTGATGAAGTTGCCGTGCTCATAACGGAGCGGAAGGCGGTGGGCACGTTGCCTCGGAATTGGGCACAGTCCGATACCACTACCGCAGCTCTGTACTACCACCATTCCAGGACTCGGAAGACGATGTCCAACCCACAGCGCGATGTCCAGGATCCGGTGTTGGCATCGAACCCTTATAGCGCACTCACTCCGAAAGAGTTGCGAAAGTGGGCGAAGCAGGCGAAGAAGGCAGCCCGCTTGAATAGGCGAACGACGCGGTTTGCGGGACAGCTTGAGCCTCAGGCAGAATCAGTTGAATCAGAGGACCGGCGAATCGATGAACAGTATGAGCCAGTCGAACCCCAAGATTATCACATCCCTGGGTCCTACAAAGAAGGGCAATACGGGGCTGCCGACGACCATCAGAACCTCCAGGATCGCGAGTACTGTGAGGACGAAGTCTTGACAATCCCGTGGCCCGTAACCACCCCATCACACACGACAAACCAAGCCGCGGATGGAATTCAGATCGCGCCCGCATTTCAGACGGTAGAGACGTCCGTCGCTCCTGTCGAACCTATCAAGGAGGCAGGGGAATCGGAGCCGACGCACGCGACCTGGGAGGACGAATACCAACAGGCGTTGAACGCAAGCATCCTCTCTGGTGGCTTCGAGAACCTCCGCATCGTCGCCTTCTCGAGACGTGTGCGCGGGAGGCGGGCTGGAGCACCAAAGACAATGTACGCGAACAGCGCCCTGGTGAAGCGCGCCTTAGATAAGGCGCATCTCTGTGAGTGTACTACGCCTAGCACAGTGCGACCTCTCACTGACATGAGGTCACCGCATCACCCGCAGTGTTCGCAGAGGAAGCAGCCGGGGCGACCCAAGGGCGCGACCTCAAGGACCACGTCGGAGACTACCCCTACAGCGATGACAGCGATCTTGAAAACGAGGACATGCAAGACTCTGCTTTCAATCAGCAAGACTCGTGCACGGACGAGCGAGACACACACCGCAATTCAGATGGCGAGCATGGCTGTTCGTCTCCTGGTGTCACCAACAGGGAATCGACCACAACGCCCACAGACGACTTTCTGTCAGTCTCCACATCGGACGAGGTCGACCAGTACGCCAGCGACCTAGAGGAGCCGAACGGTCGTCTGTCCGCGACGTCGCCAGACACTTCCTGCATGCGCGCTCAGCCGGCTGCCAGTACCGAACCCGCTGTTCAGTGTTTCGGCATGGTGCCCACCGTTGTCCTGAAAGACACGGCATATCAGACGTGAGCATAGTGTTCCCAATGAGTGGAGCGCAGTATATGCTGAACGTGACGCGCTAGCTGGCGCACCTTCGTTTTCTACGCCTACACCCATCGGATCTCATTCGCGCCGCTAAGGTCGCAAGGGTTGGACCCTGTCCCCTCGGGCCTCGCGCACGGCCTACCAATCTGCTCCCCCAAGTCGATGTACCGACTCGCCGTCATGGTTAGTAGGACTTTCATTCCGCAGGGCCCAGAAGATTTGCAGGAGACTAATGTCCTGGAACACAGTACGGCAACGCAGAACTACAGCAGCTCGCTCGTAGCGACATCGCGTCCAAGCTTTCGACGAAGAATGCCCTTACCGAGCTCTTCTCCGGCTGCGCAGCTAGGCGAGTCTACCGTCTGCTCGTGCGCGCAAATATGAGGCCTAATTCTCGGCGTTCTCAGATACCCCGAAATTCAAGACATGGTGCTCGACTTCGTGCTTGCGCACCTCCAACATCCAGACATTACGAGCTGCTTGCCATACTGGGTCGGCCGCTTCGCCCGGGGCGAGCTCGAGGGTTGCGCGGGAACGTTCGAGAGGTTCATACAGAGGCTGGCAAGCGCTGCCACTGCAGCAGCCTCCCAGGGGGGCGGGATGGGCTCAAGATCTTGGGACTCTGCACCGCGACCGGCCTTCTAGTCGAATGCATCGGAGCGCGGGCATGCGGGCGGAGTACTCGTGCTTGGCGAAGGCAGGAAGAGGAGGTACAGAGGTACGAGATGCGCAAACTCACTGTATGTATAAGGTCGACACGGATATGCGATTGAACTGGATCCGTACGGCCGTGCATACTGTACGAGCGCAAACGGATGAGTGGAGTGCAGCTCGCACGGGTTGGCCCTCCTGACTTTTGAGTCACGTCTCACTGCACAACATCTGTGTCTGTGTGATATGCTGGCACTGTAGTAGTGTGCTCTGTCAACGCGATGTGAGCTGCTGTCACTAGTCCAAAAGAAATTTGGCACAGGAGCAAACACTCACCATAACGTGCATTGCGCCGTTCTGCCAATGGATATCTTTAGGAACAGATATTCAGTCCCTTGCCTTTGTTCAGCGCCGCTTATCGAGCTGAATCGTGGTATAGTCCGGGTGTAAGTGAAGCCAGGATAGATCGCCTTGAATTATGCCTAGCCTTGAGCGGTTGTTGGCTGACGGTAGCCTCGCGATTGTGCAGTTCAAACTCCGACGTTCCCACGGGGGCCGCTATATAGACCGAAACGAGAATTGGTTGGGATCGTTCGAAACTATCCGTGTGCCACACACTCGGAGTGCATATACTGGAGTCGTGGCATTGAGCTACAACACAGTACCCATTCCCTGAGATCCTGCGGATCTCAGCCTTCGACGTCGATTGGCTACGGTTCTCGACTGTTCAACGTTGTGGACGCCAGCTGCATCGCAGCTCGCTGGTTGTATTACACCTCTGCACTGACACGGGGAACAACTATGGGAGGAAGACGTGGAGGCCGACCGCGTTACACCGACGCGGAGGCAGCAACGGATTCACATCCGGAGGGAACTCCTCATCCGAGTCCGCGCCCTGGTCCATCGGTGGCGAAGCCTTCAGATCCGCCTATGCCGCCCTCGACGCCCCAGCCGGCCCCGGCTACAAAGCCCCTACCTGTGTCTATCTTGAAGACGACACCAGTACAGACTCAGAATCCTTTGCCAGTGCCGGTCACAAAACCTCAGCCAGCAGCTGCTGCGAGTCCTTCTGCAGCAGCGCCACCTGCCAATCGTCCTACGGCCACCGCAGTGCCATCTGCGAACCCTCCTGTTGCAGCGCAACCTGCAACGCTTCAAGCTCAAGGAACGCCAGCCGCCACCCTGGGGCCTCAGTTCGTACCACTTACAGCACCACAACAGCACGCTCCGGTACCCCGTCAAGATACGATTCCCGCCGCCACAAGGGTGGTGCCGTTCTGGGAGAAACCCGCGCCCAGCCAGCAACCCGAAGGAAATGCCCAGAAGCAGACGGACTCGCAGGCCAGGAGTGTTCCCCCTCCCAAGCTGTTCTACAACCCCGACTGGACGAAACCGGCCACCGCGACTCCTAGTCCGCCTATCGCGCCCAAAGTGACTTCGCCTGTCGCACCGCCAAAGCCAGGCCAGGGCGCTGTATACACCCGGAAGAAGGCGGAAAGCACACCATGGGAGGATGCCGGTCATTACGCTCTTAACGCGAGCATCCTCTCTGGGCGATTTGATGACCTCCGGATTGTCGCCTTCTCGGGGCGCGTCTCATCTGGGCGCGTCGGCGCTACGCGGGCACTGTACGCAAACAGCACGATCGTCACGCAAATCCTGCCCAATCTATTTCAAGGTGCGTAGTCGTTGTGACTAGTCTTCCTCTCGACGTGTTCATCCGGCGCTGACATGCGACGTGTAGACGAGCGAATCAATGAGGTCCATGATGTTGAGGAGACATCCATCTGTTCCACGGACTACGACTACGACGAAGACAGCGACCTGGACGACTACGAGCCGGACGACAGCGAGACGGAGCAAGGAGAAGACACGCCTGTGCTCCATGGGCTCAAGAGTGAGACCGGGAAAACTGATCACGTTCCGCCGGGCAAAGTCAAGTCGGGGCCGCCGCAGCCGACCGTGACTTCACCCTCAGGGCGCGCACCCACCGAAGACGATAAGACGACAGTGTGCACCTCAGACAACACCGGTGCCTCGTCGAAGGTGGTTGTTCTCTGTCTTGCGTCGATAGATGCTGTACTCACGCCTCTAGCAGCCAGACCCTGCAGCTTCCGAGAGAACGACTAGTCCCACAACAGCTGATTTTTCCTCTGGCGCGCCCGGGAACGCAAGCGTCAAGCCAGAGCAAGAACATGAACCCAAGCCCGTAGTGAGTACGAAGCTGAAAGCGTCGGTCAAGCACCCTGAGGGCGACATCCGCGGCGCACTGTCCTCACGTCCGGCGGTGAACCGCCAGCGCACAGTCGTCTCAACGGATATAGCCTATCGCACGTATGTCCATCACCTGTCAACAAATCACGGATCTGGGCACTCATGCAATGGCAAATGAACAGGTGGCGCGCAGTCGTGTTCTACGCCTACACGCGCAGGATCGCATTTGCTCCCTTACGATCGCAAGGTCTCCCGTTCGCCCCCATTGACGACGAGAGTGATCCTTCGCAGCTGCCCATTTGCTCCCCGAAGTCGATGTACCGACTCGCAATCAAGGTCAGTCCCGATGTCTACAAACTCCGAGCCGTTCCTGAAACCCAAGCACACAGTACGGCAACGCAGAGCTCGAGCAGCTCGCAGGCAGCGACATCGCGTCGAAGCTCTCCACGCAGAACGTCCTCGCCGAGCTCTTCTCGCGCTTCACCTCCAGGCGAGTCCCTTCTTCCCCCCCGCGCGTACGCACCGCCGTCTGACCCAGACTTTCCGGCGAAGCAGGCACCCGCAGATCCAAGAGATGGAGCTCGAGTTCGCGCTCGCGCACCTCAAGCACCCGGACATCACCGTGCGCCTGCCGGCGTACATCGACCGCTTCGCGCGCGGCGAGCTCCGCGAGTGCGCGGACACCTTCGGGCGGCTCATTCACAAGCTCGCGTGCGCGGCGACGGCCCCGGGCGCGCTGGCGGGTGGGGCAAGCGCGAGTGCGAATGCGTGTCCTCGCGGGTGCGCGATGGCGACCATCCAACACCGGTGCGGGATGTGTGGGGTGACGTTCAACTGAGGGTATGCAGGGCGGGATGGGACTTGGAGGCGGGAGGGGTGGGACCCGTTGTATGCGCGCGGCTTTCCGTGCATATGCTTCGTTCCCAACATGAATCCCGAACAGGTCGCATGGAGTAGAGCCCGAAGTTCTGCGTACTGTGTATGTAGTCGAATCCTAGGTGTCTGTCTAGTTTGGTCCAAAACCATACCGGGCGCTCATAATGGAATTAGACTGGCAATGCGCGTGCCACCCACGAGTGTCTTTACGTTCACCTTCGCACCTTGTTCGCACCCGTCTGGCGAGTCACCCATGGGTACTACCGCAGCGCATCGGTTCAGCTCGCTGCTGTCTCGTCCCCATCTTCATTCCAATCCCCTCTCCTTGACATGGGAAGGAAACGACGAGGACACGGCGATAGTTACACAAGCACATACTCAGGGCAGCCACCTACCGCGACGTCTTCGACCGCAGCCACACCGCCCCGTATAGTACCGTTCTGGGAGAAACTCGCGTGCGACAAGATGAGCGGTGAGGCCGAGCAAAAGGCGGACAAGGCGGGTACTTCGCTCCCTGGGGACCAGACGCAACAGTCGTCGCCCAAACCTCCTCGGGACGCCGTGCAGGATCCAGCACATCCTGTCGTCTCTCCTACCGCGACCTGGGCAGAGGCCGGCCAGTATGCCCTCAACGCAAGCATATTCTCCGGGAGGTTCGAGGACCTACGCATCCTCGCCTTCTCGAGACGCGTCGCAGCCAACCGCATCGGCGCCCCGCGTGCATTGTACGCCAACAGCACGCTCGTGGCGCGAGCCCTGCCGGGCATATCGAAGGGTGCGCATCCGAGTCGTCCATGAGTCTGGTGACTACAACATTGACGAACGCCATGATAGATGAACGCATTGACGATGTTCCGGATGCAGACTTGGTTCTGTGCGAGGACCTGATAGTTTCGAGTGCGTACTACGGGTACGGCGAGGACAGCGATCTGGAGGATGATGAGTCAGACGAGCCTGAAGAGGAGAGGACAGCGACAGCGCCAGCTGAACCAAGGGAAGAGGGCGAACCAGGGAACACCTCGCCAGGCGAAGGGGGGCCCGTCCCGCCGCAATCGCCTTCGGGGTCAAATGCCGTTGGCAATTCCACTGGCGACCACTACACAGACACAAACAGGCGGGGCGATCCACCGGAGGTGAAATCGCTGCTACTCCATCGCGACCCCCCAGCTAACACCGCCTTCAGTTCAGTACCGTTCCAAAGGAAACAGGTCTCACCAAAACAGACCTTTCCTCGTCGGTAGGCGAGGCTGCGACATCGGAGCCAGAGCAAGAAGGGGAACCAGGAGCCGCAGCTCCGGACAGGACACGGCAGACTCCATCGCCGACCCCTCATGAGGGTGACACTCACACAACGCCGATACTCAGCACCGTCAAGGATGGGTTCCGTACCATCATGGTGCCGGACAGCGCTTATCGCACGTACGCCCAGTACCACCATGCCAGGAGTACCGAGGACTGACGCATGTGCAGATGGCGTGCGGTCGTATTCTACGCGTATACACGCCGCATCGCGTTCGCGCCTCTACGATCCCAGGAGCTCCCCTTCGCTCCCTTAGATGACGAAGACGACCCAGCCATGTTACCCATATGCTCGCCAAAGTCCATGTATCGGCTCGCAGCAAAGGTCCGTCCAGCCCACCAGAATCAAGGGACGTTGACTCAACCGTGAAGCGCAGTACGGCAACACAGAGCTCGAGCAGCTCGCCGGGAACGATATCGCGTCCAAGCTCTCGACGCAGAACGCGCTCACGGAGCTCTTCTCGCATTTCACCTCCAGGTCAGCTCTGCCTCTCCACCATATACGAACGAAGTGACAGGCTGACCTTCGACGGTAATAGGTACCCGCAGATTCAAGACATGGAGCTCAACTTTGTCCTCACGTACCTGAAGCACCCGGACATCACCGTCAGGCTGCCCGCGTGGATCGACCGCTTTGCGCGGGGGGAGCTCCAGGATTGCGCGGGTACCTTTGGTCGGTTTATCGACAAGCTCGCCTGCGCAGCGGTCGTGGCACCCCCTGGAATGAGCTCGTGTCCTCGAGGATGCCCCATGCCGACCCTCCAGCATCGCTGCGGCATGTGCGGGCTGACATTCAACTGAGGATGGGGAGAGGAGCATGACATCTGAGGTAGGAAGCGTGGGAGCTCACTATATGCGTATCTATGCGTTCACTCGAGTCGTTAAAACGGAGATCTTGTGCGGTGAGGATCGATGAAAGAACAATACAGGTCGAGATGCAAACGTCAGAGTGTCCCTCAGTTCGAGCTCCAACCACGGCATATGCGTTTCAGCCACCGTGCCTTCTTCGTGTCCGCGCTGCTGTTCGGGTCGCGCAGCGCGGCGAACCGTCGAACTGCTAAACCGCACGTCTCGCTCCTGAACTTCGAGAGCAACCTGCGATGCAACTTTGCCTGACCAAGCCGTCTGAGTTACCCCCACAACGGAGACAGTATAAGAAAAGACACTCACTGTGACAGCACTTTCCGTAGCGTCTGCGCCGCCCGTCGAGAGGCCCGGAACCTGCCGCACCTCGAGGTCGCCAAAGTTCGCAAGCCAGACCTGCCAAAGACATTCCTCCCAGTCCGCCGAACGTGATATGCCTGCGAAGAACCGCTCTGTGCACCACGTCGCGTCGTCACGCGCGAGTACGACCGGCGCGAGTGGTGTGAACGGGAAGGACGTCCGCTCGCGGTCGGTGAGCACGGCCGGTTTGCGCTTGCGCGGGCGCCCTTCGGAGGTCATCGCCGAAGAGGAGGTGGGCTGCTGGTGCAGAAGGGCGCGGTAGAGGGTCTTCGGTGGTACGGAGGAAAGGTTTCCTGGGAACAAAACGACTCGAGGGCTCGGCGCAAGGAGGCGCGCAAGGTTGAGGAAGGCATTCGGATGAGTATCCAATGCTGGATCTAGGTGAAGGAGATGGACGAAAAAGGTATGTTTGAGGGGAGGATGCTTGCGCTGGATAGCGGCTAACTTCGCAACCAGTTCTGTGTGCTGCTTTGAGGATTGGGATGCCGTGGTCGTAACCAGTAGGCTGATGGGCCCTGTCAATGCATCAGCAGCGGCGACAGTGCAAGTATTGAACGCTCTCGTACCTCGCCATTCTGCAGCCCAACTCTCAATGAGCTCTACTTCCCCTTCAGCAGTCCACAAGCAGGCAGAGAACACGGGATTCTCCGTGGGTACCGACAGGACGTTAGGGCTCACAGAAGGCAGGGGACGCAAGGTAGAGACCTTCGCGAGTAGAAGGTCTAGCGGAAGCCTTTCCAGAACGGAGATATCTGGTTGGGTGTAAGTGGCAAAGCAAAGGAACCGGAGAAGGAATAACCTAGCGGAGCAGCGTGCTTGGAAGAACCTGCCCAATAGTTCGTGCCAAGATAGCCTGAGAGCACCAGAACGCTCAGAAAGCAGTAGCTTAGTGCAACAGCTGGCAGAGTTGGAATACTGAGCATCCAAGGGCGAACGGTAGCCGGAGCGAAGCCAGAAAGCCAGACGTCCAAGCGTGATAGAATGGTCCTCCTAGATGTGTGGCCATGTTGTCTGCCTTTGCGAGATAGATCAGCGTCTCCTAATCCTGAGGAGGCGGTCCGGGGACGAGGGGCATTTGCTCTGGCTTTGGTCGGCGAAGACGCGGATGAGGTTTTATGTATCATCGTACGGGGCCGTCGATGATTACAAATGGTGACAGCGCGACTGAGAGACCCGAGGACAAAGACTGGGCGGTATACACAGCTCCTAGCCTAGCTTCTGAGCGGGCTGAGAGGGCAACACAGCAGATTGTATGGTCAATCGAGATGGGGGCAGGAGGCAAGGTGCGTACGGCCGACTCCGGGCGCTTCGCGATGTGCTGAGCGCTCAGCCTGAGCCATCGGTTTCGAGCCTGAGTACTACTGTTCCTACCATCGGCCACAGGACGTAGGGGGGCAGGATACATGCAAATTGATCAAGTGTAGTGAGTCGCATTCAAGGCTGCAAAACCCGACAAGCCACGATGAGTGACATTACTCGTGCGGACTGTCAGTGTACATGACGCGACGTCCGGCGGAGTTCATCCTCGAATTCGAGACCGGAGGCCTCTGCCGCACAAGCCTCACACGAACACCTATGCGGACTAGTAGAAACCATACCTCACAGGCTCTGGAGGTAGTCGATCATATCCCTCTTCGCCGCACCCCCGTCGTCCCACTCGCGCTGCACGATCGCCGTAAGCTTGAGCAGGTTGTTCCGCTTCTCCAACCCATCCGCGCCGAAGGCCTTCTGGAGCACCTCGCGCACCTCGGCCTTCAACGCCTCTTCGGTGCCAAGCGGCTGGCGACCGTTGCGGTAGATAGGCTTGAGGCCGTCAGGGTCACTGCGCGTTTCAATGAGTTCGTATCCTGCTTGGAGGTTGTCGGTGACATGAACGGCGGAGAGAGGCTGGTCTGCGCCGAATGGCCAGAATATCCTGAAAATGTGCAATCAGCTCAAGGTTCTTGTAGAAGTTGTCGTGCCGATGCATACATGGGCACACCAGCCGTGACCGCTTCCATGACACTGTTGTGGCCGCCGTGGGTGAGGAACCAGCCGGTAGCCTGAAGCACACATCGTAACTGGTGAGCGATAGTTAGACAGAACCGAAGATGCTCCGTACAGGGTGTTCGAGGATAGTCTGCTGAGGGGTCCAAGGCGACAACAGGCCCTTCGAGTACGCGTCGAGCTTCTTTTTGGTGTCATCCGGGATATCCTCAGAAGATGAGGCGTGGCTCATGATCTGTTGGTTTGATCAGGGAAGTCAAGATTATACGTGAAAGCACGCCGTTACTTACGAACGGGATGCCCAGCTCCATGATCACGTCGAGTAATGTCCACAACTTCTTCACCTCGTCTCCGCCGTGGAACATCGTCCCGAACGATATCTACGAACACCTGTCAGAGAGAATGACGGGAAGTGACCACGCGTAACAATCTCACATAGAGCAGCGACCGTTCTCCGGAAGTAGCCAATGCAGAGTTCAGGAATGCTTTAATGCTGTAAGCGTCCTTGGACTGCTTGCGCTCGTACTCGATGGCTTGCTCGCCGAGCGGCATGAGAGGGCCAGTAGCATATAGGCCACGGGAGGTCTTGCCGAACCACTCCCTCATCGCCGCCACGGCCTTGGGTTCGTATGCCTCGGAGGTGTAAAGCAGCATGCCGTCACACGCTTCTAGCATCCTGCATCACATGTTCAGTATGTTTCACACTCTCGAGGGGACACAAGGAACTTGAACATACTCGTAGAGTCGAGCGAAGACGCCGATGATCATTTGCGGCGGAACACGGGACTATAGCATAGATTGAGTCAGCGTGCTCAGATTGGCACATCAGGAGAGGCTCACCGGTTGTGGGTAGTACTCGTAATCGTACATTGGCGGCATACCAGGGACGCGCACCACCTCGCCCTTGGTACCCATATATTCCTACAGATTGAGGTCAACGCATGAACGAGAACGTAGAGCGTCCACGACGAATGCGATACAATAGAGACACGCACTCGCAAGATGATGTCCGTCGGCGATATCCCCGTTCGACGTGCCTCTTCGGCCGCCTTGGCGCGGACGTTGCCTTTTCCGCCATACTCCTCAGGCCCAAAGAGATGGAACATGGCAGCGGTCAGTCCCGAGCACCATACATGCAGCTTCACTGTATCCCCGCTGAGGGCTTTGACAGCGTCGAACGCCTGTATCCCGAACATCTACAGGTAGCCTAGTTTTAGCAGATGCACTCCAGCAAGTGCGAGCATACGCACGTCCACAATCACCGCTTGAGGCTTTGGGAGAGGCGCGAGTTTCGCTGATGTCTTCTTACATACAACCTCTTGGCCGGCGACGAGCCCTTTCCATACCTCCTCGAAGGCTTGATCGAGCTCCGCCAGCTTGCTGAAGTGCGCCTCCCCCAGCGAGAGGATCCTGACGCAAGAAGAGGTGTCAATACGAATCATGGTGACCAGGAGGCGGACCAACCTGATGGAGTCGGCGTAGGGCTGCTCGTCCGTTCCGAAGTTGCGCTCAACCTCTGCTAGGGCCTGGTCATAGAAACCGTCCGTCACCAGAAGAGTTACGTCGAGAGGGCGCAGTTTCACGAGACGCGTGACGAGGTTGATGAGGGGGCGTGCATGGCCTGATACAACATGAAATCAACGTCACACCTAGCAGCGCAAGAGGCGAAAGAGAAAGAGAACGTACCCCACGCCTGGAACGGGTAGGCGACGATGTGCTTGCGCGTTTGTGACATGTTCAGGGGCGTAATAGGGCTGGCGATTCGAGACGTGAGGTGAGGTGAGCAGTCTGTCTACCAGCGAGCTTATATTCACCAGTGTCACCTCGCAGCTGCCCGGTCCACTCTGACCGTAGTCGCAGAGATAGATACCACTCAGGCACTGTGAACCACAAGTCTCGGCGTAGGTCCAACCTGGGCCAATCTACAGTCGCGCATGACACAGCATGGAGTTTAACCCAGCGTCGTTTGACCAGCGTGAGAGCTGCTCAGAGCATGGATGTGCCCAGGTCGAGCGATATCGAATCGTGCAGCGAGATCGTCGGTGAGAGTGAGTTAGAGCAGTGATCGTGAGCACAGCATACGGAGGCCACCACCGAGAGCGGAGGTGACCTCCGAATGACATGTTACACTAGACGTTCTCGTCAGCGTCGGAGAGGCATCCGTGACCTGGTAGCATGGTAGCCTCATCGAGGAGTATGTCCTCATTGCGTGGTTTCAGGGGTAGATACCAGGAAGTTGTGTGGCGTTGAGTTGGATATACTCAAGGTACTCGATCGCAGTCGAACGCGACCGCCGACCTGCAGTAAGCTGAGTCAGAGCTTCTCATTTCAGGTCGCATTTGCGTACTAAACGAGCTTACCAGGAAAGTAAACATTCCTAGGAAACGCACTAACAATGTCGACGGTTGCGATTGCAGTCATTGCCATCGACTCCCTGGGCGGCTTGAAGGTGGGGTTGGGTTTGCGTCGGCTTCCAGAGACCGTAAGCAGGCGTGCTCTCTTGTACCATCGCAATTCCTGCTATGGTTTGATATGCGCTATACGCGCAAAGAGCGGTGTGTGGCTACGCTACAACAGCCGTGATACAACACAATATATGCCACCCGTACATTATCGTTTAGTCGTCCTCCTCGACGTCGCCAAACTCGAACATGCCAGCGCGGTCGCGCTTAGCGGTAGTGATAGCCTCCTGCAGCTTCTTCGCCATTGCAGGGTATGCCGAGAGGTACCTACAGCCCTTCTTGTCAACCGTTGCAAGGCCCTCGCGGACGAGGTCGACGTTGATGGACGCGTAAGGGTCTTGTGCGACCGCAGGATCGCTTGGGTCAATCAGGCGGAGATGGAGGAGCTGGCCTTCCTTCTGGTCGATGTTCGCGACGAGCTTGCGGCCTTCGCACAAGGAGCGGAAGCGATCTACCGCCTCTTCGTGATACTCGCTGTCCGCAGGCACGAGCTTTACGAAGCTGCATGCGGGGAGACAAAACCGTGAATACGGAGCACAGGTGAAGGGAAAGGCGAAATGCACACCTGAGACGCGCATCCTGCGCCTGGCCGGGCAAGGACCGGAACTTGGGGTCGAGCGGGCGGATGTCCTTGAAGCTGACCGTGTCCTGGTTGCCGTAGTCAATGAAAGTGACCTCGGCCTCCTTCTTGATCGCGGACGAGCGGCGGACGCGCGCGCGGTACCACTGGCCGTCGGAGAACTTGGCAGAGACGAGGTCACCGGCCTTGGGCACGAAGCCCGCAGGTGCAGCAACGGTCTTGTGGTGGAGCGAGAACTCGCGCATGAGCTTCTCGAGCGACGCGATGCCCTCGGTGTTGAGGATTTGGATCGAGAACCCAAACTGGGGTTTTGTGCGCACGTCGCTGATGATGATGTCCAGGTACTCCGTCTTCAGCGGCCCATTCGAATCCTCCTGTGGCGCTTCGACGGCCTGCTCGGCTTCCTCGTCGTAGTCCTTCCAGATCTGAGCGAGGCTCGGGTCAGTGTGCTACACCCGGTCAGAGGCGGAAGCGACCTACGTTGCGCTTAGCCTGTTTCGCCTCGGCCTGGTGACGATGGTCAGCTATTTACGGCAATCGTCTGCCTGAGATCGGACATACCTCCGCATCGTACAGCTGCTTAGCCCAAGGGAGGTTCTCCGCCGAGTACGCATGCACCGTCGCGAGACCCTCCTTCACCAGCGTGACCGCCGCGTTCTCCGTCTTGTTGAGGTAGAGCGCTCCTATGAAGCCACCGGACTTGTCCGCGTCATTGATCTCAATCTCCACGTCACGCTGCATGTACCGACGGGTGGCAAACTCGGCCGACTCAGCGCCATAGGGCTCGCCGGCCTCGGACGCGTTTCGCGCGCTGCGAGGAGCGCGGATGCCGCTCAGAACCAACGTGAGCACCTGGTTGTCCTTCGGTAGGAAGATTCTGCGCGCGTGTGAGCTCGTGGCCGCGAGATGCATCGCACGACCTACTTGAATCGGGACCCTGCTGCAACATACTCCACGACGGCGGGGATGCGGCCTAACCGCTTGAAGCCGTTAACGAACGTGGTTGCACGGTGCGCAGACTAACATTTGGTCAAATCAACGAGATGAGCGTTTGTAGCGGACATGGAAGCGTTCTCTGAACCTACCTCAGAGATGTTGAGCGGCTGCTTGGGCGCGGGCACGTCTTTCCCGGAGTGGATCCCTCGGCCCTCCGCCGCGGCCCTGGGATGAGGAGAAAGTTGAGTTCCGCGACATGCCTGGGACCGAGATGGAACTCACGCTTGCTCTGCCGCCATGAGCTTATCGTAGTCTGGCGAGCGATCTTCGTCGTCCCGTTTGTGGCGAACAGCGGCCGCGAGGCCCTTCTCGATGAGCTGCTCCGCAATGTTCCTGCATAGGTCTGAGCCCATTCGCCCCACGCAACGATAGAAAGGTACTGACGAGTTTTGTCCCCCGTACCGTACGGTGGCGGCCTCGCGCTCCTCAAACTCACCCTCGCGGGGCCTGATGAAATCAACGTGCACCTTCACATGCTTGCCAATCAGCCTCTTTCGCAGGAACTCCCGAGCTTCCTGGGCCCAGTACGCCTGCTTAGGATCCGAAACCCTGATAGTCATTCAGCATCGCCAGCAATACGCACGGCCGAGCGCATATCACTGACCTCGGTCCCCTTGTCGAGCTCAGTTGCAAGCGCCTCTCTTTGGCAGTCTCCCGGTCGACCACGGAGATCTGGTCAGCGCTCCATACACGGATGACGGTCGCGTCGAAGGACCGAGAGTTGCCGTTGATGGCAGTCCCGTTCGATTTCGCCGAGGGGGCGGGCGCATTGGCGTACATGCAGGCGCGCTTCTCCTTCGCTACCTTCTCAGCCGCACGGAGACGTTCCATGCCGCCACCGCTCGCGAGCATGCCCGCGTGCCAATCAACAACACGTGCGAGGCCAGCGGAGACGAGGTGCTCGGCGACATTGCCAGCAGGGTGGAGTACTGTCACTTGTATCAGCGAACTGAGCGCGATTGCCAGGAGCAATATCCTGACCTGTGCCGATGAAGATAGATGCGGGTGGTGGGGCGGTTGCATTCGCGCCGGCTTGGAAGGGTGTTGGCGTGGCGTTGGGTAGCGAGAGAAGGTGGACCTTGACGTAGCGTTGTAGCAGGCGTGACTCGGTGAAGAACTTGGCCTGAGAGGCACGCATGTGAACAAATTCGCAATTGGTTCACGAAAGCACGCGCGTGACCTACCTCCTCACCCCACTGCTCGGTGGGTTCACCCGGCTTGTTAGCGACACGCGCGCAGCGAACTCCGGCAAGCGCGATGTTGATGAATTGGTGGTCGCCGTCGGGCATCAAGAGGCGGATGCGGAGTGTCGAGCCATCCTTCACCTGTTCGACAAGGCCTTAGGGAAGATCAGTGAACAAAGTACCTGTCGCGTATGCATCAAATTACCGTCGATCGGGCGTCCCTTCCACTCGGTAATGAACCCTTGAGAGTCGGTAGGCATCATATAGTTTGTCGTGCGCGCCTGCCGGCCACTGTTGAGGACACTGCTAGAGCGCATAACACGCGCCATGACGCACCTTGGGTCCATGAGGGTTCCAGATGCCTTTGCCCGCCGCGCGAGCCTCGGCCTCAATTTCCTTCTTGCGCAGGTCTTCTTCCGTAGGCTCGCGCTTGAATTCCTTGAGTTTCGCCCAGCCGTTCTTCAGCAATTCGGACGCGAGGTCGACGCCGTTGATCTCCGCAGAACCAATGTCGCGCGGAACGTCGTCGCTCGGAGGGAGGGAGTGCGTAGATGTGAAGGTGACAGGCTTGCCGACGGCCAAGGCGCGCAGGAACTCGCGTGATTCAAATGCCCAGTCCTACACAACGATCGGGGAAGATGTCAGTACACCCGCAGCGGTCATATTGGGTGTGTGAGAGCAGCACACACCTCATCCTCGCGCGACGCGGTGCCCATGCGCGGTGCCTGAATGTCTGCTAGGTGCAGCACACTACCGCGCGCAGTGGGGGCTGTCAGTGCACACGACCGCCTACGGAGACACGATCACGTACCGCTCCTTGGGGATCTGGCCCTGAGGCCCCGGGTTTCCGCGCAAGAGGAGAGAATCACCAGAGATCACGGCTGGATACTCGATGATATTCAGGACAGAGTACGGACATGCAGACGCGTTCGGAATCCATACATTTCACGATCTAGCAGCGCACGCCGCGTAACCGATCAGCCTCTCTGCGCCCATCGCGAAGCGCGTGCTTTGCTCACCGCCTTCATCGCCATGGTTGGAGGAGTATATGCCGTTAGATACACGAGAAGCGGGAGAGGGTGCGAGCCTGTGATGAGGGGAAAGCGGAGAGATGAGTTGTGCTGCCAGCGCTGCTGAACTGGACTTGCTTTTCCCGTCCACGTGGAAGCGCTGTGGGTCCAGATTTCCCACGGCACATTTCCTCCAGCTCGCTGTGCTCGCAGGCGCCGACGTCTCGCTCGCCGCCACCATGCCCTTCTACCAGCTCGTATGCATCGCCGCCCACTACCCCCAATATGTCCGTGTCCATCTACGCGCTACTGAGAGAACGAGACGGCTGACTCGCTCGTGACGTGCTGCAGAAACACATCAAGGACCTCGTCACTCGCGCGGCGTCCCACGTCCTAGACAACGGCGGCGTAGTGCGCAAGCTGGACTCGTGGGGCACGCAGACCCTGCCCCAGCGTATGCGGAGGGCGAAGATATACCATCAGATCGGAGAGTGCGTGTATCACTTCCGGCATGCTCGAATCTACCGTGCTCACGCCATGCAGCTACTGGACGATGCAATTCGATGCCTCTCCGGCGACACTCCGTGGGCTCAACACCCTCATGCGGCACGATCCTCGAGTCATCCGGTGGACGGCACTAAAAGTGGGCGAGAAGGTCGACGACGTGCTAGCCGTGGAACAGAAGACGATCGCGCGCGACTACTACGCACCCAAGCAGTAGCACCCCCCGCTTGCCGTCCTCCTGGCCAGCATCAGCACGCCTCATCCCCGGCTCTCATCGCAACTGATGCATGCGGGCTCTCACATACCTTACGTGTCCACTTTTGTATTATCGTTACGCCCTAATACCGCAACTTCGAGGACACCTAGAGCCCGTTGCGCTTTCGTACCCACTCCACGACATGGCCCAAACTCGAGACAACCTCGACGTTGTTGAGATCCTCCCCTGGCTCCTTGTGCTCCTCTTCACCCTCAGGGCCTGACCTCCGAATCAGCAGTGCATGAAGACCGCTGGTCTTCGCCCCCTGGTAATCGCTGCAGGACCAGTGTTGCGTGAGCACCCTCTTCAGTGCCTGGCGGGAGGGTGTGCACAAACCAGACGAGTTCGTCGCCGACGTGGACAGTCTCGCTCGGCTTTGCTCCCACTTTCTCGCATGCTCGCCGGAAGATCTCGGGCGATGGCTTCTCGACGCCCTCTTCTCCGCTCAGTAACACAGCATCCATGAGCGGAAGAATGTCGAGGTCTTCAATCACTTCCTCTGCAGACGTTACACTACATTCAATAAAGAGGGCCTTGGTCGACTGGAAGAACAGGCTCACTCATGCGCGCGTCGGTGTTGCTAACAAGCCCGATACGAATGTTCATGTCCTTGAGGGTCCTCACTATAGACCCACGACTCCCTCAACCAGAATGCGCGAAACGCTGAAATGCAGACTCACACGTCGGGATCGTGTCGTCAAAGAGCTTGTATCCTTCACGCGAGCTGAACCGCTTAAGCAGTTTCGGGACAATCTCCCCAAGCCGCGCATCCACAACTGTCGACGTACATCTCGTACCTCACCCACTCACAGCGGCAGTATCATCGAGCAAATATACGCACCAGAGGAGTTAGCCCCTGCACCCAGAGCCGTCCGCCGGATAACGTCCTTCCACCAGTCCTCCGCCCCTCCGCGGTATGCCGGCTGTTCCTGCTGCACCTGCTTGAGCGCTGCTCCCGTTCAGCATTCGCGCGCCCAACAGTCCGACAGGAATTCGCAAGCACAGCGACGCACCGGTCTTGAACGCGCTCCTGATCTCCCCGGGGTCGAGCGCGCCGAGGTACGGCTCGAACGTCTGCGCGTACTGCACGTAGACCGGGAGGCGCGGCGTGATGAGCGTGTGCAGCGCGTCGAACGTGACAAGGCGGACGGCCATCGCGCGGGCGGGCGGTCGGTCGGTCGCGTGGATATCAGGCTCGGGGGTGTGCAGGGCGCGATGTACAGCACTGCGAGCGTGTTCGTGATGTCGAGGCTGGTGGGACGGAGAGAAGATGCATCGGCTGCTGTTCTGCAGTGCTCGCGCGGGACACACAGCTGCGGAGGGTCCGGGCCGGACATCCGGAGCGCTCTTGAATGAGTGAACGTTGAGTGGAGGGTCGGCGTCGATATCTACGGACGGCTCATCGCAAGAACAAAGAGACATTCAATCGACTGCTTGCCAGTCGCTGCAGGCACACCACTGTACAGCTACTCACGAAGTTGCTTCGAAAGGGATGAATTATCAGCAGTGAACACCACGACTATGTGTTTGTATATATTGCCAGGGCTCATCTAGATCTGATTGCAAGTCCAAATGTCTGGTGGCAACGCGCGCGAGACTGAGGCCTGCAGACAGGTTCTAGATGACTTGTGCGTACCCCACGAATCATTGAACGTCACAGGTACCATCGGCATGACCTTCCAGCATATGACCAGGACTTCGATAATATTTACTCACGTACCGTGAGCAACAGCCGCAACAAAGCCAACCCGGAGAGTGTGCGTCCAACACCGAAGCACGACTAGGTACCGGCGGCATCGTGCAGCTCTAGGCCCGTGGAAAGCGCGAGCATGCAAGCACCGGTGGTATCCGCAGCCCCGCATACCTAAAGTCAAGTCCGAGGGCGTCAGCGGACGTTTCTCCAACGGGATCTTCGGCGCAAAATGAGGTACTCACCGCACGCATCCCGCAGTTCTCCCGTGTCCGCTCCACCCACACCCTGGTAGGAACGCCGTCGGGTTCTTCGCGAGTCGTCGTCGCGAGTCAGGGGCGACGTAGCACGGCCTTACGTCTGTACATTTTCACATCTGTTTCGCAGCGGGGATCTGCCTCGGGAGGGGTGTTCCGTAGGGTGAATTGTTGGCCGCCCAAGTAAGCTGAGGATCCTGAGGTGGGGTGCAATAGGCAGAGGTGTGGACCGCCGTGAAGGTCGAGGCTGTGGGCGGTGGGCTGATGACTTCCTGCATGCAGTCCATGGCACGGCAGAACGAGACAAAGGCGCACAGGCTTCGCAGTCTCTGCTCCTCCTCCCAAGCCAAAGGCCGCCTGGAATCATCACGCTTCGGCGCTGATATGCTCATCGACGTCGCAGATGGCCCACCAAAGCACAGACGGATCAACTTCCAGCCAAGTACCGGTCTCCCACAACGAACGCCCGAGGACGCACTGCACGCACGCTGTCGCGCGGATACTGCGCCCACTCGCCCACGCCCCGACGCGCAATTGACTGATGCCCAGCGCCACGCCACAACACTCGCGAGTCGAGACAGATCCCTCCCGCCTGCGATCTCCCGGCGCCAGAACCGCCCCACAAGGGGCAGTCGCGCTCCCCCGCCGCGTAGCGAGGCGAGGCGAGGCACGCGGGCCACGCCGCCCCGTCCTTCGCTCTTCGCCCCCGCCGGCCCTGCAGCGAAAGGCCGGGGAGCACGCCCACGAAGCGGAGAGCCGAGGCCTCGCTGCGGGGCCTCCCCACGCCCCACGCACCCTGCAGGGCGCACGACGCACGTCGCGGCGAGGCGAAAATTACGGTGTCGTAACGGTGGCCCCGCAGCCGGAGAGCATAATTTTTGGTGCCCGCGATGGGGTACGTACAAGGCGGGCTCCCCATAGGCTAGAGAGATAGTGGGGAGCGCTCGGGCGGGCACGCGGGGCGGGGAAGAGGGGCCTCGCTCGCTGGGCCGTGGCGTTATGCGGGCGAGGGGGCGTGCGGGGAGACAGCTTGGTCGCTCGCAGATGGCGATCGCGCGGAGATCCTGGCCGGGTGCGCCGAGTACGGATGCAGCGCCTGGTGGTATCCGAGAGCACTTCATTGACGATGGAGGAGCTTTGTAGATGCGCCTGTTAGGACAACGGGAGAATTCGAAGGCGTTGGGCTGCTGTTACTCTGACGGTGCGGTAATGGGGTGATGCCGGTGTCGCTCAAAGGGCCTGGACGATGACCGTGCCGATGTGGTGTCGCCGAGACAATGATGATGTCTGTTAGCCTTACCGGGGCCGGCCCACGGGCAGGAGCTCGTCGTCGTTACGTAGCGTCCGGCGCGCTAGCGTCGACACGTCGTCGCGTCCGTCATGGTTACCTGTCGCGGCGGGAAGCTTGTCCGCTGCATCGTGTGCATGGGGAGACCGGGCAGCCCGTGCTGCAATTTTCGCGCCGGCGCGATTCGACGTCGTGCGGGAGACGGGAGGTGCGCGAGCTCGAGGGATTCTGCGCCCATCGCTTGGGCGCGATCGGGGCAATTCGCATCGTGATTCGCCCGCGCTGGATCTAGAGTTTGGCTTTTGGGCCGTAGGCGCTGTCAAGACCACGTCAGCGGCGGTCACTATGGCATTTCAGGTGGTCGGGTCAGCGGGTGGCAATCCGTCCGCTGTGGGATTGCCCGGCGCCGTGAGCGAGGGTGATGTGTGTTTCGCCGGCGGCTCGAGGAGGATGGGCGATGCTTCGACCTTGGGGATGTGTCAATCCGCGGTGCGGGCGACCAGTGTCAGAGGCGGAGATAGAGATAGAGTGCGACGGTGTTTGGATCTATCTGACCGGGAGATTGTCGCAACCAGCTCTTCTTGTGGCCACAGTTCGGCTGGCAGATAGAGGCGTCTAGACCCAATCATGGAAGGCAGAGAACAAGGAGATGCAGCAGCTTGTTTGGTGCATGACATCAATGTGAAGGGGGCCGCTGTAAAAGCAAGTCAGGTGAAGAAGAGCTTGGATAACGGAGGAGCACATGGCACGGGGGTTAGTCTGACAGCACGGACGTTCCACTTACGTTGAGTGCAGCATACCAGGATGCGCGATACGGCGTACACCATGGATGCCCGCCCGCAAATTTCAGAAGAGTGGACAACTGAGAGTACAGTAATTGACGAACGTTGAACGAGAGCTGTCGAGAGGTGGGCTAAGCGGGACGATTGTGGCGTGGGAAAGCGCCAGGGGTGCTTCTGTTTTGGGCAGCGAGACGGCCTCGATGAATTCCTTCTGTCAGGGCGCGTCTGACGCTCGCGATTCTTGTCAAAACCTGTCAACGCCGGCTATGAATAGACTTTTCTGGGCAGACTCCCGCGGTGTTCTATATGGCTAGTCTTTGCACTGCGCTCGCGGGCGGCCCGTCCGCTGCAATTTTTTCTGCGAGTCCGAGACGAGTCGGCGGATGACAGTGGGCTCGTGTGGTGGGCCGTGACGAAACTCGGGTCCTGGCTTGCTCCGTGGCCCGTCTTGGAAACTGGCGAAGCAGGGTTACTCGGGGTGCGCTGTGGACGGAGCCTGCTGACTGCACGCTGCTGCTGTGGCCCCTGCAGAGAATGCCCGCGTCGACGTGCTGGTATGCGCGAGAGGGATGGGATCGTCCGCTGCGATCGGTCTGGGCGTGTCATATCGCCGAGGAAGAGGGGTGGAGAAGAAGGCTGTCACCGGCCGACCCCGTAACTGGCCGTCGCGGAGGCTGAAGGGGCCGCCATTGGCAGAGCCCGGCGCCAGGAGCGCGCAGCGGACGGCAGGAGGAGTTCCCAGGCTGGCGGGCATGACGTTTGCGCTCTGGCGCACATGGCGGGCGGGTGGCTGGGACGTGGGCAGGGTGCCCCCTGCCAGAAAGTCCAAGCGTCGGGCGGGGATCCGCGCTGGAAAATAATGCAAGAATGCGCCTTCGCATCGACGCCGCTTCGCCTACGACGCGCCTGGGGTCGATTGCCCGTCCGCACCACGCACGGCCGTCTTCCCGTTCGAGCAGCGCGCCGTCTTCTTCCACCGCTCCCGCCCTGTCTCGCTCGACTCCGCCGCGTCCCCCGCCGAACCCTCCCCGCCGCTATAAGAGAGCTCGCCCGTCGATCAGCCAGAGCAGCATTCCTCCTGCCCCCGCCCGCACCCCGCCGTGCTCTTGTGCTTGTCGTCTTGCGCCGTCTTGCTTTGTGTGCCTGCGCCGTCCGCTGCCTGTGGGACTTGCCCTGCCCTGCTTGTTCGGCTCCCTTGCCGCCCAGCTTCACACGCGTCGCCTGCCTGATCAGTGATAGTCACCGCCCATTCTGCCCTGCTCTGCTGATTCTCCGACGCGCGCTGCAGTGCACTGGCCCGCCATGAACATACACGCCGTGCCCTTCCCCACTGCCCATCAGCAGGAAGACGTGCGTACCGCCTCGTTTTCTCGCCATCTCATCATCTTCTCACGTTCCGCTACCGCCCGTCGCTCTCCAGCCACCGTCCTTCGTCGGCGGGCGCCCTCCAGTCCCGCCTCGCTTACATTCTACTCCCTCCCTCCCGAATCTCGGGTAAGCCTTCCTCGTATCCCGCAACCCCCCAACTCTGACCCAGTCACTGACCCGTTTCCTAGGCTCCCACATATTTACGGTTCCTCACTCTCCCCATTCCCTCCTCAGGTTACCGTCCGACACCGCCCGCACCTCCGGCCGCTTGATTTAGCGTCTTCGCCCTCGTCCCCGCCTGCTAAAAAGGACCTCCCGTCTGGGTTCTTGCGTCGGCCTGCCACTCTCCTCACGCCTCCGCTCACCCCTTCCTCGTCTTTCAATTCTAACACTAACGACACTCCCTCTACCCCGCCTGAGCCACGCTCGCCCCTCCGTCTGTTGAACAATTCCGACCGCGAGCGCGCCTTCGCTGCCCATTCCGCGTATACTGCCGGCATCAAGAGTCTCATGAGCGTCCCCAGCTCCGTCGGCGGTAACAACGCCGGGTACCTTACCCCAACGAGCGCCCGTTCACACTCAATGTCTTCCGACGATGGTTCCGGATCTGCGCCTGGCCAGGCGACCGCGCCGGACATCTCTGCGCTTGCGTCCGGTCTCGCGAGTGCAGAGATTACGCCCAGGGAGGAGCGCACCTTCTTCATGGGTAGCCAGGCCGATGCTCAGCTCGACATGGAAGTCGGAGAGACATCCAGCGACACCGCTACAAGGCTACTGATGGTGAGTACCCTCTTCTACGACTGTATGCGCGAGTACCGTTATCAACGCCGGGTCTGGGTAGGTCCGCAACGTCCCGCCGACCGCACCCTCGAGTGCCCTGCTCGAGGCCTTCTCGAGCCTAGGTGACGTGAAGGGCATCCTCGCCCGCTTCCAAGCAAGTCATGGTTTCATCATCCTCGCCTTCTACGACACGCGGCACGCCGCGCGGGCTCTCAGGCAGATTGCCGGCCACTCGTTTCCGGCGCTTGATAATGTCCGCCTGGACGCCACCTTTGTTTCGCCTGCTCGGGTGGAGAACGTGCGGGATTCGCTGCTATCTGTCGTTGTGCGTCATTTGCTGAGGCAGGGGGTTTGCAGATGACGGCCAAGGAGGACTTCATCTCTGAATTGGACGGTTCGTTCTTCGTGACAATTGAGGGCCGCGCCGTCGAGCCGAAGGACGTGCAGAAAATGCTTGCGTCGTTTGGCGAGCTGGCCTCGTTCTCCGCGTCAGGTTCGGACCCGTGCGATCAGGTATCTGTCCTATTTGATGGTCTGCATGCATCACATTCTGACGGGCCGTACTCGCTCAGACGTTCCATGTGGATTTCTGCGACTGCAGGGACGCCACGAGTGCCTATAAGGCGCTCAACAACCGCACCATTTTCGGTGCCCGGCTAACCCTTGTGTCTAACAAGGACGCGCTCGATCACCCCGCCCGGCTGATGCAAAGCGGTGCGCGGAGCTCAAGCCCGGTACGCCGACTAACTGGGATCATGATGGCTGTAATTGACCGCGCCTTCTTTCAGGACGCTGCATTGCCGCGCGATGCGGAAGGTGAGATCATTCCTCGACCCCCGGCCCTGACGGTATGGACTGATGTATGTCCGTGTTTTGTGTAGGCCTGGGCCGGTCCCGTCCAAGGAGCGTGAGCGCGAGTGAAGGCGTGGGCACCCCAGATGCTGTGAGGCGTCTGAGAAAGGTGAAGGAAGCTTCCCAAGACCACGGTAGGCGTCCCTCGAACGACCTGTTCTTTGACGCCGTCGGCAAGGTACGTGGTTGCTATACTAGAACCACTCAAGTACCTCACTCTTCTCCGCTCCCATCCAGGCCTACGATCCCTCCTACCCTGCACCGTCGAGACCTCGCAGTATCAGCGCCAGCGCCGAAGATCTAGCCCCGACGACTACGATGCAGCCGCCCGTCAACAACTACCTCATCCCCGGTCCCCACTATCCCTATCCCGAGCCGCCTTACGGTTACGCTCATCCGGGAAGTGTGACCCCCGTCTACGGCGCGCATGGAGCTACCCCGTACCCCTACTCCGCCGTCTACCCCGCGGACATGCGCATGTACATGGGCGACCCCACTGGTACTGCTGCTAAGGGTTACTGGACCTACGCTGCCCCACCGCCTCCGCAGGTGGAGTACTACCTGGCCGACGTCAGCCGGCATCCTGTGTACCCGCCGTCTATGGTTGCGACAGCCTCCCCTCGCGCTGAGTCTCAGAGTCGGACCCCCGAGCTCCGCGTAAACGACCTGCCCCGCGTCTCTTTGCCTTTCCCTGACGACCAGGAGCACTCCCCGTCTGCTGCCGACAGAGCGGACGGAATGCAGCATGGCGTCCAGCGCGCTCCGGGGACCAAGAATATCCTCGACATCGCGGCCATTGAGAGCGGCGTGGACACACGGACCACAGTGATGATCAAGAATATTCCGAACAAGATGAGCGACAAAGACCTGTTGAACTTCATCAACAGGGTCTGCCCGCGCCGTATCGATTTCATGTACCTGCGGATGGACTTCCAAAACGGTACGTTTCTCCTCTCACTGGCATCGCTCTCTCGACACGGAACGTGGCACTGATGGCGCCGCCCAGGCTGTAACGTGGGCTATGCGTTCGTCAACTTCATTACCGTACAGGATCTGTTGCACTTTGCGCGGACGCAGCTCGGCGTTAAGTGGTGCGTCGCAGGGCGAGAAGCTATGCGCAGGGCGGCCTGATGCTGATACGCGCGCAGGAACATGTACTCGAGCGAGAAGGTCTTGCAGATGTGCTACGCCACGTACCAGTGAGTCTCGCCGCCTTACGTGTGCCTTTGTTGCGTGCTGAGTCGTCTTTAGGGGCAAGGAGTCGCTCGTCGAGAAGTTCAAGAACTCTTCCATCATGGACGAGCGCGAGGCTTGGCGGCCGAAGATATTCTTCTCGGACGGTCCGAACCAGGGCATGCCCGAGCCGTTCCCGGCCCCGACGCACCTGCGCAGGAAAGAGCGGAGCCAGCACAACCGCGGCGCGCTCTTCGTCCCGGGCACGCATCACCGCCCGTCCGGCGGCGGCGGCGGCCTGTACCACCATCGTCCCCATCCTCTCCGCATGCTAGCTCGGTGATTGTTCCCCCGAGCCCTCGACGCGCTGTGGATGCGCCGCGTTCCCGCTCTCACGCTGTGGCTTCCACCGGCTTCTAAGCAGATACTTTACGCCATTGACTCACTGTTAGGTCCGGAACTTGACGTGGTCGGACTGCTGCATCTCTGATTCCTCCCCTCATGTATGAAGCGTACTAATCCCTGTCTGCTGTCAGTAGTCTCGCCCGCTCTCGACTCAACCTGCAACATCTCGCCTGCTCGCATTCCTGTGTGTACTCTCGCTGACGTTTTTTCTGGCACATCCGTCGTTCGTTATTGCATCCATATCGTCGTATCATCCTTCGCCCTGTCCAGCACCTCATCTCACTCGATATCCACCGCGCTCTCCTAGATATTACCAGCTTTTTATTTGCATACGCTTCTCGACATTCTCCTGTATAACTTTATTCCACACCCGTAGTTGACTGCTACTGTGCTCTTTGCTTTCAGCGTCCCGGTGGCGAAGTCGTCGTTTGTTATACCGCATGTAGTCGTGCCTCCTATTCAACCATACTCTCGTTTCACATACGCCGCCGGTTATTCTGTCAACATGGCGCTCCGAGTCGAGCGTTCCTTGCCTCACAGCACTGTTGTCCGCGACCTCTCGCGTGTGTTCGCAACAACGCCCGAGATACGATCGGACATGACAAGCGTACGACCCGCGAGATACCCGACGTGATTGCGTTGGCAATTGACATCTCCGAGTCCGCGAGGCGACAGCCGCTGCCTCTCTGGATCTTTCCAGGCCGCAGCAGGCTCAGTTCCGCTAGCGGCGTCCGAGCTCTCGACGCGGAACAAGGGAGCACAGTAAGCTGCCGCGTTCCAAAAGTACCTGCGACCCCGCGCGCACAGTGCAGCTGGGTAAGTTGCCGCAGAAGCTTCAAGCGATCGCCCGCGCGCCCGAGCTCCCCGCGCGCGCGCGTTTCAACCGCGGCGTCGGCTTGTGTGCACCGCGTTCTCGTGCGAGAGTCCCCGTCGGTCGTGCCCGGCGCGGTCTCAAGCGGGCTCGGTGGCATCCCGCCTGGGACCAGTGCCGGCGCGGGCAGGCAGGGGCCCAGGGGGGCCGCGTTGTGGGTCCAAGTGTTACGCTGGCAGCTGCCTGGCGCGGAGAACGGCGGCCGAGCCGCGCCCGCGCGCTGCGCGGACGCGGGACGCGAATCTGGACGCGAAATCTCGCTTGCCGCCGCGCCGTCGCCGCGACATACGCGCAGCTGCACATTGATCCTGCGCGGGCAGCACGCTTGCAATGCCTCGGACTCCGGAGCGGGCCACTGCCCAGGGTGTGCACTGGCAGCTCCTGGATAGCGTGATGCCAATGCGGCGCCGGTCGCCGTTGTCCCAGTCCCGGCGCGGCGGGTTGCGCGGTGGGCCCGACAGGGCGCGAGATGCTGATGTGGCTTTGATAGGGATGGGCTGTCATGCATCGGGCGTTGACTGGAAGCAAGGGAGATGGGAACTCGAGGTGTGCTGCAGGGCGGCGTCTTTGAGAACAAGAACCTCCGGGCATGGGAGGCCGAGCAGGAGACCGCAGGCGCGGTGGCGCGCGACCCGCGTTCAACGCTACTGGATGGAGGTATCATTGCATGACACAGGAGTAATCGTTGGTGTGGTAGAGTGGTAGAGCCTTCGGCTGCGGAGGCGGCGTGTGCTGACATCGCAAACATCATCCAAACAGGTCTGTGTGCGACAAATTATTAGTCACGATGATTTGAATGAGGTATTGATATTCTGGTTGTACTGTGCCTTCAAATCACTGAGATTGTGACGATGGTTTGCGAGCTCGCGCGCAGTCGTGCGCATTCGAATGCTCACTTCACAGACATACTATGACCGTCGTGATAGGCAAGCGCCCCACCCCCCTTGCCAGTGCAACATGTCCCAGTATTGACGCGGCCTGAGATACTGCTGCGTTATCTCGTCAACGGCCGCTGGCAAGACGGATGTCATCCCGCATTCAAAGTGGGTTCCGCGGCAGTACGTGCTGCTGCTACAGCGAGGCACTTCGCAGCAACTGGTGCTCCCGACCCGTTGGGAACTTGCCTATATGATGGTAGATGGGCGTGGCGTTCGGAAAGACCCGTCATGCTACTAAAAGCCGATGCATATGCATGGCCCGCACTGTGAACGCGCCCCACTAAGCCCGTGCCGTGCTGGTAGGCTCACACGAAATCAGCATCACCTGTCGCGTTTCAGTGTGTACAGGGACGCGCGGAGGTCGTACGAAGTGGTTGCCACCTCCGGATCCGAGCCGTCGAAGTGAGCATCGACTGTTTCGTTGAGAATGGCGCATCGCCCGCCCCTACGGGCCCACGTAAGCTTGCACATCAAAGGAGCCGCAGCCCAATATGATCCAGTTGATCTGGGTCGAAAGTGAGCGCATGTCCACGTCGGACACGAGCTCGAGGAACGCGATCTACGTGGGCGGAGCAGGAGGAGGGCACAGAACGCGATGACCATTATAATCATACCGGGATATGGATTGGAGAGACTAGCCCCATCTTGACCGTGAATTTCTGAGGCAGACCCGGATACTTGCAACGCAGACGTGTCTCCAGCCAATGCGGTATAGCGTGTTGAGGCAGAAGCTGAGCACCGCGAAGATGAGGACCAGGAGAAAGGACGCAAGCAATCAGCCAGAGGGCAGGCTAACAGAAGAGAGCGTGGGTATAGCCATGATGGGGCGAAGTGCAAATGCAATTCGATTCTTTTCCTGAGTCGAGAGGACGTTTGAGGACTCGCAGATGCGCATAAGTGACAACCGTGGGCGTACTTGGTCGCGGTTGTACCTCCTGTAGGTCCACACTTGTCAAGTCTGGTACATGATGGGCGGAGTTGAATGGGGTTCGGCGGGAGGGTGCAACCACACACCTTGTAAAAGCAATCGTCAACTTTCGCCCCGGAAACTCGCATCGACCCGAAAGCCCGACTCTAGGCTTGGGCACGAGTGCAGATGGTTGCGTTGATCCCTTACTAGTACGGATCTGCTGATTGTGTCGTCGTGCATACTCATAGGCATAAACACATGTGTAACTGCCAGTTCTCGTGCTGTTTCGAAAGATCGGGAGGAAAGGTCTGTTGGAATACCAGAGTCCACCGGGCGATAGTCGCTCCAGCGTCTTTGGATGACCGCAGACTGGTTAGCAAGCTCAGTTCCACTGAACGCGACGGCATCCGTTGTGCGACCCACACCGGGCATTATTAGCGTCACCTGGGCCTCCGTGTAGCCCAATTGAAGGACCTACCGTAGCCATGGTAGTACCATGAAGAGCACTCATCCCAAGCTGCCAGGCATCTTTGTTGCCAGAAGAGGTATCCTCAGAGGTTGCAGAGCACCCGAAACGGCAGTATCCTGTTATACATAGGTCGTGAATCATACATGCGACGCGTAGTCACAAAGAAAGGCGTGATGCGCTCGTCGTTGTGCGCGCCGACAAGCCATCGTGGCTTCGGGCGCCTCGGCCGGGGTCGCCAACGTCGACGGTCCAGGTAGCATCATCCCTCGCAGCATCGACTGGACTCCGGCGAGGTTCCAGGGAGAGAAGCGCGCGTTGATCAGCCTGCATCGCACCCGCAACCAAACGACCTGGATCCACGATACCCGGGCGCGATTGACGCGAAGCCACGGGGCGGTGCGTGCCAGCGACAGGGGCGATGGTCCCGATCGCGGCGCGACGCTAGTGATACTCTGGAAGGAGCGGGATGCCCGCCTCCTTCTCGCTGTCTGGGAGATGTGTCGCGGCCGTGACCGCGGCTGCGGCGTGCGCGGCCTTGGGGCGCCGCAGGCCGACGTTCACGACGAGGTAGATTGACGCGAGGGAGACGATGACCATCTGCAAGAACGTCCCGCAGGAATCTGCGCGGCGATGGGGCGATGGTCAAAGGGCGCCCACAAAGCGGAGGCGGGGTAAGGAGGACTCACCCAACAGCAGACCTATGCGTAGACATCAGCGTCAGCATCACTCGACAAGCGTGGAACAGTGACGAACCGAAGGCAGGGGCACCGACCCAAAGCGCGCGCAGCGCAGGGATCGTGAGGATGACGCTGACGGGGAGGATGAGGACGCCTTCGGCAAGCGGCAGGCCCTCGTACGCGGACACGGCGATGTAGACGACGACCGCCGTCAGCAGCCAGTTCACCGCGAACAGGACGACCACAAAGAGTTGACTGAGCACCGTGCGGTGGAACTGGTACTGCACGCCGAACGCTTCCGTCGCCGTGGAGTTCGCTACGAGGGGCTTGTTTGTGTGTACGACAGCGTTCCCGTTACTGCCGAGCTGAGGCACGAGGTTGTTTGTGGCGTCCGCGATGCGCACGAAGAGCGTGGGAAGTGAGTTGTTCGTGGCGGGGTCGAGGGCTTGGAAGAACGTGTCGAGAATGTATGTGTCGAAGGGGTAGGCGTATTGCTGGTCCTGGCCGTACCATGCGGACACCTCGAGTAGATGTTCTGTTTGAACCTCTACTGTCGCTTGCACACTGATGAATATGAGGATGAGGACTTGGTTGGGTGAGCTATCAGACGTGTACGTACTAAAAGAGGCCATTAGAGTTGGTTCGGTGCAGTAAAGACGTGTCGGGATCGTAAGACATGCTCGGGGCCTGCGCGCCATCGACGTATAGGTCAACCGCAGTGTTTGGCCTTCCGCAGCTCTTCGAGTCGTAGGTACCGGCGATCGATGCAAAGGTACCGCATCCCAAGATGAGCCAAGAGATCTGCACTTTCCGTGATTGCAGGTCGACGTCGTATGCGTGTCCCAGAAGCGCGAGCTGGACGAAGTAAGTAATCAGATCGTCATCCTGCACCGGCGGCGAGAAAGAGAGCGAGACAAACCCCATTCTTTCCTTGAGAGTTCTTGTCGAGAATCTTCCCAGTATTCGACCTGACCAGCCCCGCAATCAGGAACGCGCCGGTGAAGACCGCGCAGAGGACCACGCAGAAAGCGAAGAGGTAGAGGAAAATCCTAGATCGGCGGGAGAGGCGGGGCGTTCCACTGCAGCATCTTCTGGCGCGGGGCATGGCGGGCGATGAGTTGGTCGCTCGACAGTCCGAGGCTGGGGTGAGTCCTCTTTAATATCGAAGGTGCACAGCAGTGACAGCCCCACGATCAAACACGCTAGAACCTGGCGGCCCGAGTGTCGCTTGCATGACGGATTCGCGGTGGTCAGGCACGCTGCACCCGCGGCGCTATGCATGATGATCAGCGGGGATTGAACATCGATTGCGACCCTAGTTCGCTCTATCATGGAGTCTGGACGTTCTCAACGTCCTACGTACACTCAGACACTTACCAATGCTAGCCCCTGTACGTCGCAATCCGCAGTCGATTCATTCGAAGCACCCTTGGTTGTCTAGCCATCCATCAGCCTCACGAAAGAGACAACATGTGAAGATGGTAAAAACCTAGGTTTTTGGCTACATATCTGGCAATGCTTAGTGAGCCCTAAATGCTACAAACGATTCGGGAGGAAATTACTTGGCAAGCCGGCACGGCGACGGCAATCCCGACGAGAGTGGAGAGGAATGAAGCTGAGAACTTGGAGCAGGCGCTGTAACGCAGTGATACGCGAGAGCAGAGCTCACTGCGACGATAACGATCGTGCGTTCCCGGACACAGAATACAGTGGAACAGGCTTGCGTGGACGACTGTACAGTACGCAGTCAGCTTGAAAGGCATGAAGAGATGAGAGAGGTTACACTTCTTACGCGGACACCAGAACAGGGAGTGAGGGGGACGACAGGTCAGGAAGCATAGCATAAATCGCGGTCTGCATGGAAGGTTTAGTATCTACTAGGGAACACAAGTAACGTACACTAGAAGCAATGTGAGCCGGTGAGTATATGGTCAAGTAACTAGAAACGCGAGATCTAAAGCAGTGGTTAGCAACGAGTGCGTAAGATATAGACAATAAGCTAGAGCAAGCAGGAGGGAGTGGTGGTGCTGATCGGTTAGGGCAGAATTTCATGGTATGTGACGTTCTTCGTCATGGTTTGGCCGCGGCGAACGCGAACTCTAGCGTGGCTCCGGTGGCGGATGCGCGACAACGCCGTGTACAACTGCCCGTGGGAGAAGACGGGACGCGTGAGGTCGACGCCAACGACGTCGAGCGTGAGGCCCTGGCAGCTGTTGAACGTTGTCGCGTAGGCGGGCGCGAGGGGGAACTGGCGGCGGACGAGGGTGTGCCCGCTCTCGAGCGTAGTCGTGAACGGGATGCGCGATATTAGCACGTCCTCCGCGTCGACCATGCTCACGCCTCCGATCCCGCGCAGGATGCGCACGGTGACGATGCGGCGGCCGATGTGCATCACGACCACACGCGTGTTCTTGACGAGTCCGCGGTCCGGCGCGAAGTTGCACATGAGGCGGTACACGCCGTGCACCTTGACCGCGAGCGCGTGCGCGGGGATGCCGGGGTGCGCGTCGCGGCGCGCGGCCTCCAGGATGAGTTCGGGGTCGGTGGTGTCGACGTCCTCGGGTGCCTGCAAGCTGTCTGCGGCGTGGAACGTGCGATGGTAGCCGTCGATGCGGGAGAGGATCTCGTCGTTGTATGCGTCGACCTGGTCGTTCGTCGGTGCGAGGATCGCGCGCTTCAGGCATAGGGCGGGATCGCGCAACACGTCGGACGGGTACACAAACTCGATAAGCGCGTCCCGGTCGTGCACCTTCTGCATGATGTCTAGCGGAATGTGTGGCCCTGCGCCGTCGCCGATGTGGTCGACATATTCCGCGTAGGATAGATCCTCGGCGTTCCGGATGGGCTGGTGTAGGCGGCGCACGTTGACGTGGTCCCAGAGGGGAGAGGTGATGATCGAGGAATTCACGACATCACTACGAGTGCCGTATCTGACGACTGGACATGTTTGGCGAAAGTCTCCAAGGAGAACCACCACCTTTCCGCCCCATGGTAGGTTGTTGCGCATGACGCGTCGACAGGTTTCCTCTACGCACGCTAGTACTGCGCTCTTCGCCATCGGTGCCTCGTCCCAGATGATGACAGAGGCCTCGCGGATCAGCTCGCCTCGAGGGTCATGAGGCTCTATTGGAGAGGTAAGCGCCTCGTTTTCCTCGCCTATGGGCACCTGCAGTATTGGCGTTGACCCTAAATCCGCCTTTAAGCTGTTTTGAAGCGTACCTTGAATACGGAGTGCGTAGTCTTGCCGCCAGGGTACAGCTGCGCAGCGAAGGCAGAAGTGGCAGTCGGCAAGACTATATGCCCCTCAGCGCGCAGTTTGTTGCAGATCGTGTTCACAAGAAAAGTCTTCCCTCGGCCAGCCTTGCCGTCGACAAACGCGCACAGTGGACGGCGGTGCGTGACAGCGTCCATGATTTCGGTGTAAATCTGGTACTGCTCAGCATTCAGCTTCGAGACAGCGGTGGCCGAGCGCGCGGCGAGAACGTTCTCCTCTGGCTTCCACTTCTCGAGCTCAACCTCAACCTCGCGGCTATGGAAGGAAGGTTCGGGGAGGCCGTAGTCCGCAAGAGTTTTGTTGTGCTCAGCCAGTGCCCCCTTGATCTCCTGCAAAGTCTCGTTCACCCCGATGTTCACGTTCCCACTCTCCGAGATGAAGTCCTGCGCGAGCGCGTCCTGGAAGGTGTTCCAGATAGCGACGGGGGAGGGAACGGTATCGTTCACCAGGAGGTGGACGAAGAACTGGCGGAGTTGATGAGGCGTCTTCAAGCCTTTCACGGCTTCAGCTAAGGTGTGCTCAACCTTCTGCCCGTGACTGACGAGGATGGGGGCGCGTTTGGAGGGACCCGGCGCGTTCTGAGGTCGGGCTGGGGCCGGTGGTGGTGGGGACCCCTGCTGCGGCTGAACAAACGACGTGGATAGCGTGGCATACGAGCAAGAACAGGTCGTCCTTTGCGCATGAGTTTCCGCCGAAGAGACTGTACGCGATGTTATGAAAATGACACGCGTATATGAGAGTGACACGGGCGTACCAGAATGCGAGAGTTGGGTCAGTGCTCTGGACCTGGACCCGACGCTTTTCAGCGCAGTTTTCCACATGCGCCTGCAAATTGGATCCAAGCAGCCAAGAAAGAGTAGGAGAGACGAAGACCTGCGGCAGAACACCCGAGGCCTGCAACGGGGAGAGGGGGAGGAACACAACCTCCGCCGACCACCAGATTCCAAAACTCAGCTTCCGGCGCTTACATGAAGTGAGTCTACCGGCCCGGACAGGCCCGGCAATACGCGTCGTCCAGAAGGAGCAGCCGCCAGCGCGTTACGCGGCGACGCGGCGAACGGAACGTCTCGGTTTGACCACTAGATCCACTCTGGTAAAACAGGGGAGCTGTATGTGTATATACAGTCTGAAAGCACGCTGAAGTATGCTCATCTGAGCTCAATACCTGTATCTCCCCGACTTGAACGATACCCGTCTCTCGTCTCTGTGACTCGCTGATATTCCTTCTCACTGCTCCCCAGATTTCAGGGGCTCTCACACGTTTTGGACACCGTCCAATTTGAATACTCCAGAAGGACACATCGTAAACAAGAAGGCACACGCTCACGGGAACGCGACCGTCGACGCATGTCGTGGACGGCATCCTGGCAACTTGGCATCAAAGAATCAAGTGAGCAACTTATATCAGCAGTTTTGATGGGGATATTCGCGACGATAGTATATTCACATTGTCTGGCTACTTGAACAGCAGCGCAGACGACGTCTGTCAGAGAAAAAGCCTACTGGCAATGGGCGAATTCAAACGCGTTCAGGAGAGCGTTCCCTGCGGCCATACGTTTGGCGTGCACCACTAGCCTTCAAAGACGTCTTGCATAACAACTCCGCGCTCCGAGAGCCGCAGCCTGCTCTCGTTCTACCCAGAACATCAGACGTGCCGGTCACTGATGATTTTCCTGCTTACATGCTTCTAACTGACCTTTCACAGGCTTCCTAGCCCATCGGCAGTGGTCTAAACAGCTTCCGGACCCTGCCATAGGCTGCTTACGCCGGGCCTAACGTTCAAGACCTCCGATGCCGCTTCAGCGCGACGACGTGTATACGGAATCCCCGCAAGTGCTATGTTTGTCGGTCCTATTATAAGCGCTAAATGATAAGTACCCAGCGGATGCGGCGGCCGCGTGCCCGTGCTCCTCCGCTCCTCCCCATGAAACCATCATGTCCCCCGCGCAACCCAGCGTCGCGCTGCTGTACGTGTCCAATTTGCGATGCTTTGTGCCTGCGTGCTCCGCTGTACTCACGGAAGCTTATCTTGATTCAGGGCGGGACCTCAGGTACGTTCGAGATGGGCGCACTAAGCGATGCAGCGTTACGGAAACCCGCCAATTCACTCTCAATGTACTGTAGCTGCTAGGCTTCCTCCTCAGTTGGGCACTACAAGGCGTTCTGAGCGTGCAGATCTGTCAGTGGGATCGTCCTTCTTCCAGACAACGTATCTTCTGACACATCTTAGACATCTACCATCTATGGTTTCCTCAGGATCGCCTGTCTACGAAGATCCTAGGTCAGCATCAGCATGAATATCCTTGTTAAAGACCTATTCACCGACTGTCCCTTAGTCTATACGGTTCTCGTATACGAATGGGTGCAGACGGTGCTGATGACGCAGAATGCCTTCGAGATCAACGTCTACCGTTACGGTGACCGGACGGCCTTGACGGCCTACCTCAATAGCTGGTTCAGCGTCACGATCATGTGCGCCGTCATCTCGGCGGTCGTCCAGGGCTACTTCTGCTGGCGAATATACGTCCTCTCTCGTTCGAAACTTATGTCGGGCATCATCATCACCGTAAGTCGTCATCTCACGGACGTATGTGCGGCAACAGACTGAGACCCCCCGTTACAGCTTACGCTCTGCCAGGTATCGTTGGGAGTCGCGGGTGGTATCATGGTATGTTACGCGGCTTTGAGTTGCGACGCCGAGGCGTGTGCTGACCCAAGTGACTCAGCTACATGTCGTCGACCCAATAGCAGCACAAGCTTCGGCGGTTACACCCGTCATCTCGGTCAGCACCTTACTTACACGCCGATGCGGCGCTATTCTTGAAACGCAACGCTGAATGCGGTTTCAGGCATGGCTTGCAGGATCTGCGCTGGTCGACGTCCTTATCGCTGTCTGCATGACCTACTTGGTAAGCTGTCCGTGACTACTTACGGGGCGATCGCTCAGCCGGGTATCGCAGCTTTCGAGATCAAAGACTGGCTTGCGGAAGTCCGACGACATCATCAACCGAGTGGCGAGGCTCGTGGTCGAGTGCGGGACACTGACAGGTGGGTTCCGCGTAGTACGGAACATACGAGCCGTTGGGCTGATGGCTCTTGGCACCTCACAGCAACTGTAGCAATCGTCGACGTCGTCTGTTTCACTGCTTCGCCAGTAAGTCGCCCGTCTCGCACAATGACATGTATGTGTGGATGCTAAAGGCGGCCAATCGCAGAACACCCTGCTACATGAGTGCCCGTGAGCAATAATTCTCCTGATCGCGCGAAACGCCTTCCTCATTCCTCTCCAGAGCCCTCGTACTCGCGAAGCTCTATTCAAACACGCTCATGGTTAGCCTGAACAATCGAGCCATCCTGCGGAGATTGGACGCGCGCGGAAGCACGATCGACAGCAAGATGAGCGCACACGTCAAGTTCGCACGCTCCTTCGACACTCCTCGGCCCAGCGATGCCACTCGGCCCAGCGACGCAATGCTCACCGGGGGACGCGATCCGCGCGACGGTGTTTGGCGAGATGCTGACAGAGCGGATACGGAGGACGTCGTGCTCGAGCTTAAGCGTGTGGACGCGCTGACTGTGGCAGTATAGAGCGAATGGTAGTGATGATACCCGGGACATTGTATTCTAAGGGACGGTGACCGCCTGTACGCCAGATAAATCCAGCGCTGCGTGATTGTGTAACGTCGCATAGGATGAAATGGAAGATCGAGTGTTCTTAATGCTGGTCGCGGAGGTATAGGCCACTGCAACGAAGCACGGACACAGCGACGCACTTTACAAGAACCTGAGTTGCGGAGAAATTCAGAGCTGTCGCATTGTTGTTCTCTAAACGGGTCGTCGCGGTGATACGTAGCTAACGCCGCAGGGGCACCACGTTCGGCCGGTCTGCTGTTGCTGCTGCGGTAGAAGCGACGCCTAGCTAGTTCGGCCTTGAGGTTGGAGTCGGATAGCGTTTGAGGGTTCGCAGCGCGACGTGTACGATATTGCGTTGCAAGACCGGCCATACCCCGTTCGAGGTCTTCGCGAATGACGCCCCCCAGCGTAATATGGAGTTCTGTGGGTGCTGGAAGGCCAAAATGCGTTGGTATGGTTTGTCTTCGTCACGGAGTTTACTGCAAGTTCCGGGGAACTACGCTCATAGTAACCCCTGCCTGACGTCGCTGCCGTAACGTAGGGGCCGGCAGGAGCACGCCTTGGCCGTCAGGAGATCCGGCGACCGCTGAGCGTTCAGATAGAGCCGTCGGCATGTCCTCTGGAGGCGGAGTGCTGACGAGGAGTTCTTCTGGCACACATGAACGTGTTTAGTGCGCCCCAAGAACAATCTGTAGACTGCAATTGTGAGCACCGGACGAGAAGAAGCACCCACCGCTGCGTATTCTTGGCCTTCTTGAGAACGAGGGGGCAGCGACCAAGAACGTTTTCCCATACGCGGCGATGCACCGGGGCACACGTGGGGCGGTGTCTGGGGGCGGGGTGGCTCCGCTGCTCCCGCTGGACCCCGGGCGGAGGGAGATAACACAAGGCGCCTGTCTCCGAGCGGCCTCCGACTCAGCCACCACCATCGTCCCGCTCTTGCTAAGCATCTCGCTGCGCCGCGCTCTCAGCCATCCCTCGCACGCTCAATCTCAGCTCAATCTCAACCCAGAACACTTTTTAGGCCTGTCACCCCGAACACAAGTTGGCACCTCATGTCGAATTTGAATTTTACCAATATGTCGAAACAACAATCTAGTATTCGCCCCGCGTACGTCCCTCCGCTTTCCTTTGTTCTGCTCATCCGTTCCATGCGACTTCTTCTCGGAGTCTGTAGCATGGTCCGGTTGAGCAGAGAAGTAGTCATTCGCAGTATGTGCTGACGTCCTGATTCGCAGCAACGGTCGTCAAACCGTTGGGGATGGGGCTTTCACAACCGACAAGACTCCTAGCGTGATTGCAGTCTGCCACATGGAGGGCAATAACTCCATGTACTACTACTCTACTACGTTCTCGGGCGGACCCGGGGTGAGTGCCATTGCTTCTCTCCCTTCGTCGCCGCTCACTGACCATGACTCCTGTTTACCGTACTGCCTTATCTGCGCCTACGTTGCACTGCCTGTCGTCACCCTTAACGTACGATCTACAGTGGCGGTTTTGACATCCCTACCGCAAAATGCCCTCCTGACCGAGGGTCGTCAGACTGGGTGACAGACAGTCTGGCGCGTACACATCTCCCCCCGCTCTCCTCCTCTCCCACCTCCTCCATCGACTCCTCCGACTCCGCTGCCTCCACGCTTTCGTCTCTCGGTTCCAAACCGCATCTTCCAACCAACTTCTCTGACCGCTCGTACCCATTCCCGCCCACGCCAGATTCTCCGCTCGGACTTTCGCCGGAACTCCCGCTCGTAGGCCTCCCCAATGCGAGCGCTCCACGTGCGATTCCGGAGGTCCACCAGCCTGCGGATGACATGGCTACTCCTCCGCTCACTCCGGATGACGCTCCGGAGGAAGGCAATGGGAGTCTCTCGGCGCTTGGTGCCAAACAGTCCGCGTTCCTGTCCTCTATTTTCCCTCGGAACGCACTGAGCGCGGCACCATACGCCAAGAGCGTCTCTATCTCGACTCCTGGCGCGGGCACTACATTCGAAGGTGTCGTGCTTTCGCTCCCTGGCACGCCGAAGACATTCTACGTCGATGGCAAGTGCGCTGCTAGCGTCAATCTGCGCGAGAGGTTCGTCATTCACCCCACAGGTTGAACATATACTAACCTCACGTATGTTTAGCATCGTTGCCTTATTGGATCTCGCGGACGAGCAACTGGAGTGCAATGCGCTCGTCATTGCCTTGGAACGCTCCTCCCCTGATCTTGGCGATCTTCTCCATTCCCTCATGTACGTGGGCGGCACGGTCGTCACCAAGCCCGTGTTCCCCGTCGACCCTGCGTACGTCCTTGTAGGCATGGAGATTTAAGTGGGCGATCCCTGCCGAGCGTACGAGCACGATTTTGCGCCTCTGCGCTCGGCCGATGTAGTTGGTCCCTGGTGGATTGCAGGGGTGAGAGACGTTGGCGAAAAGGTTCCGGCGTTGGTTGGTCTTCGTTGTGTCGATGTGGCTTTCGCTCCTGGAGGAGAGCCCAGTGCTCGTTTCTCTGGAGAGTGTCCACCTCCTCTTCCGTATATATTGTATCCCTGTCTGTGCTCGGATAATCCATATGTTGCTCTTTCCTCCGTACACACATAAGGTCTGCAGCGTGCTTGCTTGTGATATTGGAATATTTGCGCGGGGTCCCATATTCTCCGTCGCGATCGATGACGTCCTTTCTCTATGTCCTGCGTGAAGTCGTCTGTGCAACGCGCAACTCATGACGAACTCCACATGGGTATATGTTCTCGCGCTGAACTTGCCGACACCTCGCGCACTCGCACAATGTGGCTGCGGGACGGGCAGCGGCAGTTTGGTCCTCGACGTTAACGCGCACGCCGTTTGTGCGCTCCCACTCGCGCCTCGCTTTCCTCTTGACCTCTCAATTCAACTCGCTCGACACCCATGGGCATACTCTCCGACCTGCTCGGCGCACTCGCGAAGTGTCTTTGCGGCGGCATCAACGAGAAGCCACTCCCGTCCGGGCAGGAGTCTGACGTCTACCTCCCGCCGTCCGTCCCGCACAAGCCGCAGGTCTCGCAGCAGCCCGCGCCCCAGTACCCACCCTCCCAACACCAACAGCAGCCCCAGTACCATCCTTCTCAGCCTCAGCAGCAGCATGCGCGGCCTGAGCACGGGCAGGAGCACCCCGCGGGGAAGAAGCACAAGAAGCACCACGAGCAGCACGCGCAGGGCGGGCAGGGACAGGGCCCCCATGGTCAGAGTCCGGTGCATACACCCCAACCTGCGCCGAGCCACCCCGCAAGCCCACCGCCGTCGCGTCCATGGTCGCCTGGCCGCCCGGTAAGTACACCCAGTAACTCCACTGGACGCGTCTCCGTATGGTGCGAGGGGAAGGTGAAAACTAAACAGACGTGTGACGCGTTTCAGGACCCGAACCAGGTGAACCAGCACAACGAGTACTACGTGGGCCTGCGCGCGCGCGCGAACGCGGCGGGGGACGAGATGGCGCGGTGCTTCGATGAGGCGCACCAGGCGTACGAGCGCGGGGACGGCGCGCGCGCGAAGGAGCTGTCGAACAAGGGCAAGGCGGCGCAGCAGGAGATGGAGCGGCTGAATGAGCAGGCGTCCGAGTGGATCTTCCGAGGTGAGTGCGTGCATGTGTGGGATGTGTGAACTCGCCTCACGCTCGGAATGTGGTGTGGTACGGTAGAGAACAACACGGTGAGTGTTCAGGGCGTGTATGTTTGTAGGTGGTTGTACTGAGGCGTATGTCGGTACAGGATAGCCAACCGGGAGAGATAGACCTGCATGGGCTGTACGTCAAGGAGGCCATTCGCTACACGGACAAATCCATCCAGGAGGCGCGAGCAAGAGGAGACTCCAAAATACGTTTTATTGTCGGTGCGTATCCCTCCTGAATCATGAATCTATGTATGAACGGACAAATACTCATGCCATCTCTTAGGCAAGGGTTTGCACTCTTCAGGCGGCGTGGCCAAGCTGAAGCCTGCCATCGAAGAGCTCATGCAAAAGTGCGCGCCCTTTCACACATACCATCGCGACTCATTCTGATAGTATCGTCATGTAGACATGGCCTCGTCGCGGAGCTGGATGAGCACAACTCCGGGGTACTCATTGTCAACCTGGATGGCCAGAAGTCCGGGAACGGTCGCGAGTTGCGCTCCGACGACATCGCCAGGGGCTTGGAGAGGAAGGACGATGGCTGTACCATCATGTAATGCGAGTTCTCTCGCGCGTGTGCTTGTTGTAACTGCTTTGGTGAGTTCAATAGCTGGTCGGGCAGAGGAATAACTGATTGATTGCGGTTATACACCATAGTTGTCGTGTATGATACCATGGGCCGCATGTCCGCCGCGCGAGTGTTCAAATACCCAATACATCTGATGTCCACTGTGTATGCATGAAAACTGCGTTTAGGCTCAATGACCCTTCTCGGGCAGAATCCAGCCGAGGCTTCCGAAGACGTATGCCATCAGGTTCCCGGAAGTCTTAATAGACCTCGGAGGGTTCAAAAGGCGACTGCTACAATACGAAGCTACGAAGCCAGCCCCCGAATTCGAAGGCCGACGAGGATCCATGCACGGCAGCAGTATCCTTTCGCAGACAATCGGCTGGATAGCCGGGCGGTACTGAGTGTCCGCCTCCCGATCTGCGCCACCACATCTCGACGGCTTGCCCCCGCCTCTGAGGAATCACAATCACAGCATCGTACTGCAACCATGTAAATGCGCAGTTCAGCGTGACCAACATTGGAGCCGCCAGCAAGTTCGGCCTCCGAAAGCTACGAGTAGCGGGCAGGGAGAGTCTTACACGAATTGACAACGTGGCCACCGCGGCGAGTCTAATAAACCGAATATACACGCGCGTGGTTGACATGGGCGATCGGCCTCTGAACAGAAGAATCGCTATGTTCGGAATGTCGATCACAGGCGGAGACTGGGGGAGGCCACGACGAACCGAACAACGGAGCCAAAGGGACGCTGACAAGTGCTGTCCGCCGTCACATCTACCAGCCTCCTCCCGTCGAGTGCGATATAAGGCTGCTCAACCACGCTCCCTCTCCTTTCATCTTGCCACCATGATCTTCACCACAGTTCTAGTTACTTGCCTCGTCGCCCTTCTCGGCGCATTCCAGCACATCTCGCTGGACATCTTCTCCCTCACGCAACTGCGCTACCCGACTCTATCCTCCGTCACGGCCTTCCTACAGGTGGCTGGGTACGTAATTCAACATCGTTTTAAACTCTCAGACCACTGACCCCCCTGCCTGTCTTGCAGTTTGGATATGCGCCTCACCCTGGATGCCCCTCCTCTTCCCGGACTTGACCTGTTCTTCGGTCAGCTCCGCACGGAGGCATTCATAGACGACGGCTTCGCAAATCCTTACCTCAATCACACTCTGCCCCTCTTCATTCCTGACCTCGACGCGTTCTTCATCGGGCCGATCTACGAGGCTAGTATCACCGACCTGACACCAGAGCTCGAACACGACAGTGAGCCTGCCGGAAGATTTTCTTCATGGCGCTCCATCGTCACGGGCTTTGCTGTTCTCGTCGTGATCATCTTCGTACCCGACATCGTCGAGGTCAGCTCGTTCCTTCCAGAGGCAGAGGTACGCTTGTGCATTAGTGTCTAGACGCGATCGCGGTTCGCTGACGACGATCGCGCTAACAGACTCGGACCACCACTCCCGCGCAGCCCGACCCTCCCGCTCATCGCTTCCAAGATACTACATACCTCGGACACATGCAGGCTGCGGTCAAGCAATCGAATGAAGCCACACGCGCGGTGCTGCGCGAGCACGCACCATCTATCCTTGTCGCGCGCAATTTCGTCCGCGAGGAGAACAACTGGCCTCCGTCCTTCCAGGCCCTGTTTTCGCCCGCATCGCTCGAAGACATCTACCAGGAATTCATTGCTCGACCTGCCCCCGTCTACTCTCCCATATCCCCGTCCGTCCCTCCTCCCGCCTCCACATCCTCGCACATCCCCGTGCTCGCCGTCGACACAAACGCCAGCGTCGAGGAACCCAACCGACCCGCGACGCCCATTTCAGCCTCCGCCGAGGTTTCGGACGAGGACATCACGATTAGGTGCTACGCTGATACACAAGCGGAGCGGCCCCGAGTCCATAGCGGTCGCCTCGCGAATAGCAGTGTCCACCCTCCCCGCCATGGCATCCAAGACACCAACGTCCCACTGGGTGACCTCGCTCTCGACGACGCCTTGGACATTGCGGACACCGAAGTCCAGCGGCCCTCACGCAGATTCAAGATCGACAAGAAGTCGGCCGCATATCGGCGCTGCCTCCAACGGTACCGCGAGCTCCGTGCGGTCCACGACGATCCCTTCACCCTCAACGAGAACATGCAGGCGATCATCCGGGCGGACAACGAAGCGAGGAGATGCGCTTTGGATATCGGTGTCGGGTAGCGATTGCGACAGCCTGAGCGGGAAGGACCAACGCCAATGGTTCCGACTCGCCAGCATGATGTCGTCCGCTCAAGCTCTCAACTCCCCGCACTGCTCGCGCTCCCCCTCCACTCCCGCAACGACGCACTGGCGCCGCGTCTAGACACCGGGAGCAGGGCACGACTGTGTGCCGGCTCGCCACGGGGGAGCTCCAGAGTAGCGGTGCAATCGGGAGAGGATAGTTTCCGTCCCTCTTTTCCTCTCCTACCTTTCTCATCAATGTAAACCATAAAACTCCTAAACCATCACACCAGATCTTTCTTCACGGACGTTAGTGAATCAATAGCACCCTATCTTGCGCCCATTAGAGATTCATCCGCGGACTGCTGATCGCTACGCCATACGATGAGACTGTATGCGCTCAGGACTGTGGGTAAGCCTCACTATCTCGGTGAGGGATGTACTAAGTCCAGACCGTCGTAAGCAATTTCGAAAAGCACCATGTATTGTTGCGAGACACAGAGGAACTATCCATACATCCGTTTCCATCATACAGGTATAACATATACAGTCCACGAATCGTGAGGGTCCCTCCAGTCGCAGAGCGGAGAGCGAGAGCATGTGGGAAGCAGGGAGAGGAAGGAATTTACTCGGACGCACTGCGCGGGAGTATGGGAGGAGGGTATGGCGGCGGGAGAGGTCTACACGCGCGAGCAACCGAAAGATGGTCAACAACGAACCAGCGCACGAGAGGTTTGTACCGTACTCACTCGATCGTGGTCGGCAGCTGCTCGATGCACTCGCGAATGACGCGCATCGTAAGCGTCTTGTCATACAGGACCCTGTCGCAGTTGATGCACTTCGCGCTCCAGCACGCGCGCGCGGCGGGCCACTCGAGCAAGCCGGGGCTGCAGACCGTGTCGCCGAGCGGGCGCGCGTCCATCTCCATGATGATCACGTACTTGAGCTCGCGCCAGGTGTGGTAGTCGACGAGCGAGCCGCAGTTCGAGCACGACGTGTCCCCGCCGTCGTTCACGAACGGCGGGGCGTCGAGCCGCCGGCGGAGCGTCTCGCGGCGCGTGCGGTGCAGCGTGAAGAGTGCGAGGAGCGCGTCCGTGCCGAGCTTCTGGAGCGTGCCGCGGTGCTCGGGCGCGTGCAGGTCGAGCGTGAGCGTGTAGCGCGAGGCCATCAGCGCCGCGTCCTGCCAGCCGTACCGGCAGGCGATCGCGTACAGGCGCAGCGGGTCGGAGAGGAGGGGCGGGGTCACGACGAGCGCGCGCACGATGGACATCGGGCCGGGCATGTCGTACTTTTCGGCGGCGTGGAGGATAGGCTCAATGATGTCGTATGAGTCTAGCCGCGGGATGGGGAGGCCGCAGACCATGCGCAGGAGTCCTTCTAGTGTCGTCGCGTCCTCGTCCACATAGATCGTCTCCGGAGGGACGTCCGTCGCGGAGGCGCTCTTCTGGGGCAGGGTGTACATCGCACGGAACCATCCTGAGGTCGTCTTGAGGGTGTATGAGTGTACGCGGAAGAGGACACGATCCTTCGAGCCCAGGACGACATCGCCATCTAGAGAGGAGAAGAGGTGATGGAATCCGCCGTTGGAGAGTTCAACATCAGACTTATGATCGTCCTGTTCCGCCTGCATCGACGCAGCGTATCGAAAAATTCCTAGCAGATGTCCTTTCGCAGTTACCAGAATCAAGTTGACGGTGCAAGGCGAGAGAGGGAGATGAGAGTCCTGCAGCAGTACAAGCTCATAATGAGCCGGAAGCATTCCATCAGGCACAGCAGACGCCCGCCAGTACGTTCCCATATTTCAAACCCCGCATTCCCACGGGGCTCTCTAGTGCTCCCACAAATTGCTCACCATTTCATCAGACACACAGTCCTCAGAAGGCCCGGACAATACGAGTAGTCATTTATCTCTTTATTGTAGCTCAATTCTGCCCTAACAGAGTGTCTGTCGGGTTCCTACGCGTTTTAGCAAAATACGGCAGATCTTGAGGCTTGAACCGCTACTGCGCGAACCGCACGATGGTGCTTCTCTAGCTGTTCATTACGCTTCTTCTTACGACCTTGAGGAGTCGCTTTGAACACCCTTACGAGAGCTTCAGGTTGACGGTGCTGGTGCGATCCAACTTACGGCATGTCGCCGCTTAGCGATATTCGGGGAGCACGTGACAGGCGGAATGGACGCGTCGGGATGGGGCGCGAGCATAATGAGCCTTTCGGCGCTTGCTCTCTTCCCAACATCCAACCGCCACCACCGCCCACTCCGCCTTCCTGGCCACACACCGTCCTTGTACTCCGCATACAGCCACCTGCTGCACACACGCCCCAGACAACGCAGTCCCTGCAGAGTACCCGTGTCCTCCGCCGCCCACAGCCATGCCAGCCACCCGCACGGAAACGAGGCATGCTAGCCGTTCAAACACCCTCAATCGTCATGCCAGCGTCGACGTACGTCCAGTGAAGCCGGACATCGTCGCCCTCTCATCCGATGACGACTCCCCTCCCCGAAAGAAGGTGGTCGTCGAGAAAAAGACGGCTCGACAGCGCGCCAAGCAGAAAGCCCGTGGCCCCCTGCCGCCACCCACGGAGATCATCGAAATATCATCCGACGACGATGCACCGCCGGCGAAACGCCCGTCAGGCTCCATGAGCGTCCTCGAACGACGGTTGAAGGAGCTCGAAGAGGTGCGTGGACCTCTCTCGTTTTCAGGGTAAGTCTCTAAATGCACGCTGTTATGGACCTATTAGGAGAACAAAAAATGCAAGCAAGCCCTTTTGGCCGCTCAAGCGGTGAGTGCATCGGCTCACTGCATGTCAACTCATCATTAATCATATACTATTTGCAGGCGTTGCAGGCGCAACAACCGCCCTCTTCGACTCCTCCAGCGAAGTCAGAAGGGAAGCAGGCCACACCTGCACCGGATGCAAGGTTCGATAAGGTACGCTTGACGCCCTGCACCCTGCACCCTTTCATCAGCGCTGATCAACTTTCCAGTTCTTATCGACTGTAGACGAGCACGTCAGTTGCGAGATCTGCACCATGAAGATGTGGAATCCTTACACGTAGGTCGTCCACCCATTCCCACCCTCACCGGGAACTGACACTCTGCATCCGATCCCGCCAGGCTCGCGTGCGGCCACACTTTCTGCAAGGACTGCCTTCAGGACTGGTTCAGCACCGCGCTCGCGCAACACATGGCCACCCACCCGCACTACAACCCGCAAGTCATCGTCCCGCCCCACTGGCGCGCCGCCCTCGCTCGCCCGAACTTGAACCACCAGGACCGTAGGCACATCGAGCGCGAGATCCAAAGGCACGCGGAGGCGACGCCGCAGCCCGCGTACTCGTGCCCGACGTGCCGGGTGGAGGTGCGCAGCAAGCCAGCGGAGAACTTCGTAGTAAAGCACCTCGTGCGCACCATTGCTGGCGTCCAGGGCGAGTCATGTCCGAAGGAGAACCCGCCGCCGCGCCTTGTCGGACAGAGGGTCGAAGGCCCCTGGGACGGCTTTTTCCCTTTCGCCTTTTCGTCGTGGTGATGTCGTCGTCGGTATGATACCGGCGAACGTCTGCATACATTATCTGTACTCTTGGGACTGATTATATGTCCTGCATATTCGCTTTCCGCAGACTCTATCTTGCACTCAGCACTGTATTCCCATTGCATTACCTTATTCCGCGCAGTATTATATCTTCCCCGCATATCAAGCGAAACATCCTCATACGTTGTAGCTTGTCCAAAGTGTTCAACACCCGCTGCATCGGAACCGTTTGTCTCCTCCTGTGCTCGCGACCACCGGCGCCAGCACGCCTTGTAACCGGTCCCGCCGTTTGTTCCGAGTACGGGCCCTGGGACAGATGTCAGCCTCTCCCTTTAGCTTGAAGGGGCACCTGTGGCATGACGTCTCGGTGTCGCGGCGTGCTATGCATTGCGTTGCGACATGTCCACGCTGTCGCTCTAGTATACCGTGCCGATCAGAGGTTGTATCCTCAGACAGCCTGAACCAGATTCGAAGGTGGGAGTACGTACCCGTCGCGGAACGAACCTTACGTCTCGTCGTTCCTCACTCACTTCCTCTTCCCCTTCGCAGTACTCTTGCTCGCCGTCTTCGGCTTCGCCGGCCGTTTCGCAGGGCGCGCCGGGATCGGGCCCTCGACGAACTCCACCTCGTCGTCCTCTTCCGCGATGCTGCTCATCGTCTTGCGCTTGTTCGTCGAGCTCGACCCGGACGTCCCGCCGTCCAGCGCGTCCACGTCGATCACCTCGCCCGCGCAGAGGACGGGACGTCGTCGAGCGACACGCGCGTCTCGCGCCAGTCGCGCGCGAACGCGCCCTCCGCGTACACGTCGTCCTGCAGCGCGTGCAGCGTCTCCTCCATCATCCCGTCCCCCTCCGCGCGCGCGTGCGTGTGCGCGGGGATAACGCGGTCGCCCGTGAGGCGCGCCTCGAACAGCTCGAGCGGGAGCGCGGCGGAGTTCTTCACCGTCCCGCTGCCCCGCCTGGCGCTGCCGAGGTCGTCCAGGGGCCGCGTGTCCGCCCCGGGCACGTCCCCGAGGTACTCGGTCCACTCCCAGGGCCGGTTCTGCACGGGGCCGGTGGGGACGAGGGCGCCGGAAGGGTCGCGCGTGGCGTAGACGAGGTCCTCGACGGCGGGGTTGAGCGCGACGTACGGGAGCATGGTGCGCAGGCGGGCTTTGTACTCAGGCGGCATGTCGGACGGGAGATCGGCGAGATTGAACTCGGGGTAGTTCCGGAAGGGGTCGAAGGGCGCGGTAGCCTTCATGTCGGAGGGTATCGCTGAAGAGGGAGTCAGTGCAAGGACAAAACTCGGGTAAGATGGCATCGAGACTCACAATCGAGGGTATAACAGAGGGTATCCATGATGAGAGGGAACGCGAGCATGTTCAGACCTTCGCCTGCGCCATGAATCTGCGGAGTGTAAGCTTGGAATGGCGCGAGCAGCTTACAGGGATACATACCAAGGCTAGACGCGTGAGGTTGGTGCAGAGCTCCTCCGCGAGGTCCTTTGACTGCTGAGACCAAGTGACAGGGAAGCCCAAGTAGAACTGCAGCAGTCGCGCCAGGAAGATGACCGCCTGCGAGCCGCGCGAGATGTCCTCGCTCCACGGCTGCCGCACGAGGGCAGCCATCACCTCGGTCATGTCGGCGAATCTCGCGCATAGGACGGAGAACAGGTGGTCTTGCACTGCCGCATCGAGCGGAGGCATCGACGGCTCTGGACGCGACGGCGTGTCAGACTGAGCAACGTTGGGCTGAGCCTCATTCGTCCGAAACGGGGCGACTATGTTAGCGACGAGACGAAGGATCTCGCCCGCGCAGGACACCAGCCGTGACATCGAGTCCATCTTGTTCGCGCCGTCCGTCTCGCGGAAGATGTCGACTATGCGCCGTAACCCGGCATTCACGAACTTCACCGCATATGTTAGAGAGCTTCAACGGACATCGTGCACAAGGGAGCTCACCTTTCCGGCAACGGTCTTGTCCACGTTTGTGATCATCTCGGCGACGAAGTCGGCTTCCTCGGGGCTCTTGCAGTGGTAGAACACCCCGCCAGAGAGCTTGTCCAGGCTCGTGCAGGCGGCGAGGCGGGTTGACTCCCGGGACATGCCCTCGCCAAGCTGCTTGATGGTAAGCCGGATTTCGATGGCGGTCGCAGCGAGCTTCCATGGGCTGAGGAGGGAAGACGCAGAGCTCCATTCCGCGGCATTCACAGGTCCATCTGGATCGGTGAGGTGATCAGCATCCTGAGATGAGGTGTTGAACCTGCTCACCTTGGCCGGGATCGTTCAACATCAATCGTAGAGCGCTGACCAGTGGCTCATGCAGCTCGTCATTTTGAGGCTTGAGGCGTTCCTCAAATGCCAGACGCACGGCGTCCAAGTCACGGTATATCCCTTGGCGGAACACGCTCACTCTGCAGATGGTCCTCCGGAGGTTCGTGGTAGCTTGGCGGAGCGCTTCTGGTAGATAGCGGTTCTGCTCTATCAGCACGAGGTCCGGGAAGCGGGTGACTAGGTTGGAAAAGTGGGGATCGCGGAAAACGTCACGTCGCCGGGTCTGCAGCCCCTGCGCTTCGAAGACGTCCACTGGCGGAAGACCCGTGCCGCACTCATCGCGAAGCAGGAGGTGTTCGAAGAGGGTGTTGCTCCACGTGAGGAGCGTCTCCCGCGCCTGGGCCTTCTCTTCCGAGTTCACCTTCGCCCCTTCCTCCCACTCGGTGTAGATGAGGCTCTCGAGCATCGTCGTTGTCGTGAGCGCTCCGTAGCAGATGAGGTAGAGCAGGACGACGGTGACGACGTCCCATTTGTCTGGCGTGAGCCCGGCGACTTCGCTTCTGCCCAGGGGCGCAAGGAACCAGGACCGGATTTGCTCGTCGAGGCCTCGGGGCAGATGCTGGTCGACATGCAGCAGGAAGGTGGCATATCGCAACGCGCAGGCGCGGCGCCCCGGGATGTCCTCGATCATCCTGGGGATCTGGCGCAAGCTCGCGAACGTGTTGTCCCACACTTTCCACGCCCAGTCCGACGACGTCATGTACTTGTACCAGAGGCTGTTGGCGAGAAGCGACGGTGCTTCCGGATTGGGATCCGTCGCGAGGAGAAGGATTTCGGGGAGCACCTGGGGCACCTGATTGGGGTTCTCGTTGCTCGGGAAGAGAGCCTGCCACGAAGGGTATCAGCGTCTGCCGCGGTAAACAGGTGGTCGTTTCTTACGTGAGAGAAGGCAGAGATATCCGATAGCATCTGCTCTCTGGCGGCCGGATCGAGATGCTGGTCGTTGTCGACCTCGGCCAGGAGCTTGAGCAGCACGCGGTTCTGCAAACCCCGACTCCTCCAGGTCTGATGGACGGTCCACAGGGCCATCGCTACCTCCTTCATGCGGTCCATGCAGGCCCACACTTCGATATGTTGCCGAATTGTCTCAATGACTGCTGTGAGGAGAGCACTGTTGTTTGCATACTCCAAGGTATACAGCGACATCTGGGGCACCGTCAACATGAGGATTTATGTACAGAGCGATGGTACTCACGTCCAAAATCGAGCCATATGACCTGACGCGAGCCATGATGACTGTGGATAGGGTAAAGACACGCAATATCCGGCCGTCTGCGTCAAACCCTTGACTGCACCTAAGTGAGCTGGGGAGATACGACATACGGGATTGCTGACTAACCTAGTCAAGAACTTCTTGTATATGGGTAGGTACCACTGCCTGATCGTCTTGAGTTGCTCATACCGCGGCGCTGACAAGAGAGTGCTGCACGACTTCCAGAACGTAGTTGTCAACGGCTCGCCAATTTGTGGCTCGCCTACGTATGCCCATCATCAGTATACAGTGATGCTTCAGAGACAGGTGCTTACCTCCAAACACCTCCGGGGTCAACGTTCGGAACTCCTTCCTAATCTCGCGTTCGTTCGCATCCTCGGGTGTCTCCCGCACTCGGAACCCGTACAAGATGACCTTGCGTTGGCTGATCACCGAGGACTCCGAGTTGTTCAGAGGTATCCACCTCAGGAACTGCCGGTGTCGAGAACCTTCCTCCTGTTGGACATCAATTAGCTGTTTTCCAGTGTAAGAGAAAAACTTTTACCTGGCTGAACGAGAGTCCCTCCTCCCCTCTAGCAATCAAACGCTGCATGTACTGCTCGTACGAGAAGAGCTCGTGCTTGACGAGCTGGCCAAACAGTAGCGCCACAGCAGGAATGTTTCCCGGCTCTCCGGCGACGTCTGATCCATCGAGCCAATCGAACAGCAGGTCTTGTATTTGACCATCTGGCGAAGGCGCATCTCGCCGGATTGCGCGCTCTTCCGCCTTGTTCCTCCAGATCTGTAAGAGGCACGCCGCAGCATATGGCCTGTGGTCTCCATACTGCAGCGGAGTGACGCTCCAAGTCAGGAGGAAGTCGAGCTTGCGGGAAAACGACGGGGAGAACTCCGAGTTGTCGTCAAATAGCGAGACGCTCGACATGTCCGTCTTGCCGGAGATGGAGTTGAGAAGCTGCGAGATCGAAGTGAGATCCCTGTCAAGACACCGAGCGAGATCGGACGTACCTTCACGTCGGACAGAGCCGAAGACAAAGACCCTAGAACGCGAGGGGGAAGGTGTTGGAAGAGCATCGCTTCGTTCCGTCTTTGCACGTCAGAGAGCATGTCTACCACCGTCTGCCGGAGAACCTGTATCGACACCTGGGAGTTCTCCGGGCCATCCGTCACGAAGTTCTCCATGAGAATCTCCTGCAGCCTCGCTCCATGTTGGATGTGGATGCGCGGGCAGATGCAGGCATCGGGCAAGGCCAGGAAAGCCCTCTGCAACAGACGAAGCACTCAGCACTTGGTAAAGACGTTTGTGTGTCCGGCACATACCGATATCAGGCTCTTCAGAATGTTCACGGTATCGGGAAGGAACTCATTCGCAGGTGGCTCTTTCATCTATCCGGACTTTGAAAAACTTCACACCTAGAGCGGAGAGCGATACTCGCACCTCTTCCAGCTTGCCTAGGCAAGCCTCGATGAACGGGCGCGTAAGAGCCCGGCTCACGAGCATCCCATCGAGGTATTCATCCGCGAGTCGTACGACGAACCCCGCTTGCGCCATGTTGCAGGTGCCCATCTGCTGCACGAGCCATGCCAGGAACGTCCGGTTGTCCACCAGGCCTTCGGCGTAAAACGTGCGCAACAAGCTCAAGCTTCCCGAGAGAAGACCGGGAGAAAGTTGAACGCGCGCGTTCAAAGTTAGCACCCTCGTTCGCAGCCGCGCGGGAAATGAGCTCATACCAGTAGGAGAAGCGCGAGATCCATTTTTGGCGCGTATCGCTGTCCGAGAGGACGCCCTTGAACGTTTGCTTGATGCTGGCAACTAGACGCGGAGCGCTGGGGAGCGCGATGTCTGCCAGTTGCTTCTTCATGTAACTCGTCATGACGTTGGCCCATTCGACGCTGTACTGTGTCGGGTTGTACGATGGCTTGTTGCGTAAACCTGCCTGCAGAACCGTGAGCACGCCCGCACCGAACTCAAACCCTCGGCATGCGCCACGTACAGACTCGTTTGCGCCGAATACTCGGAGAAACCATACGGCCCGAGGGATGACCACATTGTTGGTATGAAGCAGGTCGAGCAGATCATGGCCCTTCGCGCCGTGGGGGACGTTCTTTCCGAGCTTCGAGAGTGGGATGTCTGGATTGGCGAGGTCTGTAAACCACGCCAGCCTCTTCCCATCGTTTAGGGTCACGCGTGAGGGCAGGCGGAACGACGACGATCTAACAAACAGAACATAGGTGTCAGGATGCCGCATGGAGTACACGAGTATCGCACATACGGGATCGGCGGGACGCTTTCGGCCTTGCGCGCGAAGATCTGGTTCATGACATCTTCCAGCATGCTCAATGCATCATCCTGCATGAGACGCTTGCGTATCTCAAACTGCTGACTGTAATGCTCCGCCTGCGAAACCACTCAGTGATGCCGCACCTAGATCGTTTCAAACGCCGGAGCTTACCAAGACCTCTGGCTTGAGAATAAGGCCATGCTTCACATTAGACTCAGTGAGCGTTTCCTCGACATCGTTCGGCCGGGGAGGGTAGAACCCAATGTATCCTACAGCGAACGCCGGGTGAGTGTAGGCGAGCGCTCGTACACCGTGCTCACTCACCGACATCGCCAGATGTGTGCGCCGGAGGAAGCCATTCCGGCGGGCGGAGCTCGTATACGGGAAGAGGCTCCTTCTCGCCTCTGACCATCTGCAAGTAGAATGTGAGGCTGTATCTCCATTCCATCTACTAGGGCGCAAACCTGATACACTCACAATAGTACAGTGGCACTAGTCGGCAGCCACAGGTCGTGGTCCTTTGCCTAAAAATACAGTATGTGCCTTGAGAGACGCCACCACATCTATGTAGCCATACTGCCCGTCAGACGTGTGGTGCAAAATCGATACGAGGAGCGTACGCGGTTGAGAGTTCCCGAGGCTTGCAGAGGTGCGCGGCCAAACCAAGTATGCGGCGACGCGGCGCAAAGAAGTGAGGAGCCGATACGAGTTGAGGCACCGTCGCTGTCGCCCTTGTTGGTTGGGCTCTTCGTGCTTCCGCAGGTTTTCGGAAGACCTCAAAGCCTCCTCAGGGCCTGGCGTTTCAACTTTGCGTATGTACAAGTCGTGGGTTTGTCGCATGGCTGCGTCCCGCCTGCACAGCCGCCACGTGGCTCGGCGTCTTGACCGAATAAGGAACCTGCTGTCAACTGCCGCGGAAAGCAACGGTCAACCCCTGTCGAGGATGGTTTTCGAGCTAGGGAGCTTGCAAGTAACGAGAGGGAACAACGTGCGTGATTCTCTCAACTTGCCCAGTCATGGGCTACAGACATCGCTCGGCGTCTACATCAGAGTGGCTTAAATTCCAGGTTCCTTAGACCCAGGCTGAGATCGCTCAGTCAGCTTTGAAATGATCATCCCGGGCGATAGGCTGGAATAGAACGAAAATCGTCTGTTTGTTAGGTATAGGGGCACGATGTGCTATATTCCAAACTACCATGCCCGTGCACGGTACGCCACACATGAACAATCTGCGATGGTACGTATACGGGAGGACCGTCACGCCGCGGCGGAACGCTTGTAGTGCTTCTAAGCCGCACGAAGCGCCTGGAGGCGTGCTTCCTCGCCATCCGTCTTCGTCTTCGCGACGTGCACGACATGCCGAAATCAAGAACATGCGCGGTCGACGCGCAGTTGCTGCTCACGTATGACGCAGCTACGCTTCGGGCGTCCATTCCCTGTGCCCCGAGCTTCCCGCAGACTATGCCCCGGGAGTACCCTCAAACCTCAAGACCCGCCCCAGATTTCGGCGGTGCATACCGTGTTGGTACCCATAAGGCACGTGTGTTGATATGCTGTGAAAGGATTTTGTCGTATTCGGCGGAGCCTGTCCACCCGGGGGAGCCCCGCGGCGCTGCCCCGGACGCCCGCGATCTCCGGCTGTGGCACTGTGCTGCTGCGGGGTCGAGACGTCGCAGCGCGCGACACTGACTGCCTGCAACATGTTTCGCCCGTCCTGCCCACTAGCCGAATCTGTCAACAGGCGACGTAGTCAACGTCTCCAGTCAGTGCTAACGATCCGGCGGATGTCGCGCCGGACCGAATGCGCGAGGAGTAATCCTTGTGGAATCCCTCGTAGTACACGGCGGAGGACGCGCGTGCTTAGTTAGCCGCGAGTAGCCTGCCGCTCGTCTGACAGATCTGCACAATGGGCGCTGCTCGAGCCGCTTGACTACGAGCACAAAATGACTATCATTGCTCGGGCGCTTTCCGCGATGCATACGACGCTCACATTGAAAAACGCAGCCGTCTGTGCTCTTGCGATCACCCTTTTTTGCGGGAGAAAACCTGGAAATCTTAGGCTACGTCCTTTCTGCGGCGCAGTCAGCAGCGAGACCGTTGCGAAATAATAGGAAGCATTTGAGTTTGAGTTCGGATAGATGTGCGTGCTGAGGGCGAGTTCTGGGCCCGGCCGCGTCGCAGCTTGGAAGGTACGCGTTCCTCGGCCAGGCTCTGGAGAAGGCGATCCGGTGGGATGGAGACGAGAACTCGGGCGATTGCGCGGAGGGCGTCCTGAAGACCCCGTCCCGGATAGAGCTGAGGCGAGGGTGGACTTGAGCGAGCACGCCAGCTCAGTGCTTGGAGACCCTGTATGAATACATACGTGGTCAGCGCTCTACATGTACTTGGATAGCCGGACAGTCGTGTGGTTAGGAAGAGCACCGGTGTGGTCGCGAACCCTCCGCGCAGAAGACGGGCATCCGGATATCCTCCTGCGCAGACAGGCGTGGGACGCCGACGGATGCTGACGCGCACGGAGTCGCGGAGGGGTAGGAACTCGCGCACGCGCGCAAGATCGGCATGGCCGGCGGCGGTCATAATCGTGATCTGATCGCAACTGTAAGTGAACATGTAAATGGGACATGTATCAATTCACTGCCCGTTGTACGCGCAAGAATGGCACTGACGACGGGGATTGTGTACCTGTTCGCGGCTTAGGAACACTGCAGAGCCGAGGTATGTGTGCAAGGCGGAGAGGAGGGAGAGGCGGTATAATTACCGAGGGGCAAAGCGCTGGGAGTTACCGAGAGTGCTTGCCCGATCTGGCATTCTGGACCCGATGGTGGCACCGATCATTATTGACCGTCGGCTACGCGCCGAGGCACCCCGCACAGGCGGACACTCGCGCAACGATCATCTGCGCGCACAGTCGTCTCTGCGTCGCTGAGACAAAGAGCAGCAGAGAGCAGCGCGGACGAGATGCTGCTGCGGCGAGGAGGCAAGCAGCGCCGTCCATTCCGTGGCCACAACCCGGGCGCGCCGAGGCGAATTCGAGCGATCTTGTGGCGGGACGTGTGGACCATATGCGGGCTAGGCCAAGGCCCTGGCGCTTCCGAGGAGAACCTTGTGTCGTGCTGAGGCTCATGCACATGTAAAGCTGAGGTCGTCCGCGCGGCGCCAGCCGCAGGGCGTCCGGACATGACACATCCGTGCGGCTGACCAGCGGGGGCTCGGATTGTCGTACGCTACCTGAAGGCCTGGGAAGACGGGAGGGAAAGCGCCGCCCCGGATTGGACGCGGGCGGAGAGGACAATATATCTGTCCGAGTGACAGTCTGCATTCGCCCGCGGCCGGCTCGCACGGTGGTTTGTGAGACCCAGACTGACACGGCCGGAAAGCGGCGGCGAGCGCCTGGAACGGGGACGATTCCAGGGTCTGCGCTCCACCTGCATTCATAGAAGGGCCGAGGAGACGGGGCGTGAGCAAGAGCGCAGGTCGATCAAGTGATAGACCACTTGCACACGGCCGCGGATGGGGATGTAGCGTGTGCGAGGCATGCGGGGGCAGAGCGTGATCAGTGTGTTGGGAGGGTAGGTTCCGGATGGCAGGAGGAGAGCCTGAATGCGCTGCCTGTTGCAGAAAGTACGGAAGAATACAAGCTCTCGAAGGCTGGGCGAAGCCGGGAGGTCTGACGCGGGGACAGCAGGAGGCTTGGTCTTCTGCGTCCGGGGCAGCTCCAACGCGCGACGACAGAAGGAATTCAGGGCGCCGCACTACGGCCGGCGTTCATTCGGATTTTCGACGTCACTGGGATGGATATGCCATGCTCATGAAAGCTATCTCGCAACGCGTATCTCGTCGAGAGGAGCTGCCAATCGACAGCGGTGCACGCAGGTGCAAGGCAAGAGCCCACATGCTAGAGATGGCGCGGAGCTGGGGCAAATGCGCTGGGAAACAGCTGCATTTCTCGTGCTGCAGACGGCGGAGAGAGAGGCGTGGGACGTCCGGCCGTGTGCGGAGCCAGGCCGGTGTAGCACCGATGAAATGAGTCTGCACGACCCCGGATCCGCTGAAGGCGGGGGAGATGGCGCCTGCACTGCCAGTGCGAGCTCGAGACGCGAACATGCGAGGAGCGATGCTCGTTCGAGCGCGCCCTCGCGGCCGGAGGACGTCGCCGCTGGAGGGTCTGTTTGGAGGTTGTGCGGGAGGATATTCCGAGGTGATGCAGTCATGAGAATGGAAGATGATGCGCACATGTATAGAGAGCACGTTCCGAAGGAGAGTGCAGTCAAAGTTGCCATAAGCAGTCTCGGTCCTGGCAGCATTCAATCGATCCGGTGCGTCCGAGGATGCGGCGCCGTGTCCGCCCTCCCCAGCCCCTGAGTGCAGGGTGTTGGCCACCGTCGACGTTGTGGCCAGCGAGGAGCGACTGGGAGGTAGAACAAAAGGGCGGGGAACAAACGAGAATAAAAGCGGTTTCGACGGGGCGAGGGCAGCGAGGGTGGCGACGAGCCGAGAGTTCGGATTGGTCAGGAGCGCTGGAGGCGCCGGGAGGGCCGGTGGGCCAGTGTGGTCTGCCCTGACCTGTTCTCTCCGCCGACCTTCACGCCATCGTTGCGGTCCCTACCGCCCCTGCCCTCTTGTCCTCCTACCACCACCATCTCTTCCCGCGCCGCCCGCCATGCATCGCGCTACTCCCTCCACCTCTTCCTCAATATCCTCCTCGCATAGATCGCGCAGGCGGTACGCCCCATCGTCCCCGCTCCCACCGCCTCGTGCCCACCGAGCTCACGCCCCCCTCCGCAGACTACTCACCCGAGAGCAACTCTTGAAGAGTCTGCAAGTGCGTTTATACTCTTCATCTTCATCGTTCACCATCCCTGACACGCTTTCCGGCCACGCAGATACTCGGGCCTGTCAGCGCTCCACTTCCCCCGGAACTCCCACCGTCCCCGCCTGCCTCTCGCGAGTCCTCCCCCGTCCTTGGCCACAAGCGGCGGCACGACTCTGAACCCGACCACGGTCGCAACAAGAAGCCTCGTCTCAGTTCCGTAGCCACATCCTCCCGACCTCGCTCCATCCCCCAGTCGCATCCACCATCGGGTGCCGCCACCGCGGCGTCTTCGTCCAGGCACGAGCCTGCAGAGGACGGTGAAGTCAAAGAGGAGTCTACCTCCGGCCCTAGTGGCATGCCCTTGGGCCTTCCCTTCATGCCCGTCCGTCGTCCAAGACGCGGCGAGAACATCACCACCAGCGAGTGGGACGCCGTCCACGACAAGTGCTTCGCCAAGGCGCGTTTGCTCCGGTTCTCCGCTCTCTCTCGAGTAGCTGCGGCGCATCCATCTACCTCCAAGGAGTACAAGCCTCTCCGGAACCCACCAAACGCCTCCTCCTCCTACGCGAAGCACAGCCTACTCATGGCCCGGCTCGAGCTCATCGACTCTCTCCTACACTTCGTTTACGGCCTATGGTGCAAAGACTACAGCGTGCGGACGTGCTTCCGCGCATCCTGGCGCACGGTCAATGATTTCCTGCAGCCCACCAAGAAGAAGCTGATAGCGGAGAGTCATGACGAGCGTGAGAAAGCATTCATCGGTCTGCTGTAAGTCTATCTCCGCTCTGTTACGCGCCCTAGGCTTTATCTCCTCCTAGCTTCATGGTGGACGCCTACATCCACGGGCGCAAACTCAAGTATCAGGCGGCAGTGATCGACAAAGAGAACGACGCCAAGATCACTCGCATACAGATTCAGCACAGGGCGGAGAGGGCGCAGATGGAAGCGCGCAACGCCGCGGGTCAGGTCTCGGCGTCCAACGCGACACCCAACATGCTCCCATCCCCAGCCAGTAGCAACTCGGCCAACAGCTCCAACTCTACCCCATTGGGCGGCCATGGCACTCCTGGCCACAATCCAGCACCGGACTTGAGCGCACAGCCTGACCCAGGCCACAGCTCCAGCGGAGATCGCTTCATAGGCCTGCTGCCGCCTCACATCCATATCCCGGTGAATACGCAGTTCATTGTCGACAGGAAGTCACAGAGCAGCGGCGTGCTCCTCTCCTCTCACTACATGCAGACGGCGCAGACGCATCTGAACCTCTCGGTGATGGCCAGGAACTTCCCGCGCACGCTCTCGCGGATGATGTACTCGACGCTGGGCCCGCAGGACGAGCACGAGCCCGACTTCCAGGACGACGACTGCGAGCTATTCTGGCCGCCACAGGCCATCACCGGCGAGGGTCTCGGCTGGGTGTGCCTCATGGGCATGGCCATGGTGAAGGAGTTCGGCAAGGAGTACGGGTACCAGGGCGTCGACGGCGTCGTCCTCAAGCAAGGCAACGAGGACGTGAGCGGATTCCCGGAGCCGCGCTTTTCCCCTAACACGCGGTAGCGAGGTTTTCGGCCGGCTCGTCGTCATCGGCGTGGCCAAATCCCCTCTCCCCGCATAGAGCCCTGCGGGGCGCCTCTTCAAGGTGCGCTACTATATCGTTGCCACCTTGGTCGCGCCAGCAGCATCCCGGACACTACTCCTGGTCGATGCAACCTCCCTTGGCCGATCTAGAACGCTGCGCTCCCCTCGTACGCCTGCCTAAGGCATGCTCGCATCCTCTGTATCTCTATTTATCCTACGGGACGTCGCGGAGCCGCCACATCTTATGTGTCCGCCTGCCTGGGCATGCGATGCTTCTGTCGCTGCGCAGCCCGGCCTGTCCTCTGGATGTATCGCCTAATCGTTAACGCTGGCTCTCCCTCGGTCCTGTACGATTTCACCCTGATCTTCACCATCCACATCGCAACCCTTCCCCTGCTCTCCGACGCCGTATCCACATCACGCTGTAGTCTCATCTGTATCACCACCGCCGTCGCCCAGCTGCCACCATCTCAGTCATCAAAAGCACGCATCATCTCGGACCTCTGGAGCTCGCGCAGTGTCCGCCCCGCGCGCCACTGAGGCTCGCAGGCCCCCTCATCCCATCCCTCCCATATCATCTACCGCATTCGCATCCAACATCGCATCTCTCGCCTCTACCCCCGTTTCGGTCTCAACTCTTTCTCTCGCAGGACTTTCCCGTGTTCAGCTTTCGGTGCCGGATCGGTTTGGTTGGATTACCCTTACCCTTATACTCCCTCCCCACATTCTGCTGCTGCTTTTTTTTTGCAACTCGCATTTCGCTGCGCGTGCGCGCCCCGCCGGTTTGCTTCTGTCGTCGTCGCCCTTATCGCCCGCTCGTCGTTCTGCGCTTTATCACTACCCCGCTTCTAACATACCCGCATTTATTCTAATGTCTATATACGCTTACTCGTTCGCACGCCCCCAGCGCCGCGCCCGTCGCACCCTACGACGCACTCCCGCGCTGTCGCCGCCCGCCGAGCCCGCTCGGGGCCCCGGGCGGCGCAGTGCACCGTGCAGGGGCGCGCGTGCCGCTGCCGCTTTCCGCACACCGCAGATCGTTCACCCCCCTCGCGCTTCCGTTCGCTCTCTGTAGCGCGGCGGCCTGCCGCTGCTGCACGTACTGTACGCGTCGGTGCCTGTGCGTTTGTTTGCGCTCGGTCTGTGCGGGTCCCGTGGCCAGCCGCTTGTTTTATTTAACCTTGTACGGTCGCTCGGAATACAGGATGCAGGACGGGCTGCTGGAGCCTCCTCGGATGATCCTCTGGAACTTTGTTTGCCTGGCTGTCTGCGTGTGTGCCCTGCGATCGCGACGGTACGTCCCAGTTGCATTGCCCGCACCGTGGTCCGTGAGCCCGGTCGCCGATGTGCAGCCCTATGCCCTTCCGGGAGGAGCAGCGCCGATCTTGGTGCTCGTGCTGGATATCGCGCCGTATCGTCGTACGTGTGTGTTCGCATCGAGGTTCGCGCACAATGCCGCAGAAGGGGAAGAGCGTGAGCTATTCTGGATTTCGAACCCGCTCGAAGTGCGCGCGCGCGCGAAAGCCTCCAGGGTGTCGTATCGAACTTTCCGCAGGGCAGGTGCGTATGGGGTGGACCGCCTGGGGCTGGCATCTGGAGAGCCGCGCCTGGCTCGTTTGGGAGGGGCGGAACGACTGGCCGTGGCGAGATATCGACGGATGCGCGTGCGGATCCAGCGCCGCGCGCGGGCGTCTCGGGGCCGTTTGGTAAGTTCGCGGTGGCCCCTTGGTCTCCTTCATGTCATGTCATATGTAGTACGCTACTGATGACATACCGTCTCGACAATGCTACCTACCGCTGAAGCAGTACGTTTTTGGCGACATACCGCGTACCTCGACCGTCAATCACAAGGGTCAACCGCGCGGGCTATGGGCGCGCTTGCGCCGGAGCGAATCTCGCGGTCGTGCAGCGCACCCTTCGCAAGCCGGCCTCGTCTGATTCTGCAGCGTACGCGCTTCCACGTCCATGTCTCCTCCGGTTCGAAGTGCCACCCTTCGCGCGGGTCGATGCATCGAACGCGCGCGCGCAGCGGCACCCATCGGGTGTATAGGGGTCCGCGCGCTGAGATCAGATCCAGCCCGAGCATTCCTGACGTCCGCCACCGCCCGGCTGGCGTGGCTGAGGCATGGAACGGTGACACTGAGCCCTTGGTCTGTGGTACCATTCGCTCTTGCGAGGCGGGGCTATATCTCGCCGATGACGCGCGCGGGTTGTTCGATGGAGAGACCGCATCGCGAACGGAGCAAATAGAACCACTGGACGATATCGTCGATGAAGGTGAACTTCCCAAAACCAGGGGCTGGGGGTAATATGCTCGGTATTGCGGCGAACGGTTTAGGACCCCGTACAGGACGTCGTACACTATGTTCAGGACAGGTTGTCTGCTCTCGCACCGCAGAATGCGGACAAAGGGTCTGAACGTTCAGAACGAGGCTACGTGCCGCGCGCCGCTTTGCGTAATGCTGATACATACAGCTAGACGCATGTAGCAGTAGAGTTCCGATGATGCAGTCAATATGTGATGCTTCGCGACCGCTCTTGGTAACTCAAGTACTCACCCGCCGTGCACCCGTTGCAGCGTTGCCTGCCCACCCGCCCGCACGCACATATGCATCACCGCGGAGTGCTGTGGAGTCGTAGCCCGAGTTGCCCAACAGCTGCAGCGTCGCCATCTGCGCAATGTGCACGGTAACCACGCCGCGCCGGGTCCCGCGCGGTCCCCGCCGCCCGTCCGTCCCCGTCCAGGATTGTCGAGGCGCACATCCCCGTACCGGGCTCCGAGCCCCGCGCCCGCGTCAGCCGTGTGGAAAGCCAGTAAGAGTGCAGATCCGGGAGATCCTCATACTCTCTTCTTGCAGGCTGACCTGCACCCCGCCTCGCGTTCATTGTTCGGGCGCGCGTCGCCGGGAGATGCTCCCGTGGCCTGCGCAGGTCCAGCGCAGCACGCCCGGCGACGATCCGCAGCGCGGCCAATATATCCTGAGCGGACGCGGGCCCGGTGGACGAGGCGGCTAGGCTTGCGACGCTCGTGCGCCCCGTCAATCAAGGATAGATAGACAGTACGGACAGCACGGACAGCGAAGGGCGCGTGTGTCAGTCTGGCGGGGCTGGCCAGCTCTGGTCTCGGGCGCGGGAACGCGCGAGCGAAAAGGGCTAAGAAAAGCCTCAAAGCCCGGGCGTACTGCGCTTGCTTGAGCCCGCGCGTGTGTGTCCGCGACGCCCTGGGAACGCATGAGATCACCCGGCGGCCCCAAAGAACGTTGGTACGCGAACTGCAGGCTGGTCACCTCCACCGAACCACCGTGCGCCAGCTGCGAGCTGAGAGAGCCAAAAACAGCCCGCGCCAGCGCACTGCTGGCGGCGGCCAGGCACGCCAGAGGCTGCATTGTGCCCCGCGGCGTGCGCGTGCGAGCGAGAAGTGTGGGGCGGGCATGGCACGGGATCCGCGCGGCGGGAGAATACGAAGCCGCCTCGGACGCTGGACGCTGGAAGCTGGAGCTTGTGCGCCAGCTGGCCCGGCGGGCCCTGCGCACGGAGACTTCTGCTCGAGCTTCAAGCATACAGAGTCCGACGTCGACCCGTCCGCTGCCAATCCGGAGCGCGCGGTGCCTTTGCGCCCCGCGCAGCCCAGCTGGCGAAAATCCGGGGCAAGAGGCGAGAGGCAGCACCTGCGAACCGCGAGCGCACATGCCCCATGCCATGCCATGCCATGCCATGCCCGCTGCCCATGACATCAGGCAAGGCGCTCCGGGCATCCGACCACGGCAGCGACACGTAAAAACGCCGCCGGGGCCGCAGAATCGACGAGCAGGCCCCACAGCCGGCCTCGGCGTAGATCTTCTTTCGGGGTCTGTCCCAGCTGCTGTTCCTATCGGGCAAACCACGTCGGAGATTCTAGGCGGGCGGAGATAGGTTTTGGGTCCCGACAGCACGAAGGACGGGAGGAGAATGGGTATATTTTGATGAGGTCGACGAAATTCCACCTCATCACTGACCAGAGAGTTGGAGTGCCAGTAGTTCAATGACACCCATCTTGTCCGAGGTGACCGACCTGCGATAACTTTCAATGCTATGGCGGAGGCAAATATAAACGCACAGACCCTGTCCAACAACCTGTGCAGATACTTTGAGGAAGCAAAGCAGTTCAGCGCACGAGAGATGATACAAACGAAGCGTTACGCAGCGTTGAGCGAAGTTGCCATAAGCAGACATATGGGTTACATGGTGCGTCATGAAAATAGTAGAGAGTGCAGCGGCGAGAGAATCCAAACACCCATATAGCCATAGCTCGGCTCCCCCAAGACCAAAGCGTTTACCGGTTGGACTTGGCAACACGCTCGAGCTCGTCCTTTTTCTATAGGTGATAAGTGAAATCATGAGTCAGTAATCGTGTATACTTTGCCTCCCTGGTGAACATACCTTGATGGCGTAAGAGTTTGACGAGCCCTTCGCCGCGTTGATGAGCTCATCAGCAAGGCACTCGGCGATGGACTTGACGTTGCGGAACGCAGACTCGCGCGTCTATATCTGCAATGAGGAATTGCTCGCGACGTATTCGAATGCACAGGACGTACGCCAATGGTGAGGAGGGCAATTGCCTGGTTGACCCGGCGAAGAGGGGAGACATCGACAGCCTGGCGACGGACGGTACCCTGCGAACCGATACGAGTGGAGTCTTCACGGGGACCAGTGTTGACAATGGCGTCGACGAGAACCTAAGTCCAACATTGGTGATTGGATGACTTACCGATCGCTCTAGGGACCTACCTGGATGGGGTTCTGGTCGCTGAGGAGGTGGATGATCTCGAACGCGTGCGCGACAATGCGGACGGCCAAGAGCTTCTTGCCGTTGTTGCGGCCCTTCATCATCAAGCTATGTGCGAGACATACGTCTTTCCTTGTTCCTGCATACGTTTCTGGTCTGGACGTACCTGTCAACCAAGCGCTCAACAATGGGCATCTGCGCCTTCTTGAACTGCTTCTTCGCGTAACGACCAGCGGTGTGGGGGAGGTAGACGGCATGACGGATTTGGATGTAGTCCGTCAGCGAGATGTCCTTGACCTCGACACTATCGTACCAAACACGAAGAAAAGCCGACAAGGTCAATGATTTGCACGTGCAGAGGTTTGGGATGTATGGACGCACTCCTGGGTGTCCCACTTGCCGAAAAGCTTGACTTCCTGACCAAGCTTGGAAACGTCCTTGGGGAGAGCTTGAACCGCGGCCATTTTGACGGGCTTGAGGACTTGATGGATGGCGCGGGGAGCCTTTTGCAGAGTTAGAGAACGTCGGGGTCGGTGACCAGTTGCCGCTGCACGCACCGAGATTGTTTGACCGTGTTGTGTCCCGCCACCACCACAACAAGGTTTGCGCGCCTCGGCATCCTCCGGTGGTACTGTACAGTACCACTTCAGCCATTCGCTCCGGCCCGCTCCTTCCGGATGTACTTCGACGAGAAAGGCATCGCAGTTCGTTCAATCGGGTTGTACACCACGACGCGGCGCGTTGCTCTGTTCACGCGTTCCAGCATTGAACGTTGAACCTCAACAGACACACCATCTAAATTTCTGGCCGCGCTCACTTCTCGCGACTCCGCTGGATTGTCAGAGCTCGCCTGATACGGCCCCGTACTCGGTGGGATGCCTGATCTAAGTTATGCCATATGCCCGTCATCTTCCGTCGCATCCTATGTTTCCCGGAAACTGATACTGCTTCTTTCTTGGAGCATCCGAATCCGGATAGGTTCTGTGACGATGTAGAAGGGCGAGCGCGCAGCAAATGTCAGCCGCTGCGTCCTTCCGCCACAATCTGGACAGCGATTGTGACATGTGCTCCTCGAAGACCTGCGCGATCGCTCCTGCCTTCGAATTCCACCCTTCACAATGTGCAGGTATAAAATCCTCGTCGTGCGCATCTGCGACCGTCCTGCGTTCGCGATTTCCTCCCCTCATCTACTTCTGGGATGTCTTGTGAGCGCGTAGGGCAGACGGCCCACCCCGGGACTCCTCTTGCTGGCGGCGAATTGCATGTTCTGGACGTCTATAGAGACATGTGGGTCCACACTGACTTGACGGTCTCGTTGGATCGATGCTGACGTCACTCTAGCGAAGGAGGTCACCTCGCATACCATGCCAACTATCAGTCTGCTTACCTCTCCGAACTCGACCATGCGCATGTGGTGAAGCAGGGACCGTCTGAATGGCAAGAAGACAACCCACTTCCCCTCATCTCGGCTTCGCACTCCCCCAGCCCGAATCTCCCTCGCAGACCTCAGACCTTTGTGCACGAAAATGAGCCCGTCCTTCGCCAACAGAGGAAGATTACACGTGCCAACTATTCGAGTGAGTGACCAACTTCGCCCCTGCGCACTCGCACTCGAGATCTCATAGCGCATGGCCAGAAAAAGAGAAGAAGCGTCCAGCCACGTTTGCTGTGTTGGAACCAGTATCCCCGATGTCATCCACTACATCGTACGCTGGGAGTCGGCGCTCTGTCCGTTCTGCCTCCAGAGTCTCTGCGCGCCGTGGACAATCTGCGGGCGAGCGGCGTGGAGACAAGGAGAACTGCTTCTTTCCGCCCCGCCAGTCGCCAGGAGTGGATCGAGCGACCAGAGGCGAAGCGAGGGTTCACTATGAGCGAGCTGACTCAACGTGTCTGTCATATCTGCCGGCCGTTTCCCCACCCTCTTTCTCTTCTTGCGCGTCCACCGACTCCCTCGATCAACCCATCTCCTCTTTAGGCTTCCCTCCAGCTGCTGGCGCTACCATATACCTCGTTCAGCAGGGGGAAGTCGTCGCCGTCTATCTAGACAGTCTGGCCGACTCGCCGGATGATATAATTGCTCTGTTGAAGGCGGCTAGTCAGAACCCCTCGGAGTGCGCGAAGTGGATGATGGTCGCTGCTCATTACCGAAGTAAAGGCAATACCTTGGCCGCTCTTACGGTGGTTACAACCATGGTTGAGGGTAAGTGCGCCTGCATGCCAATCGCTCGTCTTACTCGCGCTGAGATCGCGTAACTAGTGATGTCAGCCGCTGGGTTGGATCTATCGCAGCTCAAGCCAGCCGTTCTGATGCGTTCGAGTTGCCACCTCGACTACGCGAAGCGACTCCGGGCGCTGGCCGGAGAGGAAACATACGAGAGCAAGTACCACTTCGCCAAAGGCTGTGACGGCCTTCGGCAGATTTACGGGCCACATATCCCACTTGCACCATCGATGATCACCACACAGGGTGACATACCTCCCTTCTGTTCCTCAGCAGTATCCATGCCTTCGAATCCTGACAGTACCTCTCGACGCAATATCGGCGAACAGCGCGCCCCACCGAATGTCACCCCAAGCTTCGACGACGCTAGTGCTTCTCCGGAGTTCACTGCGCGGTACTCTCAGGTCAAGATCCTCGAGCGGGAGGTCCAGTCTCTCCGTGACCGGCAAGAAGACCAGTCGAAGGCGTTGAACCGTACGCGCATCGCGAAACGTAAGCTTGAGGACGATCTAGAAGCGGAACGACATATCCGTCGCAGACTCGAGCAGCGGCTGGACATGGCCGAATTGGACGCCTCTGGCGCTCAGAAGGGCGAGAAATCCGCCCTGGAGCAGTGTCGCGCGGAGGTGGAGACTAGACGACGCGCAGAAGAACGTGCGGAAGGTATGCGGCAGGAGGCGGCTGAGGTGCGGGCCGCGCTGGAGCCGAAGCTCGCCGAGTACAGCGAGCAGGAGCGGAACCTGAAGGACTTCTTCGGCAAGCTGGGAATCGTGTTTCTGAAGGCGGCGAGGGGCGAGTTCACGGAGGTACTGAATGGACGATTGTAAACTCAATGTCGATGGATGCGTGTATAGGACTCTCCGCTCGGACTATTATGTGTGTACAGGCGCGTTGTATTCATCAAAACGACTCAAGGATTTACTCACAACATACACGCGTTGTCTCATCTAGAATCTGCTCGCACCGCGGCCCTTACTAAGTGTCACTCGGAGAAGTACACAAGCAGCCCGAAGAGCTGTGGCTGCTCGATCGGATAGGTGGACTCAGAACATGTTCGTGAGTGCGGTCGTCGACACTGCTTCCGGGAGATTGGCTCAAGATTCGGACTTTGGGGAAGATACGAGTCAAGTGGCCGGCACGCGTACGTATCAGGCTTACTTACCTGTTGAGCCTGTGCCGCGCCGGAAAGACCGTCGCGCGGACAACCCGGTGCAAGGTCAGTCCGGCGTTGTGATTGCCTTACGTTCCCCACTAATTCCGAGTCCCGACGGCCCATGGGCCCGCGAGATCGGGTCTCGGGCTATTCAAACGCCTGGCCGGGGCGATAGCCTAGAATGGGGGACTTGTGGACGAGTATGTACGCAGATCGTCGGTGGACTGATGTGCCTTGGTGGTGCTCGTGTAAACTTCGGACGGGGATGCGAACGGGTGACGGCGGGACTGACGCATAGCATTCAGACTGACACACACGCGATGGCGGACTCGGGCAGGGAGATGTGTGGCGAGATGGACGGATGGGGGCCAGCCCAAGTATTATGATTAATGGTGAGCGGAGAGAAGATACTGGGCTATTTGATATAAGTACAACAAAGAGATATGGTTGATGACTACACCGCGGTTGACCCGTAAACCCTTCAGATTACCCATACGACTTGAGAGAAGAAGAACGTGTTGCGTGACGGCGGTGCCAGCCGCTATATCGTCGGCTTGGGGATGATGGATAGTCAGCGTCGGAGTAGCGGGAAAGAGAGAGAGGAAACGCACCGTGACCAGCGACCAAGCATTCACCACCTCCTGTATGCGCTGCTGCAGCACGATTCGACACGTCTCGCACTCCAGCTTGTCCCGCATGGGGTCGAGCATGGCGCGGAGGGAGTTAGGGGAAAGACCTACGAGATGCAATGCCGCTGACCGTGAGCCTTCTGTTCCAGAAACGTGCACACCGAACCCTCAACACTCTTACTCGGCGTCGCGTCCCACACGATCTGTGTGGAGGCGAGGGCCCACGCCCGCGTGAGCTTCGACCGCTCCGCCGGGCTGCAGCTCGGCGTCGTCGGGTGCGTCGCGGGCGGGGCGAGGAGGATCTGCTTGAGCGCGTGCAGGCGCGCCTGGTGGAGGAGGAAGAGCCGCTTGAGGTACACGGGCCCCATCTTCGTCGCGAGCGCGTCCGTCACGCGCGAGAGGTCGTACGAGAGCAGGTGGCCGGAGACGGTCACCGCGAGCTCCTCGAGCTCGTACTTGCCGGCGAGCGCGTACGTCTCGATCGGGCGGTAGGGCGCGCGGGAGAGCAGGAGCTGGTGCAGCGGCCGGAAGCGCGGGGCGGCGTGGGTTTCGATCGACATGCCGTACTTGGTCATCGCCTCGAGCGCGGCCTCGACGGTCTCGAGCGTCGGGTTGAAGTGCGTGCAGGAGAGGCCGTACATGGTGTGCAGGAGGACGTTGAGGACATCGCCAGACTCGGACAGGTGGAGGGTGGGGAGGAAGCCGTGCTGAAAGGTGGTGGGGTCGAAGAGGAAGAGGCCGCCGAAGAGGTTGTCCGAGGCGTTGACGATGCGGTGGCGATGGGCGTAGAAATAGACGTTATTCGAGGAGATGATTATCACGTCGGGGAGGAGGTTGTCGACTCGGAGGGACGGCTGGAAAACCGATGAGATCGTCGCGTCGTCTCCTAGGCTTTCCATGGGCTGAGCAACCTGGGGAGGGAGGGCGATCGTGGGGGTGATTAGGAGACTAGGATATAGGGAAACGCGCGTCCGTACCGATGTTGCGTGTGGTGCGGCGTCTTCTGATCCGCTGGCAGGCGAGTTCGTGGGATTGGTGCCGTGAGTATCTGGGAGGCTATCGGGAGTCGACGCCGGAGAAGGGGAGAGGTTGAAATATTCCATCTCTCGAACAATGTGGATTGGTGCGGAAGAGCAGTCTGAGTCAGGGATGGAGGGGGAGAGGGAAGGGGGCGGTGGCGACGTGTTCGCCAACGAGGATGCAATGTGGCTGATATTCAAGAGGAGGACCCTGGCCTACGAGGACTGCCGTAAATAAGGGTCCGGATGGCGGTGTTTGCAACCCAGCCAATTTGGGAGGTGAGGCTCGGAGGGCGTCGGCAGATGTCCCCGAGAAAGTACGAAAGAACCAATAAGACAGAAATGTTTGATGATCACGACCACCCTCCGTGTTTCTGCCCGTCCGCGAAAAATATTTCGAGGGACTTGTCCCGAGGCTCGCTGCTTATCGAGGTGGGGTTAAGCAGCCATACGGCGGGCGACACGTTGGCGGGGAGGAGGACACTGGCAGCTGACGCTGAAGTTTTCAAACGATGATATGAGAAGTGACGGTGTTTAGTACATATCGCCCGCGCGTGGTGAAACTCCGCGCTCCGACGGAGCCGGCCGCTACCTGCGTGTCGCGGGGTAAGCTGTTCACGAGCTTCTCCATGAACTGCTTCTCTCTCACCTGAGAGGCTTGGAGGGTTATCGGCAGGTCACTCGCACAATCTGGGGCTTGCCATCCACGCAGAGAATTTTTTTCTCTGCATTCCAGACCGGTATGCCTAGTATTGGCTGAAATACCTGCCGGCGGCATGGTCGTCGTTGCATAGACGGCCCAATATATGCTTGTCCGTATTTCCAGGACTTTCGGGATATTGAACAATGCTATACGGATTGAATTGCTCACCGGGCTCGCTGAAAGTTCGAGGACTTAGCACCTGAACTTACCATCGCGTTCTTGAATAAGCCGCGGCCGAAGCAGTGGCGCTTGTGGGAGTGTGTGGCACGTACCGGCAACTTCCGTGACGCACCCACCGGCGCCTAATTGTACTTCCGCGAATTGTCGCGAGCTTGTCGTCCGGTCTATCGTTGCGCCCGACTTACTCCTGTCGGATGTTCAACGACTCCTACTCCAGGACACGCTCACTGACTCAGGCATGAGTCCTCCTCGCGCAGCAGCGGGTCGTCTGACAAACACCAGGTGGCCTCGAAGATTCGCATGTTGAAATTCAACCTCGGGGGCCATGAACGTCCGTCAAGCTGAATGTGGTCGGAGGCCGATGCGAAGGTGTGTGCAATATCGCAAAACGAGAGGAAAAATACGGGATTACAAGAATAGCGGCTGAATTGGCCTAGTGTTAGCGATACTCAGCGCCGCAGTCTCCGATGGTCCTAATCAGCCGTGCGCCGTTGGTCTGCGCGAGCACCGCCTCTATCGCTGCTCTATCCTCCGCACTCAGCCGAAATCCATACACCTTCCGGTTGTCGTCGGTATGCTCCGACACGCCCATACGTGCACCTGTCGAGGAAATTTTTCAGAACCAACGTGTCAGCCTCGGAGGAACGAGAGTTATCGTACCGACAATCACGGCGCCGACGAAGGGGTGGTCGAGCACCCACCGGGTGGCGATGTTGGCGATGCTCATCCCGTCGTATTTGTCGGCAATGGAGCGCAGGACCACCAATAGCGTCTGGAAGAGCGCCCAGTTTCCCCAGGCCTTAACAATCATGTCCAAATACTGTGCAAATGAGAGGGTCAGCTGGCGAGTCGTCGATTTCGCTGTGTTGCACGAACCTTGCGCTGAGATGGTGTCAGTGAACCGGAGTACAGATCTGGCTCTTCTCGGCCAAGCCAGGCATCCGATAAGAAGCCACCGCACTGCCTCCACTAAGCATCGAGAAGCTCAATGAGCGGGAGAAGACTCACTATAGTCCCGTAGGTAAGCAATTTGACGTTGTGTTTCATGCAGACCTCCGCCATCGCGTACAGCGGTCGAATGTCTACGAGGGAAAACTACAAAAGCTGTATGTCAGCCAAGGCACTCCGCAGCGTCCGCACGGAATATCCTACCTGCACTTGGTTGGAGACTACGCCACCGGGCCCTAGTTCCTCACATATCTCGTCCATTCGAAGAGAATCGAAGTTACAGAGACCGATGAGTGCAATTTTACCCTCTCGCTGCAGGTCTTGCAGGTGGTGCAGCGCGGCCAAGTATCCGTGATCCTCGTAGTTCTGCCAGTGGAACTGCGAGGACATAGTTGAGCGACATCCTGCGGATCAGGGCAAGTCCCGAGTATACGTGCCTGAAGGAGATCGATGCGCTGCGCTTTCATTCTATCCAGCCGGTCTTGCACCGCTGCCTCTACGAGCGCTCGATTGGGTTCCACCTGTCTGAAGACACACCACTTGGTGGCGCCGAAGATCTGCTCTGGATGAGGCCATCTCTCTCTAAACTCGCCCTGGGAGACACGTGAGCAGATGTTCTTGAACTAGTACGCTTGCAGAACTCACGAAGAGGATCTCCGCGGGACCGTAGTGATCAGCTGTACACGATAACGCTCATGAGGGACCGCCTGAAATGACTCGAGGAACTGCATGCGTACCCTATCAAGAATTGGATGTCCGGGGAAGCTGATGTCAGTCGCCGAGTTCTCGCTCTCTATAGTGCCCATCCTCACCATGTCTGCGAGAAGGTAAGCGTCGCTGATCAAGGCACGACGAGTCGGAAGCTGATGCGCCACCCACCGAATGCCGTGTAACCGTTCTCCGCATAGTCCGCCATCTGGCGACGAATCTTCGCAGCCGGTGCGCTTCCCCAAGAATTGCTCGAGAGCTGCCAGAGGCCCGTGAATAGACGTGGGAGCACGAAGGGCCCGAGCTGGAACGCTTCGGCGGCGTGGGGTTTGGTCGAGGGCAGCATGATCGCCGTGTTGGTGCGGATCTGTGGCTCAAGTTGGGTTCTGGGAGAGGTGCGGGGTCAGCCTCGCCTTCCGAAGTACTTAAAGTAGCCGCAACCGCTCTGCTGAAGGGGGGCGCAGCGCGCGGGGGCGACATAGGACGCACGCGGGCGGAACACGGCAATTCAAAGGCTCACCGGGGGCGATGCGAGGCGGCGTGATCAGAGCACAGGCACAGGCAGGAGATATCGACGCCAGCGCTGTATCGCGGATGTGTCCGTCGCCGGCGATTGCCTTGCCTTTCTCATGCAACTGCGCAGAAACGTGTTCGCGGCGAGGGGGGCTCTGATAGCGGTCATATTGGCAGGAGAGCGTCCGTCTCCGTCTGCCGCCACTCAGACCGCCAGCATGCACGACTACCATGTCACACTCCCGTTCTTTGTCCCGATTTAGCTGTGGCTGTGACAGGGCAATCTGTCACGTAAGATTGAACGTACCAGTGGCGGCGCTTCGCAGAATGCGCCTCAACCAACATCCTCCCGTCTTTCATCAGTCTACCAAGCCTCGGTTGGCGAAGGAAAGGAAACCAACTCGACGGCGGCCGCATAAAACCTGGAAAGCTGTTCCCTAACGCGTATCTTTAGTTCTCATTCACGGTACGGCACATCAATCTCCGATGCCACCACAACACACACAGAGTCGCCATGGATGCCACCCGTAGGCAGATGCAGCGCAACATGCCAAGCCTAGCATTCCATATAGGGTGTCATCCTGTTCCTTCCTTTGGATAGCATCCGGTGTGCTCTGGCTCGCGGTGGCCGCGTCGTCAAACAATCAGCCTCCCGACGCGCAGCTAGTGGGTGGTCTCGTTTGCACGCCACCATGTGCCATTACTAAGTCAATCTTCTGACTCATCCAGATTTGTGTGGCTCAACAGCTAGGCCGAGCTGGTCAGTGAACGAACCACGAACCTATGTGGCATGATTCTAACGGTGTTCATACTAGTCCCCACTGCGTCCAGTCAGGTTTACGCGGATAGCGACGTCGCCGCTACGGTCGGGCAATCAGCAGATCAAACAGGGCACTTTTGCGGTGCATCTTCCGAGAAAGGATGGTCTTGAACCATATGTGCACAGTGCTGTGAGCGGGTTGTTTTGTCTTCCCGTCCTTTGTGTCTCGTGCCGTGCGCGCATGGTGTCCACTTGAAACTGCCGAGCTGCGCTGCTGATCCCTTTTTAGAGGGTTTGAACAGGGTGGCACGTAGGTGCCACATGCGGGTACACAGCCCACAGGCCACCCATCCCCGTCGGCGACCACTACGGTGCCGCGGCGCCCTTGGCCCATGCAACAGGAGAGCGACGTTTCGCCGATACAAGGGCTGCGCTTCAACCGCCATCCGCGCGATCTCCGCATTCGCAGCCTGTAGCGGTCCGCCAGCGAGCTAGCCGTGGTCCATAGTAGTACAATCATCGCACTCGGCTGACACACTCGTGCCCGCCGCAAAGCACCCAGGACGGCAAGGATGCTCGGTTCACTTCAAGCGATCGGCCAATATCTAGAGCCCGGACGTACTATAAGGACCCGCTGCTTTGCGTCCTCCTCGGCCCAGCCACAGCCACCAGCCACCGACCCGCATTCAACTCCGACCAATCGACATGCCTTCCACCGAGACAACGCAAGATGCTCGCCCCGTCCTCGGCCACGTGTAGGTTCACCCTCACATTCACTACGCCCGGACGATCGCTGACACTCTCACTTCAGGAACCTCATGGTCGACACGCTGATCGCGAATGCTACCCTGAACGAGTAACACAGTTCATCGCCCATCCGAGTCGCAGCCCCCGCTAACATCTCGCCCCCGCAGTCTGCAAGCGATCGTCCGCACAACCCTCGCCGCCTCCCCGCCCGCCGTCGCGGGAGCATTCACCGCCGCTGCCCGGCTCCACCTCGCGAAGACGCGCGCGGCGGCCTTGCCGCGCCCCGGAACGCTATTCGTGCGCACCCCGGACGGCCGCTGGGAGCCCGCCCCCGAACTCTCCGCCGTGCTCGCGCGCAGCCGGATGCTATACGGCGCGGGGATGGGCCTCGAAGGGCTCGGGCTTCTCGCCGAGGTCGTGCGGGGCGCCATCGGCGTGCGATGGGAGGAAGACAGCGACATGGAGAACGAGCTGGCGAACGTCGACGCGGACCTGACGCAGGCGATCCAGAGCGCGAAGGAGCAGCTCGACAGTGGCCGAGTAGCGGACGTCGGAGCGGCGAGGGACGCACGCCGGGCTCTGCACCGAGCCTTGCTCGACGACCAGATGGACGTGGTGGGTTGGGGTGGAGATTTCCCCTTCGAGCGGGCGTTGGCCAGCGTGGAGCTGTGGAAGCTATAGTCTCGCGTATCTCCTACTGTGGGCGCAGTACAAGGTTTTGTAATCTCGAATATCCATCCCCATATGAGATGCTCTAGAGTAGCTTATGTGAACGTCTAGTACTCTGCATCTTGCGAGAGAATTACGTACACTTGCAGGATAAGCCTACTAGGGGCTGACGTCGGCCACCCAAGAAGCCACCGTTGAATGACCTGCGCAAGATCGAAGGGCACGTCTCGTCCGACCTGGTTGGCTACGATGGGTGGATGCCCACGGTTCTCTCCTTCTATCGTCCCATCGAGCCTCGGAACAATGGTATCCAGATACAGTTCGCGCTCAACGCCCCGCCCACGCTTCCTGGGCCTGCGAAGCGAGCCTGGATGGCCTTGCTTTGTGGTCAGATGGCATTCCAAGCCCGAGGACGTCTGTGAGAGCGAATGGCGTACGCTTAGTTCTCCCGACGTCGGACACTCGGAGCGCACTACCCTCGGCGAGTGTGGGTCATTGGCGGTCTTCTTGCGACGGCCGGCATGAGCTGAACGACGCATGTGCTAGTCAGGCATCATTGCGCCTCCAGATACGCAGGGAATGCTTGGACCATCACCTACCTGTACAGCGGGAAGCCAAGTCGGACAGTGCTTGCAGCGTGGTCGTGACAGTCCAACTCCGAGGCACAGGCCACCTCATTTGCGCTGCGCATAGCCTGCCTCAAACTCGGCTTCCGTGCATGGCGGGGCGGGCGTTGATGGTGGCCTTTTGGTAACACATGCCATCCTAGCCTGTGCTCTGTCCGGATACAGAGTCGGACTGTAACATCGGAGGTAGGCCCTGGCTGCGACGCTAGTGGCGCTCCGCTAGTTGCAAGCGAAGTCGCGACTGCCGGCTTTCAGGTTAGAAGCCGGTGACAGTACCCTGTATGGCTGCGTTCACTCACCGCGCCGTCATTTGCCCGCCTAGTCGCTCAAAATCCGTCATGGGTAGGTCCTTTGCTCCTTTCGGGGCGCCCCCAAACCCTGCGACCGCCATGGGAGCGTAGATGCACGTCTCCTGCCACCGCAGCAGCGACGCATACCTTATGGCATACCGTCGGGAACTTCAGCGTCGCAATTCTGACCGACGATCCCGCCGCCGAGCGTTTCGTTGCGGTCACTGGCATAATCGATGGCGAACCCCCCTGCGGTAGACGACGTCAAGACGTCGCAGGGATTTCGTGAGCACGCGCCTTCCGCACCCTTCGATCTCGGACGATATTGACGCACCACTAGACGTCGTCCATGACATCTTGAGGCCTCGGCAGGAAGCTTGTGCGATGAACCGACTGCATCGCGGCTCAAGCACCCCATACTGGGATATGAGGAGCACATTGCGGTGGTCCGGCCGGGTACCCGGAACGCGTCCTCAGCTTGATGGGGTCCGCACGGCAGGGGTGGCTGTTGGCCTGCCAGAGTGGGCGGCATATAGGCGTCGCGTGCTCGTGAGTTTCATTCTGTTCCACGACGCGGGTATCTGATAGATCAGCTCGACGCACGTGGTGGGAACGGAGTAGGCACTTTTGAGGGGCAAACGATGTCGAGACGTCCGAGGTGATGAGAGAATATTTGCAGCGCGATTTCACTGTCTCCGACGTGACTCGTCTCGCCTCGGGTGGGGTGGACGTATGCGACTCGCGTGCGGTGACGAGCACGTATATGGTGATTCTACACCAGGAAGCACCGGAAAATGAGCTTTCTTTACGGGAATACCCTCAAAGGTCGGAGGGTATTGGCGCCAATATTGTGGAGTACCAAATTCATGCCTTACACTCAAGGCCGTCTTACTCTATGGGGGAAACCCCCACTGCATATAATCAATATCTGGTCAGTATGCATATTCCATGAGCCCCTTCAATCTCGGAGACTGTTAACGCGCCTCGACATCGTGGTTGACACCGACTTCGGGTCCGGAGTAGCTTCGACACCGCACCAGTCACGTCGTGGCCCGAACGTTGTGCATTGGGGCTAATGAATACCCAATAAACCGGTCGCGTTCTGGGTGTGCGGATTCGGGTACACGCGGCAAGGGTGGTTGAGAGGATAGCTATCGACCTGCCAGCATGGTCGGAAGACGGGCGTCGCGTGCTCGTGCGTTTCATTCTGTTCCCCACAGCGGGTATCTAACAGCTCAGCTCGGCGCACATGATGAAGGACGGCGTATACACTCACAGCGGACGCCAGATCGATAAACCGCCGTCGTTCTTCGCTTCTTATATATACTTGGACCGACTTAGTCCAAGATGGTAGCTTGGGCCAAAGACGGACACCCTCAGCGCCAGGTCCTGGCGCCAAACCTGACCAAGTGTGACCCGCCACTTCACCACGACGGTTGTCAGCCAGGATCGTTTCAATGCAACCAGAACAAGCACAGAGCTTGTGGGAGAAATGCCCACATCCAGCGGGACTTGCATGTGTCGCTTACGTCGGATGGCAGACAGCTCCATGAGAGCAGAGAGATGTCTGTCCTATCAAGTCGCGGGTCCGAGTCGGAGACTAAGTATCGGTAGGTACGAATGTCTGGGCGTGTTTCGTCAGCTCAAAGTCGCCTGGTAATGTCTGCCGCTGCGTACCTCTATGGTATTCTGTCGCGCTAAGCTTCTCTGCCTGATGACTCAGGGGGCAACAGTCAGGTCAAAGTTCAAACACTCACGCCTCCAGCCAGCCGCCCACGTGGCTAGCTAACGCCTACTCGTTGAGCGACTGTTGGGCGGCATGATCAGCCCAGTGCCGATATTGTACACCGCGCTCCGGCGTCGGGCTTACGACGAAGCTCGGGATATGCTCCAGACCACCGCCCGTTCACGGGAACATCCACATCCAAAACTCGAACTCCAAAGCGCCACCACCACTGGCAGCAGGTCATCTTCCACATCCTCGAAAGCACGTTCGACTGCATTGCAAATGTCCGGATAGTTGTATGTACCACCACATGCATGATGCGCTGCGGAGAGCGAGAGGCGCTAACTTCAAGCTTCATAGCGCTGCTACAATAGAGAGCGAGTCCGCGACTGTCCGTTCACCAGGTATCACCGATCCACTGCGTCCAAAGGGAGAAGAAAGGGCGCTCAGGCGAGCACGAAGAACGCAGAGGTGACAGTCACGAGGGCCGACGCCGCGACACCGACGAGGGGCGCAAAGCCGAACTGCGCGGCGAACATGCCGGCGGCGGCGTTGTTGGACGTCGCTGCCGCGGACGCGGTGCTGTCGGTCGCGAGCTGGGTCACGCTCGCCGGCTGCGCGCCATCTGCAAATTCGGAGCACGTGGTCAGCGTCCGCGCGGAGAAGGCGTACGGCAGCGGAGGAAGTTCCGCTCCCACAGTGGCGAGGACGTACCGACGAAGGAGGCGCCACACGCGGAGCTGACGTCGCTCGAGAAGCCCGAGAAGAGGCCGCTGAAGCTCTGCTCGACGATGTTGAACGCGGCCTTGGTGCAGTCTGTGCAGGTGACGTTCGAGGGCACGTTCGGGACGGAGCCGCCGGCGATCTGGGACGAGAGCGCCTCGAGGTTGGACACGGTGAGCGTGCCCGTGTACGGCTCGAGGTTATTGAGCGTTTCGGTCAGGCACAGGGTGTTGTTGTTGCTCGTGCTGCGCATGACGAGCGGTCAGTCCGCTGTGAGAACGCGACAAGGGGAAGGGAACGCGGGCCCGCGCGGGGCACGGGACCGGAACTTACTCGCCGAGGCATGCGACTTGGCGCACAGTGGGGTACGCGGTCTGCACGAGCGAGGTGAGCGAGCTCGCGTCGACATCGGTGAGACCGAGCTGGCCGAGCTCAGTCGGACAGCCCGCGGTGACGCTCTGTACGACGGTGGCGAGGGTCGCGTTGGTGCACGCGGGGCGCGAGCACATGCCTGTCAACCAGCTGTCGATTGTCGGGACAATAGAGCTGTTGGACGAGGTGGAGCTGGCGACGACGAGGCCGACTAGGGCCTGCGCGTTGAGGCACGACGCGTCCGAGGACCCGACGATGGACGCGAGTGCGGCCTGGCACTGCGAGGTGATTCTGGAGGCATGGTCAGAACGAGGAAGAGAAGAGGCGATAGCGCGGGGAGTGCGGGGAACCGCGCGAGGATCTGACAGCGCATGCGTGGGACAGGCACTCACGATTGCGCAGACGCGATCTGGAGACCAGCGACCAGGGCGGCGGCAACGGCGATTTTCCTGAAGGACATGGTTGCGGGTAGCGAGCGAGAGCAAGAAGACGAGGTGGTGGTAAAGGAGAGAAAGGGGAGAGGTGCAGCCTGCTGCGCGCGGGGAGGAATTTAAGAGCGGCTGGTGGTCGTCGGAGGGTGACCAAGGACAAGCGAAAGGAGCAGATCCCGCAGTCTTTCCTGTGCCCGCCCCTAGGCGCCCACCTCTCGGCCTCCATATATAGGCATGCCGATCTCGGCTGACTCTCCCCGCATGCCTCTCGTCCTCACCCAGGCCATCCCTCCCCGCAACATGCTCTTCATATTCAAAACCTCCTGAGCACCAGCGCAACGTGTAGTTTGAGCGTTGCACAACGTCTATTTCTGCGACCATGCGGGAGAACTGCCTCGGAAGTCAATAAATAGGCGAGTATTGTACTCTTCTTCCGACGCGGCGCTGCGCAGCCTAACAAGCATTACGTTGCCAACCGGCGACCGGTTCATACAAGAAAAATGCAGTCGCAAAATCATTGTGAAGCAGGAGAGGTACTTAGCCTTCTTACGCGTGTTACTATGCCCAAGTGACATGGGTTCATGCGCCTTGTCCATTGCAGTCAGTGTACACCCAGTTGCAGCACGTTATGCCCATAGTACTGCAGTCTACTTACGGTCAACGCAGCCCGGCAAGCAAGCCTGAGGCCCTGAGGGGGAAATGCTGTGCGCCAAGGAAGGATGTCGGACGAAACTCATGTTGGGACCTGCCAGGACGGTCACGCTAGCTCCGACAGCCTGAGCCTCGGCGGCCCTCGGGCATGCAAGAATGCACGTTCCCCATGAGTGGCCGGTGAGATATTGAGCTATCACGGCGAGAGCGACTGTCACTTAAGCTGAAAACGACCTCACACAGGGCAATGCGCTGTTATACTTATCCCGAGTGTATAGCTGGTAAGCACATGCTGCAGACGCACTCATGTGCCTCCTCTTCCGGTACGTGCCATGCCACATACGCAATGTCTTCTGTCGGAATCGATAACGCACAACCGCGCGCGACTCGACAAGCGTGTCAGGCCAGCACGATCGTCTCCTCGCTGAGGGCCTTGGTCGACGCGCGCAGCCTTGGTCGACTGTTGTTAACCACAAGTACTGGGAGTCGTACTGGGTGAGCTGAGCAGCGGATACGACGCAACGCGTCGTGATCACGACTGAAGAACGCGTCGCCTGACGTTGATCGCACGGTTTTTCGGTGCAGTGACTGTCGCCAGCCGCCTACGCACCTGGACTCACTCGGACACTCTCGTCAATGCGCTTCCAGCCATATGATGAAGAGATGCAGCCAGATAATTGGGTATAAGCCTGTCACGTCGAAGAGCTACAATACATGTCATGAAACTCCACAATACTCCTACAACACAGCACCGCGATATAACCCCGAGACCCAAAGGAATGTGTGTAAATGAGAAAGCCGGCGACCCACGCCCGAAGTGCCCAAAACCGCGCCCGACATCAGCAATGCGTGCGCGGCGCGAATGGGAACTTCATGTGCCCCTTCGAGTCGTACATCCCGTACCCCGGCTCCTGGTTGTCCGAGTAGATGTGCGCGAACCAGCCGATGCCGCCCCCGACGACGCCCTTCAGGTCCTCGCAGTGCTGGTCCAGCAGCTCATAGTAACCCTTGCCACAGAGATAGGTGAGCACGCGTTACAGGGACGTGGGGAGGACAGCGCTCACTTGTTCGTTTGGGACGTCCGCCACCGCATCAGGACTGTTGGGCTGCACGCTGGGCGATGTGACGGACGGCCAGCCGTTCTGTGGAAGTATCTCGGTGAGTGGTCTGTGAAATTACTGTTGAGCTCGGGCATGACCGACCTCGTCAAAGTACATCTTCTTCCCGTTCCCATGGTCAATGAACCACTGCAGGTCCTGCTGCACAAGCGGCCACGCCTGGTCCGCTGCGCCCACGCCCTCTCGTCGTCAGTCCACCTCCGAACCCCGCAACACAACAAGAGCGCTCACACGTCGACGCCTGCTGCGAGAAGAACGGCAGCATGTGGATGTTGATCGAGTCGATCGCGTCCAGCACGTCCTGCGCGCCCCCGCGCTCCTGGTACCCGTACGCGAGCTCGCTCACGGTGACCGGGATGCCGAGGCTGGACAGGTTCGCCTTCGCGAGCGTGACCTGCTCCGCGAGCTGCGCGTGCGGGAGCACGTTGTCGAACAGCGGCTCCGACCCTAACTGCAGCACGCGCGTCACGAACGGCGCGAGCGGGTTCGCGTGCAGCGCGGCGAAGAGCTTGTCGCGCCGCCCGATCCACTTGTCGTCTCCGTCGAACCCGAACTGGAAGAAGAGGCGTGAGCGGTGGTTCTGAGCTAAGCGTGGTCCAGAGCAGGTGAGAGAAACGCGCGCTTACCCAGATCAGGGCGTGCACGCCGAGAGCTGGAGAACGAAGCAGGGTCAGTTGTGATAGATGTGTACTCTTCGACTCTGCACATACTGTTAGCCAGGGCGGCGTCCACGATATCGTCACTGCGCGCGCGAATACATGTCAGTTCTGGCGCGCGCGCAAGGAGTACGGAGACTGACTAGAAACCCTCGTTATCGCAGAAGCCGTACAAGCGCACGTAGCGCGAGTTGAAATGCTGCCGGATGTCGCGGAACTCCTTAAATAGCTGGGCGCGACTCTGACCTGCACCCGGTAGCACACGCGTCAGTCAATTGCAATATGCATACGACCCGCGGTCATGGCGCGCGTCGCGGGGGATTTGAGGGCACGCACATGCGGTAACCTCATAGCTGAACCCGACGAACGCGTACTCCGTCGACGGGTCGCACCACCATCCATGGAGGGCGTCCTTCGGTAGTACGTCGGGCACCGCAAAGCCTAACGAGGGGTAGCACAGCGGTGCAGGCAGCGCGTTCGATTTGGCCAACGCGCTCGCGTTCGTGGGGGCATGGGCGACCTGTTCCGGGTGTGGCTGTGCGACGTTGTTCAAAGGCAGCGCGAGGGTGAATGAGAGCGCCGCGAAGACGATGGAGACAAGGAGGGAGAGGCGGGCCATTTCTCGGGGGCGCAGGAATAGGCTCGACTGCCTGCAGCGGGAGTAGTATAAATAGTGCCCAGCACAAAGGCATCTGGACGAGACGCGGACCGAGCGTCGGCGTCAGAGTATAATGCGGAGAAGAGAAGGTCAAAGCAGGGATGCCGTTACCGTGTCGTGCGCGCGCACAAGCTGTTGGCTCGGAGGCTGACGGGGACCCATATGGATCGAGACCAGGTGGAGGGGCGCGCTCGGGTCAGCAGGCGGGCAGCTGGGGTCCGTCAGTATTGAGATGGGTGCGCGAGGGAGGTGCATCGCAGCTATCAGAAGCAGAGGCGAAGAACAAAAATCTGTCACCGGAGACGATAGAACAGACCTCCGTCCAACTGCACTCGACAGAAGACAGGAATCCGCATGGGCCACAGCGGATCCCCGCCCGGTGTCGGTTACGCGCGCCGGCGCCCCGACTTGCGAAATAGACAAGGTGTGTTACGCACCGACCTGGCATACGGCGTTGTACGGCAAAGCATCCGAGGACAAGCCGCGTAGCAGCAGAACACTCGAGGACAACAAAAACAGTGCAGCTACTTCGCCGCCGCACGGTCCGCACGCACGGTATTGAGTAAAAAAGGTCCGAGTATCATTGAACGGCCCAGACCGTGCGACGCCACAAGGTTTGGCGCAGGGGCCGGTACAACTCAAAGCAGTGTCAGCCCAAGTTGGATGGGGTCACGCCTAGAGGCAGCATCGCATGATCCTGGAGCGCCGCAGAAGTCCAAGTGGTTGATTTAAGCTGTCGGGAACTGTCAGCACGAGGAATGGTGGGGAAAAGGAGGTAGATTAGCCCCGTACGTCAGTGATCGCGTCGTTCGCAGGTATCAGGTTCATATGGTCCGGGACCTTGCCATCGTTCTAAAGCCTAGTCAGCTTGACAGACGACGGTGCAGTGGATCACAACGCACTATGTCTGATTGGTCCAGTTCCCGGAAGGTAATGAGGAGATCCGAGGGTATCTGAGTCGGGAAAATGAGTGCGTGCACGGGCGGCTTGAACGGCCGCGTAGACGACGCCTTTTGCGCTAGTGCCTACGATGATACAAACGCCTTCAGTACAGATGTTTTAGAAGCGAACATGATGCTTACATCGGCGACGGAGAGTGCCACCCGGATTTCGAGGCGTTTTCCCCGCGCTGCGCTCCCGACAAGGACGAACAACTCCCAGATGCAATCCAAAATGAAGACAGATTGACCAAACTCCGGGTGCGAGGGCAATGTCGAAATCGACCGGACCTGTCATCCTGTCAGCTCATGTCTTCGCGAACACGGCCACAAACACTCACCACGTCGCTACCCTGATGTCCATCGACAACCCACACTCGCGGGTCGACGACCGGCGCAGTCGCACGCCACCGCCAGTAGTCCGCCTTCGCATGTTCGCCCTCACCCAGGATCATCCAGAACATCTCGTCCGCCTCGCTCTCGTCTTCCGTAAGCTCGACGACATTGTCCGGGGCCGACACGAGCGTCTGAGCGTACTGGAGCGCCGCCCGCTGCTCAGCAGCGACAGATCCACGGCCGTGCCATACGTAGTACGTGTCAAGGATCGAGATGCAGTAGCTGTATCCCGAGCACAGGTTCTTGATGCTCTGCGGGAGACGTCAAACTTGTGGCGCATATTGTGACATCGACAGACGTACCAAGTCAACCTCGTCGATGTATATCACGCCTTGCCGAGAGCGGACGATGTGCATCGCGGTGTTGTCCGCGCTCCAATGGGTGCGCGTGCCCTGCCTCACAGCGAGCTGACCTCCAAGTACAGCCACGAACTCGGCAGGCTCGTAGAATTGTCGCACAATAGCCTACATAATTTTGCAGTCAGAGCCAACTTGCAGTCAGAGCCAACTCACGACAACAGGGCGACCCACACTCACCGGAGTAGACCCATACCGGCGCGCGAGTTCCTGCAGCTTCTGCGTCTCGCGCTCCCCGACCTGTGCCCGGCGCCCGTGCCAGCCCCAGACCTTCGTCTGGACGAGCCCGCTCGACCGCACTTTTGCGCGGTGCACGACCGCGAGGACCTCACCGTCATAGAAGACGCTCACATCCTTGGAAATGGCGCTTGCAGTGTTCCCCGTGATCGCGAGCACATCGACGGAGATCGTGACAAGGTCGGGGTCGGGCGTGTACGTGGGGCGTGGCGCGCGATAGAGCGCATCGACGTCGACATGTGGAAGCGGCTCGTCGGAATGCACTGGGTAGAGGAGCCATCAGCATTGCTAGAGTGTACGACTGTCGGGTACGGACGACCTACCTAGGCGGATGAGTTCATCGCGAGGTTGCGGCTTCACCTCCACAGGTTCAACCGTCACAACAACCTCGGCCTCCCTCGTGGTCTTCTCCTTCCACGCATCAGCCTCCTCCTTGACGGCTTCGGCGATAGGTACGGTGCCTCTGGCGAGCGTCCCTGCAGGTGAAGAGACAGGTGTCTTCTCTTCCTGCAAGGGCGGCATCACAAAGGCAGAGTACTTCTCGTAGCTGGACTTACGTCGCTCCATCGCGGGTGCCGTCAAAGCAGGAGATGCACCGTTGCTCCGTGGTCCCCAATTGGCCACCAAGTTCTTCACACTCGGCGGCTCATACTCCTCCTCTTCCTCGTCCTTCGACGCCGCCCGAGATATCGGCTTCGTGTCCGTAGACGGCGGGGGCGGGGGCGGGCTCTTCGTCTCAATCGGTGAGACCGAGACGGGGCTGGAGGACTGGAGGACCTCGCTGAACGCCTGCGCGACGTCCATAACCGTCGCGCGGTTGCCCGTGCTGGGTATGCGCGTGTGCTTCGCGGGGCTCGCGGGCGGCCGCTGCGCCGAGCTCTGCGGGGGCGTCGTCGACGCGGGCTTCGCAAACACGAGGGGGCTGACCGGGCTCGACTCGTCTGGGGTGGCGACGACCGTAGGTACGAGGACGTCCAGCGAGGGCTTCGCAGGCACGGCGGGCTTCGTAGAGGCGGCCTCCGCTTTGCCGGTGGTCGAGGGCGGGGAGGGGTATTGCGACACGGGCGAGGCCGTGCGGGTTGTCGTGAAGGGCTTCGGCGCCGCGAGAGAGGGCGCGCTGCTTTCACGGAGTGCCTTCGCTTCGTCGCGGGTCGGGGACGCCTCGCGGATCGAGGCGAGCGTCGACCCACTCTTTGCGGGCGTGGTCTTCCCCCTGCGCGGCTTCTTCGCGCGGTCCTTCGTCGGCTGCACGCATAACGAGGCGCGACGTCAGCCCAGTCCACAGTAGCAGCAGGAATCGCAACGAGTCAAGGGGTGAAAGGGGAACGAACGACACAGAAAGAAACGATAGATTGTAGCACGCGCGGTACCCGACAGCTAGTCCCAAAAGCACAAACAAGTATATGCACATAACAGACAGATCGTGTCACCAAAATGAACGCACATGACTGAGTGGCTGGGCCGCCGAATCCCCAGCTCGTCCACGTCCGGCGCGCCAGCGTCGTGCTGCGCGTACAGCGGGATGGGCGGGTCGCCGGTCCTCGCGGGCTGTATGTACGTGATCACCGTCTTCGCGGAGCCGAGCTTCGGGCTCGGTCCCCCATATCCGCTCTCGCTCATGGACGACGGGCCTGCGACGGAGTCTCCTGTCCTCATGGTGGGTATAGACGGGAGTGACGACTTGGACTTGAGCGTCCGGCCGGTGTTATCGGACTTCAGCGGCACGCTGTAGGAGGATGTGGTGGGCGAGCTGGGATCGGCAGTGAATGACTTCCGAAGAGGCATAGGCTTCGGCGAGATGACAGGTGGCGGAGTCGGCGAGCCAGTAGCGTTGGCGACCTGCCAACGGTCAAGCACTGAGCTCTGCCTCCTTCCCCCGGCATCCCTGCGGTCAGGCGTCGGCGAGCTCTCAGGGGAGGTAACAGCGAGCTCCGACGTCTTCTTGACCATGTTCTGTACGAACCCGCGACCTTGCAGCCTGCTCAGACTGGGCGTCGGCTCCTTCGCAGGAGGTGGCTTGAGGAACGCCGGCGAAGGGTTCTGAGAGGGTATATGCGGGCTCCCTAGAGAGTGGCGAGGTGTGGGCTGTATTGGGCGGGCAAGGCCCGGTGTGGTGATGGGCTTCGGGGAATGTGTAGGAGACGGCGGGGTGGGCGTGTGCGATACACGTTGGGACGCAGCAGAGATCGGCCGAGGGGCGGGTGACTTCGACGTGGTATAAGGCGTCGGCGACGCGCTACTGCCATAGGGTGTAATCGGACGAACAGTTGGGTTGGGTGAGTGTGATAGAGGTCGGGATATGGGATCCGGCTTAGGCTTTGCCGCCTGAAATGTTTCCACCACAGGGCTTGCGCGAGTCGGAGTAACGCCAGTCGGCGTACTTATGGTTCGTTGTCGAGTAGCAGTTTGGACCGATGATCCTGTGTAGCTCGGGAGGACCCTGCGCTCTTCAGCCTTCTCCACGGCGGACCGCACTGCAGACGGCGTGCTGATGCGGCGATCCCTCTGTCCAGTAGGGGAACCCGCGGCCTGGCTCTCCTGCTCGCGAATTGCGTGAGATACGGCGGAGACCTTGCCACTGCCCGTCATGCCTGGCATAGCTACGCCTCCCCGGCCGAAGACGGGATGGGGTGCCGATATGTGCGTGCGCTGCTCGAACTGCGTCGGGTCGTGAGCATCCTGTTGCGGCGCGTGTCTTGTGAGTTTGGGACCCGTTGCGCGGCCGCCGATGAACGCCGCGAGGGACATGGGTTCTGTAGGGCGCTTCGGTTGGCTCGACGCGAGGGGCGGGGAGGTTTGCGCAGATGGCTTCGATACCGGATCCTCTCCCATAAGCTTCTTGAGAGCATCGTCTTGGTTTCTCTGCCTGTCAATGGCAGAGAAGGCGACATCCGAGGCGTGCGAGCGATCTTCGGTTCTGGCGGGAGAGGCAGAAATGCTCTGTGCTAGTGTAGACCGAGTCTCAGAGATATATCAACAAGGATTCGAGGAGACTCACAGAGGTCTACGCTGCTCGAGCGACTTGCGAAGCCAGTGCTCCGCCGGAGACGAGCCTGCCTGGAGGCTGCAATCTCGGCCTCAAGCCTGCGGGTCTCCGCCTCCTCATCGTCGTCCACCTGTCTCTGTAGCTCCTTAATCTTGCTGGTCCATTCTGCAAGACTGGAATCTGGTTTGGCTGGTATGCTGCTGCTGCGCCGCGCCGCGCTACTACTCGGGCGAGGTGAATCCATGTCGTAGCAGGTATTCAAGAGGGAGAGAAATTGGTGGACGAGAGGGGCTCCTCAGAGACGTATATCACAAGTAAGGCATTAGCCAGCTAGCTGGCACGGAAGGGTATAGTCGCTCTGGGACAAGAGTGGAAGCAGCTGTGGGATGGGCGCGAGTGAAGCGTGGACTCGGTCGTCGTGCTACGCCGCGGATCTTATGGGCGCTTCTTCCGCATGATGCGGCCGGACCTCTTGAAATACCCTCATGTTGCCTCCAAAATGCATGTGGATAGTCCGTATGACACACTGCGAGGAACCAGAGCACCCAGTATGTCGCCGGTTTTTACTAGCGCATCTCATGTTCGTCAGAGCAGATGCTGCCGATGTCTGACTTCACCGCAACTTTCGCTGAGGGACTAGCTTATCCAGTATCCAGAGCGGCAGAACTTGTGGAAGAGGAAAACACGCCGGCGGTATCGATATGAAGTCCGGGTATAGCTACAGTGGCAAACAGTCCATTCGTGATAAGTTACACAAACCAGGCGACTCGCGCTCAGAGTTGCTCTCTACAGCAGCACCCACGAGAACGCAGCCATCACCGAAGCGACCGCAACGCCCACGACGCCAGGCATGCTGAGGCTCCGCAGGCCCTCGTTCGCCGAGCCGGCGTTCGCGCCCGCGGTGGCGGTGGCGAGGACGGTGCTGCCGCCAGGGGCGACGCTCGCGACGAGCGTGGAGGCGTCCGTCGAGAACGCCTTGATGTACGAGATCTCGAAGAACGCGTTGTTGTAGTTCGTGCCGTTGTTGATCACGTTGTCCACGTACTGCAGTACGTCGGATGAGCGAAGATCAAAGAGCGAGGTGGGGGACGGAAAACTTACGCAGGCAGACGCGGTACCATCGCCACCGCACGTCGCTTGGTACTCTGAGGGGACACCAGCCCTGTGTACAGAGTAAGGATATAGTGCACCAGGGAGTACTGAGGAACGTACCAGTCACCGCAAAGCGTGATGTCAATGACCATCTGCTGAGGGGCGAAGAACTTGTTGATGTCGCAGGAGGATGACCCGAAGGAGGCGGACGGGGTGCCCCAACCTGAGGGGTCAATGGTCTTGTTCGCGTTGGTTACAGAATCGGGAACATTCTTGCGCTACACCAGGCGGTCAGCACGTCTCAAAACCATGGCAGTCGGACGCTACGTACCGACCAGAACCAAATGCTGTAGAAATCTCGTGAGCAAAACACAACAACGTCAGGTAGGAGATACGCACTTGATCCCGCTCGACTCGAGCTGCGCGGCCCACACGCCTCCGCCCGCGGAGTTGAACGCGGCCCCGTAGCTGTTCTCCTGCGTCTCGAGCACCGTGCAGCCCGTGCCGGAGGAGCAGTCCGCCTCGCCGGCCTTGCCCGACTGCGTCGTGGACGACGAGAGCGAGCATCCTGACTGGGTGTGCAGCGCCATCTGGTTCGACGTCATCATGTTCACGCCCTCGAAGATGTCGACCTCGCCGCCCTTCGGCCAGTCCATGCCCTTCATCCAGAAGCTGGGCCATACCTGTCGCAGTAGACGAGTGTGAGTGGAGTATCGCGCTGGGACGATGGGGATGCCACTGACCGAGCAGCCGAATGGGAGGTGCGTTGCGTCGAACACGACGACCGTGCCGATTGGGAAGTAGTCCTGGGTAGTGACTCGGACCTGCGCGGGGTTTAAGTGAGTGCACACGTCAACTCGACCAATCCTCGTACCGAGTCCCGCTTTTCGTTGAACGGCACGAAGCTGGTGTCGTCGACCTTGACGATCGCATGACCAGCGTCGTTCACGTACGCGATCTTCGACTGAGTAGCGTTGGACTGGCTGACCCAGTTCACATCACCTATTCAGTTCGTCTCAGCCTCCTCGAGTTCTACGCCCAAGGCAGGCACAAATTGGTACTCACCATTCGTGGTGTTGTCGAAGTTGTCGTAAAAGTCCCACCCGGAGAAGAAGTTCGTGCCAGAATACTCCTTGATGAGGTTGTACCCCGCCAACGCGGGCGAAGCGGCCAGAAGAGCGGACACCAGCGGGATGGCCTGACGCATCTCGAGCTTTTACAGTCGTGAAAAAGGAATGTAAGGGTTTGCGCGGAACCGACGACCTTGGCACTGCCAAAGGTCAAGTTATGGGGGGTGGTGAGGGGTGGTTAGCAGTCTGAAAGAGGACACCGTTTGTTTGCCGACATATCCTTGGAGCGGGGCGAGCGCAAGCGTCGCCGGGTTGCATGGCGACGACGAAGGAAGGGCGTTGGAGCGTCCGGCGGGGACGTCCGCCGTCCGCGTCGTCTGCACACTTCAGCCGTGCGCAGCCACCCCCGGAGGATAAGAGCTGTGCCAGCTGGCCGCCGGTGAACGAGGCCGGCGTGCTATGAATACCCTTGACCAGTCGAAGGCACAAATATGAGGACGAGGGTCGCTGCGGATGTCACGCTATATACTGTACGCGCGTTATTGAAATAATCTAAACTAGTCGCCCTCGTCGTTGTCGACTCCCTAAACGTCTGTAAATATGAGGTTGTTGTTGGCCGGTTGCGATAAGTACTGCGATAGTTGATAATTTGTGTCTTTCAAGGGAAGGCGTAGTGGCGTATGTGTAAAGGTGGTGAGAAGCCCGGAGTCCAATCTCCCTTCGATGTCGGGTACGGGATACGGTCAGCTGAAGCCTCCCCTCGGCTGTAGAAGTCTGCAGGACGGTTTAGTCCGATATGACTAGCGTTATAGCACCCGACGCCTCGCGCGCGTTCGCCTGCGGCGCCTCCGAGGACAACGGAGTCGCGGGTGGTATTGACTAGGGCCAGGCGTCCGCGCCCCATAGCTTCTCTTTGAGCTCTATTGAGAAGCTCTCGAGCGTGTATAGCATTCCCAGCATCGCCGGCCCCATGGCGAGTTGCGGGTAGGCCGTAGCATTTTGGCTTCTGCAGAGACGCGGATGCGTGCATAAGAAAGCATAAGAACCGGGTTTGTGTGAAGGCGGATGCAGTCAGAGTCCAGCGGAAGCCCGCGCATCCTCCCTCATCTCTGCCATGGCGAAAACGAAAGTTATCATCGCAGGCGCAGGCATTGCCGGCCCAGTGCTGGCCGTGTTCCTCAAGACCAAGGGGTACGACCCCATCATCTACGAGAGGACCGAGCGTCCGACAGTCCACGGCCTAAGCCTGGCGTAAGCACAAACATCCGGATTTTCAAAACGCTACTTACACGCAGCTCAGTCTCCAGACGAACGGCCTGCGCGTCCTCGCCCTCCTTCCCGGCCTGCTCGACAAGGTCGAAGGCGGCAAAGTCCAGCAACTCGTCCAGTATTCCACGCTCCCCGAAGACCCGGGCGAGCTCACGCGGAGCGACGGGCCCACGCGCGTCCAAGAAGCGTTCGGCTTCGGGATGATGGGCGTCCACCGCGCCGCGTTCCACCGCACCCTGCTCGAGCACGCCGAGGAGAACGGGATCCGCGTCGTCTTCGGGCACCAGCTCGTCTCGTTCGAGGAGACGGCGGGATCCGTCACGGTGGTCTTTGCGAACGGGAAGACGGACAGCGCGAGCTTCTTGGTCGGGTGCGATGGCCTGCACAGCAACACGCGTGAATGTCTCTTCGGCAAGCAGGAGCCTACATTTACTGGCCTTGTCCAGGTGTGTACATACACGCGGAAGGATAATCTTGCGCCGTTCTGACAACCCGCTCGTAGACCGGAGGCCTTTCGGAAACCCCAGAGAACTTGTCGGCGTCTCGCATTGCGATGAATCTATACGGCTCCGGAGCACACATGATAGCGTACCCCGTCAATACTCACCAGACCTCTTGGGCGTGAGTGGCTGACCTGTTGCTGTCTTTCCTCATGCATAACCAATGTGCTTGCAGGATCACTACGCAAGAGCCCGAAGCGAAGGAGACGTGGCGGGCGATGGATGAAGAGGCGCAGGAGAAGTTCAGACACGGACCCTTCTCGCAATGGCCCGCCGGAGCAGGCGAACTGGTCAAGACCGGAACGAATATCGTCAAAGTGCGCATCGTTTCGACGCGATTCAGCGCGTGTTGATGAGAGTCTTGTGCAGTACGGCCTATACGATCGGCCTCAGCTGAAGTCTTGGCACAAGGGAAGGGTAGTCCTTCTCGGGGACGCTGCCCATCCTACCAGCCCGGTGAGTGTCGTCTACAAGTCATGCAGATATGCGATGTCAGAATGCTCACCTAAATCCCGCTAGCATCTTGGACAAGGAGCCAACCAAGCGTTTGAGGACATCTACCACCTCGTTCGCCTCCTCAAGAAACACAACCCCGAGGCCGCTGAGCCGTCGACCGAGCTCTTGGGAATTATCTTCCGCGAATACGAGACGCTGCGTATCGAGCGGACCGCGACGCTCGTGAAGCAGGCCCGACACCAGGGCGAGGTCAGGGTCGTCAACGGCGTTGAGGAGTGCAAGCAGCGCAACGAAGTCCTCCGCACGCAGGACGATATGTTCTCCGAGGCGAGATACCACCAGATTATGGCGTACCCCTTCGAGGTTGGGCACAGCGAGATTTAAGTTGTAGCTCCAGGTCGCGAGATAACAGACAGAAGTTATATGAAGAGGTTTCTTGTATAACAGACACGTGTACGAGAGCGCGTATGAAGTTCATTGATGCGGTTCTGCAGCGGCATGGCGGTTGCAAACGTCGTGGTTGAGAGCAAGGTGGCCGGCCTCACAAGCGCCCGTGCTTGCGTCTCGCGTCGGCGCCGGCATCTTCACCTTCTCTCCCTCCTCCATCGACCGTGGCATACATGAGGACTGCGAGGTAGAGGTTTGTATATAAAGACGACCAGCTTGTCCTTGGGAGTGAATCCAACGCCGTACGCCAGCTATGAGCCTCTCCTTGTCTTCCCGCCGGCTGCTTCGCCTTTCTCCTGGCGCGCGGACCTCAACGCTTCGCCAGTACTCGTCCTCGACCCAGCAATCGCCTAGCGCACGCACGCGGTCCAAGTGGCCCTATGTTGTTGGCGTGCTGGCGGTAGGCACGGGCGGTCTCGGCATAGCTAGTACGTGTCATCCACTCACTACATCTTGGAGGTTTGGGGCTGACATGCACTGTAGGCTACGCGTGGTACTACTTCTCTGGCGCAAAACGCGTGGTAGACACTGCGGTAGCGGGCAAGCAGAAGTACGACGAGACGAAAGCGTCGATCGCCGAGAAGCGCGAACAGATCGCGGCCATAAGTGCGGCGGCGAAGGAGAGAACGGCTAACGTCACGGACCGCCTCAAGCGTCGCTATGGCGCGTCCAAAGCCGCGAAAGAGGATGATACAGTACGTGCTTATATATGGAGAAAGTGTGTCGATCTTGAGCCTTGTGACCGTAGGACTCCGAGGACGGCGGCGCTACGAAGTGATGGTCGTGCTCCGTAAACGTCTCTCGTGTCGGTGTATCTGCAAGTCTCCCGATTGTCGTCTTGTTGTTATTTGCTGTCCGCAACGCTGTCCTGGCTTTCCACCACATACATCCCCACTCAATGAACGGCTTATGTCGCACCCACAGTAGAGACAGCTTGCGTACAACTGCTCCTCGAAGCGGAAAGCCCTGTTACAAGACACCTCGGCCTCAGTTCAAGTGCCAGAAATTCCCCGAGCGCGATGGCACTCCGCCGGGGCTCGCGCGTCCGTTGTGATCGAAACCGATCGTCAACGTGCGCAGGTATGTGGACCAACATCCCGTACGCCTCAGATCGTCAACCGAATAGCAAGATCGACGGCAGCGAACCGAACATTGGAGGCTGGCTCTGTCCACCGTCCGCCGTCATGCCTGCCAGCCTCTTGCTCCCCGTGGTATAAGGCCGGTTGAGCACGCTGCACGTTCCCTCCCCTAACCTGTCACCACCATGAATTCCTCCACCGTACTGGTACTTGCCTCGTCGCCCTTCGGCACGCTTCGCTGGATATCCTCGCTCTCGCCCAATCTCACAACCTCCTTACAGGTCGTTCGGTACGTGGTTCACGCCTTACCTGCATTTCTTCACCGACTCACTCAACAGCACAGTTTCGCCCATGAGCAGGATATTTGGCCTTCCTTGTTTCTAATCCTGTTTTTGCCAGATTCATTCAAAGACATCACCAGGGAGGTATCGTTCGACCTACTCAGGCCTATCTTTCCTCATCCTCAGCCGTCCACCCTCGCGAACGCACGTCGACGCACAATTCCGTGCTTGCGGTTGACATTGGGCCACGCAATTTACCGGGGGCTACCACCTCAGTCAACTATTCACGGCTGAGGTTCCCAGCAAGGATTTCACCGCTTTATGCTAAGCTTTATGCCGCATATGCCAATACACAAGTGGAGCAACGGTTGACAACAGGCGCCCTGCCAACAAGAATGTCCGTGCTCCTCGATAGAGCGATCATGACACCATTGTCCAACGGGAGAACATCCTTCTCGAGGATGCGGCCGGCACCATAGAGGTTGACGACAAGCAACCTCCCGGACTTGGAATCCCTCTCAATCACCTGTTGCAAGGAAATAGGACGTCGGGGCTTGTTCGTGGCGCTACCTCGAACGCAACCAAAAGCTTCGGGCGGCGCTCTGAGTTGGACGAAATTTTAGAATGCAAGCTCGTCTGTAGACGTTGTGGAGACCGACATCAGAATCTCCTGCCGCCTATGTAATGATTGACACGTATGTCCTGTTACATTGTTTGACCCCGACGAGTCGCTGACCCCCTGAATACCAATGCTGCCCACTCCGCATCTCCGGCCAATCGTGAAGGATCGTTGTTCGTCATTAATTCGGCCACTGCCCTTACAACCCGACTGCAGTCCTGAGCTTCGCGAAGTTGGGAGTTCCGAGACCAGTGACCTGAACATCGCACTCTCAGCAAACGCACTCCGCAGAACGCCCCAAGCATAGTACTCACCGGGTCCCACCCAGCGCGCGCAGGGAAGCCGTTCGTGTTGCAGCCGGGGTTGCTCCCAGTCGTGATGTCGTTCAACGCGGCCTTACCGGTCGAGTACAGGAACGGGTTCAAGAACCCGAGCGGCGGCTTGCCCGCCTGCGCGAGCTCGTCGTTGAGCAGCGCGATCACGCTCGCGAAGATCGGGCTCGAGCAGCTCGTGCCCGCGACGAGCCCGGACTCGCCGCCGACGAAGATCTCGACGTTGTCGCCCTGCGCGGCGATGTCCGGGAACGCGCGCCCGCTCCGGTTGAACTTGCCCGCGTTCGTGTTCCCGAGCGCGGTGAGGAAGGTGCTGACGGCGGAGGACTGGTAGCTCGGCTGCGCGAAGAAGTTGGAGAAGCCGCCCGAGGAGAAGCTCGCGGACGTCTCGGGGACGCCGGTCGTCGCGCCGACGGAGGTCATGCTAAGGCGGCGCTCAATGGGTGCGCGATACGCAGGAGAGGGAGATACTCACAAGGGGCAGCCTGAGGGGAAGGTCGGGAGGAAGGTCGTGCAGCGGGTGGTCTGCGATCCGGCGACGCCACCATCGCCCGATGCGAAGAGGATGGAGGTACCGCGCGCGCCGAGCTGTGCGTAAGCATTGCACAGGTTGCTGGAAGAGGAATTAGTTTCCAGCACCATCATTGTGGGGGAGAAACCTACTTGGCAAGAGCCCTGGAGATCGTGTTCTCATTCTGCCCGTAGCTGGTCGTCAGGACTTGCGGGGGCGCGTCCTCGGCCAAGAGGAAGTTGATGATGTCGAGGAAGCCCTCGAGCGCGCCGTCCTTGAATTGCTCGCCGACGGAGATGAAGATGTTGGGGACCTCGGTGGCGACGCCGACAGTGTACTGGATGTCGAGGTTCTTGAGGCATCATCGTTTCCTCAGTACACTGAATACGCTACCCAGGCGACAGAATACGTACCGCCTCAACACCAGCCTGGTTTGCGGCCTGCGGGTTGCGTCCGCCATCAAGCGTCTGCAGAGTGAACGTCGTCGTGGCAGGGATGTCAGGACGAAGGGTGCTCAGGAAGGTCTGCAATGCAAGGTGAGCTCAGGTCTCGCTTGGATATTCTAGTGAACTCATACCCTCAGGTCAGCCTGGTTGGCGAACTGCTCGATGAAGCCGCTGACAGCGAGCTTGTTGGAGGTGACCTTGGCGGGCGTCGTGGGGATACCGTAGAGCGCCTGCAGACACGCGGGCGTGATGGTCGACGAGCAGGACGCGGGAACGGCGTCGGAGGTCACGTTCGCCGCGGGCTGGATCTTCGGGGGAGCGACCATCGCGGGCAGACGCGCGAACGGATTCGGGAAGCTGCAGAAGGTGAGCGTTGAAGATCACTTGAGCAGAGGAAGTAAAGCTTACGTGATGGTGGGGTGTACGAGGTCGACATGCGCCTTGAGGTCCGCCGGGATGGAGTAGGAGAGAGTCCGGATGGACGTCGTGCCGGTCTCTTGGTGGGTGAAGACGGAGAAGTCGGCGTCGAGGAGCTCGTTGGCCTTGCTGACCGGGATGGAGAAGCTGAGCCAGTCCCCGGCGGGGGAGACGGTCTTGGCCGTGATACCGTTCTCCGCGAACCACGCGTTGACTGCAGCAACGCTGTCGGGGGACGGCGCCACGAACTTCTCAACCTGAGAACGATATCAGCGTGCGGTAGCTACGAGCCCAGGTGGTGCGGCATACCTCCTCCTTGGTGAGGTGCTGGCCGTACAGGGCGCTGGAGGGCGTGCTGACGTCCATGAGCGCCTTCTGGAGACCGGCGGTGTCGCTCTGCACGAGTGCGAGACGGAGGTTGAGGACCGTGTCCTGCGGCGCAGCGCCGGACTTCACGAAGCCGTCAGGAACTTCCTGCCTGACTTCGTGAACCTGCATGTTGCGCGCCAGCGGGGTGGCGGCGCAGACGGCGGCGAGGCATGCGAGGAGAGCGGCCCTGGTGAACATCTCGGTGACTGATCCAGAGGCGACTCCGGTGATGAGCAGACGACTGTCGCATGTCGGCGTATTTATACGAGACACAAAAAGCGGGCTGGCCAGGAGTCCTAGGGAACCGTTCGTCGGACAGAACGGAGCTGCGCGCGGTAACGCCTGAGAGTGGGAAGCACGGATGGCTTCGACATGTGGAGCGCGTTGAGAAAAACCCGCAGGTATGGGTCATTGTCGGTATATAGTGAGGGGCGAGTATATCCGGAGCTTGACGAGAGCCCAGAAGAGGATCGCTCCACGAGTGTACCGACAGATTATTCTCAGGGTGCGACGAGCATGGGAGTCCTTCGTGCAACGGGCGTATGACGGATGAGGGTGCTATTCCGGCGGAAGCGAGGGGGCCAAGGGGACTGTGTTGATTGCGACACAGTGTGGGGACACTCACGAGTCCGATAGCAAATGCGTTGAGTGAGAGGGCAGGTTGGAGAGGAGAATCACTGATAGCATGGTGTTGGCATTGACTTCGAAGGTCCCCAACGTGATCAGCTGCTTCTTTCGCGTAGGCTTCGCACGGGAGCGGTCGCCGCAAAAGGATGAGAGAAGGGCAACCATAGCGCTTATCGAGTACTATCCACGGAGGCTACTCAATGAGCGTGAGCTGATGTGGAATGCGCTTCCAATATCATTGCACGGGTGGTGGTTGCGGGAATGGCAAGCCCTCTCCGTAGCCGCTGTTGGCAACAAGCTACAATCATCAGCTGGAGGGAGTCAGCAGACTGCCACAGAACCGTACGAGTACTCACTAGCAGTCAAGACATCGACCAGTTTCCTGCGCCAGGCAGTGCGCGAGGTGTACTCCCCCTGTGCATAGTCAATCATCGTCAGGGTGGAAGAGCATCGCCGGTTGTGGCCATTGTGTGAATATGAAGCTTCGCACAATACACACGTTCCAGGATGCATCTCTCTGGTAGGGCGTTCATAGCCATGAATATGACCATCTCAATGACAACGACAGTCCTTGTGCACCTTTTTACACCTATAGTCACTATATATGGATTAGGCATTACTTACAAGTGGCGACTGTTCGCTCGGCACTGCAAAAACGTGTCGGAACAGAGTTCGAGAATGCAGTTGCACCTGTGAATCTGTTGGATGAGTTGGGGGAAGACTTGAAGCGGGAGGAAAGAGGAGGTCTTGGAGAGACCTTGGAGAGACCGCCGGAGTTGTTCGAATTGTGTCGGGCGGCATTTGCCGAAGCCGTCTCAAACAGGCAAGGGCGTTCTGCGACGCCTCTGTCCACTAGCGCCCATGTGCTGTCTTCTATTTGTCGGAGGTCTCACGGCATGCAAGCTCGACCGTGGAGGCGCGAGAGACAATATCGTTTACTTTCAAACGGTTTGAGAGGCCTGGATGGCTGAAGTATCCTCAATACATTGTGAAAGAGTGGGTCCCAGGCTACCACCGCTGGCCGGGAAACCGTGACAACACGAGCAATCGCCTCCCGTTATTGCCACCTGCAATTCCACAAAGCTGCTTTATGAGGTATGGTCTCCCGCTCAGACGATTATCTCGTCTTATTACGTGCTATCTGAACACATACCTCCCATGCATCACAGCCCTCACGACCGCAGCTGCCGCTGAATCCGGCCTATCCCACGTTCCAGCGACATACGCCTCTAGGTCAGAGTATGATGCCGACATTCGGCTCCCAATCCTGTGCTGTGGCAAGTAACACGTACCACCTCCTCTGGAACGCGAAACCACCGTGCTTCCAGCGGGACCCACAGACGACTGACATGTAGAGCAGCTCCATCCCGGCGAGTTGGTAAGTGGATGCTCTCTACTCCCTCAACGAGCGAGCACCTCCCTCAGTACTTATAGCCTTTTCTGTAGTGGGCTATGCATGCACCTTTACGCCTCGTCGCCTTTTTTTCCTGAATAAGATTGTGCACCATCGAGCAGGGGAGAATGTGAAGTATAAAGGGCGACCGCCCTCGCCTCCTCTGCTCACCTCCACACAGCCCTAAACCTCCTCACAGGTATCTGGACGACATGTCTACGCCGTACGACGCCTATTGGCAGCACACTCAAGCCTCTCGCGGCGATAACGATGAGCGGCCCTTCTCTACCCCGTATGACGACTCGGATTCTGCGCGCGCCGCCTCTGGTCCATCCGCCTCCGCTGGTATGGACGTTTACCACCCACCATGGCTATACCAGGACCAAGCCGCCGCCGCCGCCGCCCCGACGGATCCGGACTACTTTCCACTATCAAGCAACCGACCGGCGCCACGGGGATACCTCGACTACGCTGCCGTGTTCGGAAGCGACCTGAACATTCCTCTAGACTATCAGGGGGAATGGTCGAACATGGCCAGCTCCGCCCCGCTGGGCTTCGGCGCATCATTGGCCGCGCCGGCGCACCGCCCGCCTGCCCAACCTCCTATTCCTTCCCTGTCACCTTCCGCACCCTCGCAGCCATCACCAGTCCCTCTAGGACCGTCTCCCCTAGTCCCCGACTTTCTTTCTCCTGGTCTCGACTTTCGCCTCCGACCTGCATCGTTCTCCCCTCTTCCTGCTTCTCCCGACACCTGTCCTGCATTTTCCTCCACTTCCGTGGCGCCACAGGCCGCACTCACAAGGAACCGAAAGAGGAGCCGCGACGACAAGGAGAACGATGATCCGGTTTTTTCGAGGCCAGAGAAACGACGCCGAAGCGGTCCAGAGACTGAGCGTGGCGCTCAGAGCCCAGAGCCCGCTGCCTCGCAGTACATGCTCCCCGCGTACATGTCTGGTGAGTAATATCTCTCTCTTACCAACCGATGAAGAGGGCTGACATGCATACACCCAACTTTTCGCAGATTATGGTGGCGAGCATATGGCTCCCCCGCCCGCCGTAAACGATGTCGGTCACAGCGCTCCACGGCAACAGCTGCCCATGTCCAGAAGAGTTCAACAATATCTGGAAGCCCGGAGCAATCGCACAGACCCATACATTGCTAGGCATCCCCCGGGCCATCATCCGCACTCAACGGCGGACAGTTTCTACCGCGACGAGCGTCGCGCCACTCTCAGAAGTGCGAGCAATCTTGGGGTGTCTACCGCAGGTTCGTCCACGGCCGACGCAGAGTTCGCTCCGTTGTCTCATGCTGTTGACCAAGCAGTACCCTCGTCTACAAGGGCCGCTGAATACGCGGGCTACTATGAAGCGGCTCCCACCTATTCACCTATACGCAACGAGCTCCCGGGGGCGAACACAGCGTCTATGGGATACCACGCATCACCGCATCTGCACGACGGCTATCCAGAGCAGAGTTTTATTCCTGCCTACACCTTTCCACCCCATGCTGTGCCATGGTCTCCGCAACACGCCACCACCACCGTCACGACGGACACCGGACAAGTAATCCCCTCCGGAGAACTTGAACACCACCCGGCCCCTACCGTCTCTGCAAGCCGCCGCCGTGCTCCCCAGTGCACTCACCCGCCGTTGACAGAGCCGGATCGAGGTCTAGCATCGACATCCGATACGCTGCACAGCGCGGGCCCAGTTCAGTCCGATGCACAGGAGGTCTGGGACCCCGCGCAGGAAGTGTATCCCAACAGCGACAGGCCGCAAGCTCGGCTGCGCAGAGAGGAACACCGAGCGGCGCGCCGCGCACAGGCGGACCCGTACCCTCGCGCAGAGCCCGCCCTGCCTGAGCCCCTTCCAGACGAGCCCTCCACCTCCACCTCCACCTCCGCCAAAACCTCCGCCAAAAAGCCACGCAGCAAGACCCGCCGCCCACTGGCACGGGGCCGCGCCCCCCCGCGCCGCCCTCCCCGGCCCCGTCCCCGCCGCCCACAGCTCCCCAAACCAGCCATCCTCGAATGCCCCTTTGCCGCCTCGCTCGACCCGCAAGAAACCGCCGCGCCCACCCACAGCCCCTGCAAGCGCTTCGCGCGCCCGGCGGACCGCGACCGGCACGCGCTCGCGACGCACCTCGGCGTGCGCTTCCGCTGCACCGTGCCCAGCGCGACGCACAAGACGAGCGGCGGGCGGCTCGGGCGCTGGGACGCCGCCACGCGCCACTTCTGCTTCGACGAGTGCCTCGGCGCCGCCGGGTACGCCGCCGCGTTCCGGCGCATGGCCGCGCGCCTCGGGATCGCCGAAGGGGACGCGGACGTGGACGGGGCAGGGGCGGTGGAGATGGACAAGGCGCAGCGCCTGCGCGTTGCGGCGGCGCTCCGAAAGGAGTACGTGCAGGTGCGCCTGCCGTGCTGGAGGGCGCACCCGCTGCGCGCGACGTACGCGGAGAGGATCCGGCGGATGTGGGGCGAGGGGTGCAGCCCGAAGGAGAAGCTGGAGGAGGTGCTGCACACGCACGGCGTGCTGGTGTACGAGTGCGGGTGCTGCGAGGTCTCGCGGCGGTACGCGGAGCAGGGCGAGGGCGAAGAGGACGGTGAGAGAGAGGATGACGTCGAGAGCGAGGACGATGCGGAGAACGAGGGCGACGCCGGAGACGCGGAGGGAGAGCCCGACACCGATGCTGATGGAGAACGCGCCGCGGCCCCCGCCGAATTTCCGGATAGCGAGCCTCCAATTGCTTCACAGCCGCACGGCCCCGACGGGGACGATCACAGCGAACACCCAGGGATCACCAGGCTGTTCAGCGAGGATGACGATGAAGGCAGCAACAGCGAGCTTGGTGACTCCGCTACAAGTCTATCCACCCGGGTTGCACAACCGTCCCTCGTCGCGCCAGTGCTCGGAACATCGCAAGGCGGCACGTCCACGCACCCAGGGTCCTACCACCAAGGCGGGTACGGCGCCATTGCCGGTGTTGACGCACGCTCGGAGGCGTGGGTGCGCGGTGAACCATCAATATCTGCAGACGTTCAAGCGCTGCGCGATGTTACCAACATAAGCCGCTGTGCGGAAACTCAGTCCGAGTCGATGGCCGCGGGGGCCACCACGGCCGACATTTCCGGGCCTGCCACACCTCGCGGCACGCCGAGCGAGCTCTGGGACAATATCCTTGCAGATCTAGGTCGGGAGATTGACCCGTCATGGATCGTGGGGTGGGCAATCGACGGGGATGGCCTTGAGGGGGCGTACTAGCGACTGCTTAGCGCACAGGTCTTCGACTGTTACACGAAGCTCATGGTCCCCTCAGGCCTGCATGCGCGCATAGCATCCCTTAGATCATGACAAGGTTGACGTGCTAATCTGTATATTCACCGGTAGCCTGAGTCGAGTGGTCCATCATCGAAGTTGTTCGTACCGCGAAAGAGCCGTTCTGACCGCCGCCTTGGGTTCATCAGTAAATATCCCTTGAAGCAACACCTCTTCTCCCCACCCAGTCCACCCTACTAGTGTAACATTTGAGTGATTGTACAAGCGAAACCGATATGATAGTAGTAGCAGCCGTCAGCCTCCATCGGAACCCTCCGTCCTTCGTACAAGTACACCAAGATCGATGAGCCCGAGTCGTGATACGCATCCCATAAGCCTCAGCCACGACAGAGAACGGGGAGCTCCAGGTGATTCATTCACGAGGCTCGCAGAGGCGCATGACGATGTACATCGTCGAGCCAATGAACCGGACCACTGCCATGGTGGGTCCTGATCAGCTACGTCACAACATCACCTCTAGGAAGGACTTACGCGCGAGGCCTGCGATGGAGAAGAGTATGAATGCCATGTATCCGTTGACGGTGTGCTGCGCGCCCTTGTCAGCCGCCTTGCCGGTCGCGGTGCTACAATGGGATTAGTCGCGCTCGAGTAAGCTACGTTGCGTGCAGCAAACGTACACAATTCCGGCCGCGAGCAGGGCCTGCAATGTTGTGACGGTATATCAAGCACAAGTCAGCTACTGGGGCTCGCAGAGAGGAGCACGTTGTACGTACGTTCGACAAAGTCCACCACAGTAGAACCTAGTACCGGCGTGTGACAAGTTAATGCATCGTCAACATGACCGCTTGTGGGATCGAGACGTACGCTAAGAACAACTCAGTCAATCCGCCCAATCAGAGAAAGTACAGGAATGGTGCATACTGGGTTCTGAAGGTTTTGTAGTAGTCTTCGAGTGGCTGTTGAAGCTTCGGGGTGGAGGACTCAGAGTCATGCTTGGCTGCGCCCTGGCCAGACAGCCTGTCCACGGCATTGGTGTACACCGCTTCCCGTGTTTTCGGCGTTAGAACCTCCACATCCACCTGTTCCGGGTCGTCTTCTTTTTCCGACACATTACCGAGGTCTTGCTTGCTACCGTCCTCGCCCTTCGTGCCCCACGATACGTCACTACACTACCTCAGCATCCTGTAGGATATAAAGAGCGCAATCGGACGCACTGCACATTCGCGAACTGTCAGTGAGACTGGTTAGCAACCTTGTCAGTAGAGAGCTCTGGATGGACGCACAGCATAGACATTGAGCACTGAGATATACGAAGGCGCCATGAGTAGGTACTGTGGAAAGGACGTGACAAGGTGCCATGGTTCAAGCTTCAGTGACGCCGGCGATCACGTCAGAACATGGTGGATAACACTGAACAATGAGGGCGGAGACGCACAAATATGAGAGAAGAGAGCACATATAAGCCAACGGTCGCGAGCAACGCGATAACGATGTTCCTGAAGAGTGGGTTCTGGAAGTAGGAGCTGAGCGAGACTTCCCCGTCGCTCTGGATGACGCTATCTATCCCCTTGGACGCGAGGAATAGCGCCGCGAACTGCCAATTTCAGTCGCACGCGGTTTCGACAGCCAGCATCACGGACAAGAGGAGTGGGACGGACCGTCATGTACACCGTGATCACGGCGAAGCCGACCAGAGCGAGCTTGTATCCCCACTTCGAGCACTGCGGGCGATTCCCGAGCGCGAGAACATAGCACACAATGAGGAGGCCGAGATAGAGGTAGTTCAGCAAGACGTTGACGATGTGAATGCCTTTGCCGAGATGGAAAGTCGGATCTTCCAGAGATTCAGTGAGGATGATGAACGAGATGTAGTAATTCGCCTGTTTTCGTCGGAGTAGATCAGCTAGATGAGCCGCGAGCGCCTTGCGAAAGGACGACGGTACGTACGAGGGAGAACCATGCGAAGAATATGTTGAAGCATTGATATAACAGTTGGATATGGATCCAGAACTTGCGGGTCCAGGAATGGGAAGAGCGATAGATGTAGTAAAAGTTCAGCACGCTGTGGATCGCTGCGAAAAACGACCCATTCAACCATCGACGCCGCTGACTGATCAGCTCAGGAACCTGGGTCAACGTCAGTGCCGATTTTCATGAAGGGTGCTTCGTAGATTGTACGAACTTGGTCAGGAACATCTGTGACGGCGCTTGCCGACTTTACGTAGCGCAGGATCCACTTGCAATCAGGCCTCGAGACCAACTCCCAGCAAAGGATCTATGACCACAAATATGAAGCATACGTCAGGATCAAATGTCGATGAGGCTTACGCGGTCCTCTGCAAGGTACACGTTCGCATTGAAGATGCTCGTATCAGTGTCGATCTAGCATGCCATGCTCAGAGAATATCCTTCGTACAGGAGAGGCAAACATACCGTCTTATCACGGTCTCCCATGCTTGCTTGCTGAAACACTGCGCTCAAGGGACGGCCGCGAATCGTGACAGGGCGACACGTACCATATGCTCGCCAAGAAAGTACTTCTCCAGAGGCCCTTCCAGAGTTTCAGCGTCATTCTGCAATGCTTCGTAGCGGTACGCGCTGAAGGCCCCAGGTAGGACGGTAACGTAGCCAAAGACGGACTCCCTATGGCAGTGCGATATTAGCTGCCGAGGTCAATAACAGCACATCGGAGGCACTCACAAAGCCTTGTCCAGGATGTTCGACATCTTATACTCGAAGTGCTGCGCGGCAACTGCAGAGATCGCCGATCAACACTCGGACAGTCCCCCGAGTCGAAAGAACATCTTACCGAGTGGATTCCAATTGTACTTTCTGCCGCCCTTCTGCTGATCCTTGTGTTTGAGCGCAACAATCTCACCGCAGGCTCCGGCGACGTTCTCGTTGTTCTGGAACGCCCTCCACAGATGATATATCGATAGGCTGCTGGGGACAGTGCCGACGTCCAGGAGAACGCAGATATTCGGCTGGAGAATGGGCGCGAACGCGTAGAAGGCCCACCGATGCGAGTTGAGCTTCTTCATGTTCGTCTCCTTCAAGCAGAAGATGATCTGGAGGGGGATGTCGCTTAGCTGCGGCACCTTGGTGGCCTTGGGGACGGAGACTGCATACGGGGGTCAGTCAATGTAGCACGTCGATGGCCGTCGATCTCACTTTTGGTCGAGTATTCGTAGATGTGGGCGGTAATCTCCTTATTGCGTAGCTCGCGCTGCAAGAACGATGAGTGCCGCCGACGGATTGGACAGTCGGAGGACGACCGACCTGTGCCACACCGGGCTGGTGCACCCCCATGGCAGTGAGGACGTCCAGGGTGCCACAGTTGATCTTGGTCCGCCCATCTGCGACAATGCATACGACGACCTTCTTCCATGCATCCGGACCGCACAGAGAGTCGGAGCCCGAGCGCCCGCCGCACAATTCCTCGATGTTGTTCCGCACGGCGTCCATGGTCCCGCAGAACATATCCTCATCCTCGTTGTACAACGTGATGATGATCAACAGCTCCGTGCGTCGCTCGCTCTTCTGCTGCCGCAGGGTGAAGCCCGAAATCTTAAATTCGTCCGGGGAACAGGTCGTAGCTGAGTACGTCATCACCCTGGATTCCTCCTCCGTGACGCTCGAGGACCGCTGGAGATTCTGCGGCACATCCAAGTTGTGCACGAGATTCCCTTTGGACAGGGGAACCGTCTTGCGCGTCGTTTGCTTCTCCAACGTGTTGCGGGTGGGGGACGGCGAGCTTTCCACTTGCGAGGGAGCCGGGACGCGCGGCATCAGTGCATCGAGGTAGAGTTCAGGCTCTGGGAAGGGAGGAGGAGAACCTGAGCCTGGGTCGCACAAGCCCTGCTCGGGAGGCGAGTGTGGCAGCAGCGGCGGAGACGGCGTCAAGGCTTCCGTTGGACGCTGGGAGTCGACAGCGGCCGGCATTGGAAACGCGTGGTCCCCTTTGCGCTCCTGTGCTAGGTCCGGTGTCAAGAACGGGTCGCGCATCGTCAGAGACCCAAGGTCGTGTTGGGGGAGGGGGAAGGGAGGGCTTGGAGGGGAGCCCGGCTCGGGAGGCGAGTGTGGTAGCGGCGGCGGCGATACGGCTTCTGTCGGAGCCCGGGGATCGACGAGCGGCCCGTCAGCGGGGAGCGCGTCGTATGCCAGACCCTCTTGCGTGGGGTCTGGTGCCGAGAACTGGAAATGTACGGGCTGGGGGAAACTAGGGCAGACACCTTGTGTCTCATCGCAGTGCCCACGCTCGGCTTCGTCCGCCTGCAGGAGAGAATAGTCAGAGGTAGTCGAAGGGAGGGTCCATCGACTCACCTCTTGGTAATGAGGCATCATCAAGTATAGACAAGGGGCGGTATGCTGTTCGTCCGCGTCGAATTTGGGGAAGAGTATGGAGAACTTTGAGCTCGATTTGCAGACATCTTGAAGCCGGGGTGGCGCCAAAGAACCATCGCCACGGTGCAGCGTATCGGCGTGCTTCCAACCCGATACGATGCTCGTTGTTCGTGGAGAAGGGACCAAGGCACCCTACGTCCGGCCCCAGTCCACATCCGCGGTTCCCGGATAGCCACGGTTGCACACATGGTGGTTCAGAAGTATCGTGCAGAGCGAACTTGACGCACGTACTACGTCTCTGCGAGACGAAAATTCCCAGTGGCGCGCCGCACCGCCACCAGGTGGTGGACTACACTGAATGGCGAATATTGGCGGATGCTGTCTTGAATGCGGCCGGCAGCGAGTGAGGCCGGGAACTTCTCGAGTCGAGTCGAGGGGTTACTGTGGAAGTGATAATCCGGGTGTGCACTAAGTGAATGAGGTGGACGACAGCTGTCGCCGCCACACCATGAGGAGGTTGGGGTCGGCGAAAGAACCACCGGTGCCGATCGCGGGTTACACCTCGAAGCCTGGGTCAATGGACCATCTCATTGAGCATACAATCTTGCTGCTACAACGGTAGCTCGTCGGGAAGTCGCGGCATCTGGCCGAGGACGGACAACTCCTTACCAGCCTCAGAACGGTTCAGCTCGGTACATTAAAGAATTCGTGCGTTTCGAGTACTGGATGTTTACGTGATTGTCTTCTGCCAGGCTGGTTGACGAGCCTAATAGACAAGCGCCGAGTCCGCGTCTCTGCTTGAAAATCATCAGCACGAGATCGTCAGCACCGAGCAGGGAGTGGTATTGCCGTACGTCTACTTCCTTCGCCTATGATGACGGCGCAGCTAGCGATCCTATCAGACATGCAGTCCCAGGGAGTCAACTGTAACAAGCTCCCACCTGATACTACGCGACACTATCGACCAGCACTCTGAATGAGAGGGTTAGTGAGACATCAGACTGTCGATGAGGCAGATTCTATCGTCACTTTGAAAGACTTGTTTGATGTGTTGGTCGACAATGCAATGGGAGCCGACACACGGTGCACTGGCAGGAGTTCGAGGAACTAGCCAAGTGATATAAGCGCGCGCTACTTGGGGCCGAGCCCTGTCCAGCGCTGGCAAACGCCACCGCACGCTCGAAACTGGTATGTGCACGCAGTACTACATCCTCGCAGGTTTTGCTGTGTTCCAGCTGTGTTCCGAGGACGTATACTCGCGAGGCATCAGCAGATGTGGTGCGTATGCCGACCACGTAGCGATAGAATTACAATATCACTATAACACATATGCATGTTTTACAAGTGGTAAGAAGTGCTCACTCCTTCCATTCCGGCTCAACGCGAGTCCGTCAATCCAAGACCAAACACATTCGCGAATCACAGAACGCTCATGTGTGCTTGCCCGCCTCCTTCTCGACCTTCTGCGCGCCGTCGACGACTTTCTGCGCTCCCTCGCGCTTCGCGTCGTCCGCCTTCGCCTTGCCGTAGCCGAACCAGCTCCAGAACCACTGGTTCCAGGACTGGGCCTCGGCCTTGCTCTTCTGCACCGCGTCCTCGTACGTGTGCTCGACCTTGTGTGCAGCGTCGGACACAGCCGACTTGGCGTGCTCGTACTGACGTACCGCCGTGTTCTTCGCGTCGTCCGCCGTCGCCGCGGCCTGGGCGCGCGCGGACGCGAGCTTGTCCTTGCCCGCCGCCTGTTAAATCCCCGGTCAATCTCCGCTTCGTGGTTCGTAGAGGGCCTGGACCTGGATATAGACGTACCTTGGTCTGGTCGTACTTCTGCTCGCCCTCGCGGACGGCATCGTGTGCGGTCGCCTTGCCGGCATCACGGAGCTCCTCAGCCTTCTGCTTCAAACGCTCCTGGTCTGCGACGCGTTGCGCGTGGGGGTCCTCGCTGGAGTTGAGGTAGTAGTATCCTGCGCCGATGGCCGCGGCGCCGCCGGCTACGAGGAGGAGGGTGTTGCTGCCGCCGCCTGATGGCTTGGGGATGTCATTAGGCTTGGGGCCGTCTGTGGGCTGGGTAGGGTCGGGGATGGTCGCATACGTGCGTGGGTGCTGCGAAGGGATTCTACATCAACATGAAACTCTTCGGTACAGACGAATGCGCAACGTACCACACGAGCTGCACGAGAGACGGCGGGCGCGGCGCGGACTGCGCGGAGGGGCTGGGTGCGGAGAATGGCAGAGGACATGATGATGGTGGTGGTTGGTTGAGTTAAGTTGTGCGTGCGAGTGAACGTGGGGGTCGTGAGATGAGATGGGAATTGGGCGAGCATGCGCCCGCCCGCCTCCCCTTTTCATCGCGCGCGGGAGGCCCATGACGACATCGCCCGCTCCCCATGACACTACCTCCCCCCATGATGTCACCTCCCCGTCGCGGTCACGTGCACGCGTAGCGAGTACGCGTCGCGCCTCGGCCGTCTTGCGCTCTCTCCACTCGACGGCGTCCACCGGCATCTTCGGAAGCCGCTCGGAGTGACCAGTCGTTCTGGCCCGGAATCGTAGTGCTTGTGAGTTACCTGTCTCTTAGACTGCTTTCTATCTCGTGCGCGTCTTCGAAACACGTCAAACGCAGCATTGATTCAACGCTGGTGGTGCACATTCCCTCAAAAACGGCCATTCAATATCCGATATCTACAGCAAGAACACGCCGGACAGCAAAGCCAAAGCACCCAAGACACTCGCCCCAACAGCCCCACCCCGCCGCGCCCCGTTCGGCTTCGCAGCCTGCCCCGTCGGCGTCCCAGATGCACCCGCGCTCGTAGCGGATTGCGTCGCGCCCGGCGACTGCGGCGAGCCCGAGCCGGAGGACGGCGACGACGAGCCGTCCGACCCGTTCGACCCGTTCGCGGGCGCCTGCTTCGCCTGGCCCTCCTTGTTGGCGACGTCGGACGGCGCGGGGGCCGGCGCCAGCTTCGCCAGCGTCGCCGGGCGCTGCTGCTCGAACTCCTGCAGCGCCTTGGCGGGGTCGGGCGTGGTGCTCACCAGCTGCACGAACGGGTTCGTGTTCGCGTCGCCGTAGTTGAAGCTGCGCGGAGAGCGGGAGACGGTGAGGTCGAGGCGGTCAGAAGGCGTGCCCAAAGAAGAACTCACGAGGCGTAGACGTTCCGCAGGAAGGCGTCGCCCAGGATGAGGTCGAAGCCCGTGAACTCGGCGGGGTCGAGCGTGAGGTATTGGAAGGTGTTGATGCAGATCGTGATGTTCGTGCTCGGGTCGGGGCCAATGGGTCCCGAGACGACGGACGTGAGGTCGAGCGGGTGGACGAAGAACTCATCGCCGCTATATGCACAGGGATACAGCATGTTAGCGACGAGCAGCGGCACACCAAGAACTACACACGGATACGCACCCCATCACGAAGGACAGGCTCACGCCGCTGGCGTTGCAGGGGACGACCCAGAGGCTCATGTTCTTGTCAAATACAGCGCCCTCGATGGACGAGTAGATCGCATCCACGGCCGGAGGCGGGAGGGGCGGGAACGAGAAGCCGGTGTCGAGGACGGCCGCGACCTTGCCAGCGGGCATGCCCTGGATGCGCGACTGGTTGAACTCGAAGGGCTTCCCGTTGATGTTCATCGCGTCAAGCACGACGCTCCAGTGGTCCCCGCTCACGCTCGTGAGCGGCGGCGCGTCCGTCACCTGCTGGAAGTCCTCGTCGTGGTCGCTGATGAGGAACACGCCCTGTGCGGGGTCGCCCAGCCCGTCCGCGCGCCCGAGCAGCACGTCGAAGCTCCGCGGGAGGTCGGGCCGCTGCGAGAAGAGGGCGGGCAGCGGCGTGCTGGCGAACTCCACGGCGACGTCCACGCTAAACTGCTTCGCGACCGCGTTGAAGACGGAGGAAGGCGCGTTGAAGCTCAGGCCGATGACTCCGTCGCCCGCTGCCTCGAGATCCTTCGCCTGCGTGACGTCGAAAAAGGCTGCGGGGAGGCAAGGGCGCGTATCTGCATCTTGGATATTGGCTGGAGGGCAAGTGAACTTACCTTGCGATTGGACGATGAAATCCCCCATCTGCAGGTCCGCAAAATTGACGACGCCTGTAGCCTGTCCGACGCCGAAAGTCTCGTTGGCTTGGATGTCGCTGGAGTTGGTCAAGTTGATGTCTCGTCCCTGCCGAATGACGACTAGGTCGGAAGAGCCCGTGTCGAGGTTGACCGTCAAATCTGGAGGGTGCGCGCGTGTGTTAGTCGCGAATTTAGCAGTGCAGCAAGTAATGTTTCTTACTGAGGCCTCCCAGAGTGATGTCGGTGGTATACTGTACTTGTCGTTAGTCCGAACGTCACCGGTACGTATCAAAGCCCAAACGTACTATGTTGCCGTTGGTAGTGGTCACCCCGAGATTGTCTGAAGTGATGGGGCCGTCTACGAACTGCACGCCAGCGCCACGGATGCTGACAGCGAAAGAGGCCGGCTTCGCTTGAACAGCAGAGAAGAAGAAAGGCAAGAACCCGCCCACCAGGGGCACAAAGGAAAGGGACAGCATCCTCGGGAGGGAAAAGAAAAGAAAAGAAAGAAGTGAAGAAGAGGAACGCGAAGGAGAATGCCTCACCAGCCGTGCACGATGGCAGACCTTTATGCATGATGAGCCACTGCGCAGGATTTGGCAGATCGCCGGAGGCGTATACGTTGATCTCTCTAGCTCTCTGCGTGCGGCACCGCCAAACTGTCGCGGCGCTAGGTAACGCTTACTGTGGACAAGAGTTTGACGTGGGAAGGGTGATAGTGCCTGCGAAAGATGAGGGGTTGCCGAGAGTCAATGGGACACAGTCCGCTTCTGCTTCGCGCCGGTGTTATAGTGACCTCGGACCACATTGGATTGCTGATGCAGAGGCTACCAGCACAGATCGCGGATACTGCATCCGTGTATGTTGACACCTGCGTTCGCCTGAACCAGATAGAACGATATGTTCAAGTTGTGCTTTTGATGCTTGCAGCTCTATACGTCGCACGTAGTGGTCGCCATCATGGCGCAGGTGTTCGCGGATGGATACTGTTAAAAGGCATAGGGCGTAAATTCAGCATGACTGGACGAGAAGCAGTGGTTACCCTAGCGTACCTGGTCCTCTGCCGCGGAGGCAGTTTGTTCATCATTTTCTAAAACGCACAGCTCCAGGAAGTGTGTGAGCGAGACGAGACTTTGGTCAAATTGGGCTGCGCAACGCGGTGTTTTACGGATTCCACGTTCGTCTGAGCGAATGTCGAGGTGGTGGAACGGGAAAGACCGCACCGGGCGTCTATGGTGCTCGAGACCATGATGTTCAAGTCGATCCACAAGCCTTCGAGAAGCCTGAAATCGTGCGTTACCGTGCTGACACTCTATCTGACGCTTTAATACCGTGTGGTACACTTTAATGCCGTCCTACTAAATCGCAAAATACAGCTACTAGTACAAACAGAGCCCCGGCGAGAACAGTATGGCCACTGCTTACACCCAATCTACGCTCTCCATTCGATGATATCGACCCTTCTTCCTTCTCGATAATATTAGGCGCAATTGTGGGAGGAAGCTGAGCGAGCGTCGAGGCGCGTTGCTGCTGGAACGACTCGATGGCCTCCCCGAGGTCCGGAGTTGTCGTGACCATCTGGACGAACGGCCCGGTCGTCTTGTTTCCGTAGTTGAACCTAGGGATACATCATGTCATGAAAGATTGAGGGCCAGGAGAGAAGCTGATGAGACTCACGACGCGTAAACGTTTCGCAGGAACGCATCGCCTAGAATGAGATCGAATCCAACGAACTCCTCCGGGTCGAGAGTGAGGTACTGGAACGTGTTGATGCAGATCGTCACGTTCTGGTCGGGATGCTTGCCTATCCCCAAAGGCCCCGATACGGGGATGGTGAGATCGAGAGGGTTTACGAAGAATTCCTGCCCCCTGCATGCGAAGAAGATGAGATTAATTGGACATCAAGGGACGTGGAGGGGGCCTGGAGACTTACGCGAAGACAAAGGACAGATTCGTACTGGCACTACAGGGCACAAACCACAGGGCAGTGCCCGCGTCGAACACTGCGCCCGGTATAGAGGAGTAGATCGCGTCGACGGCGGGCGCCGGGAGAGGCGGGAAGGAGAACCCAGTGTCGAGGACGGCCGCGACCTTGCCCTCGGGGACGCCCTGAATGCGCGATGCGTTGAACTTGAACGGCTTGCCGTTGATGTTCATGGCGTCCATGACTACGCTCCAGTGATCCGTGCTGACGCTGGGCAGCTGCGGCGCGGCCGACACCTGTGTGAAGCTCGCAGCGTGCTCTCCGATGAGGAATGTGCCTCGTGCGAGATCATTGAGTCCGTTGGCTCTTGCCAGCTGCACGTCGAAGCTGTCTGGCAGGTCGGGTTGTTGCGCGAAGAGGGCGGGCATCGGCGTGTTGCCGATCTGCTGCGCGACGTCCATGCCGAACGCGTTCGCGATGGCGTTCTGGATGCTTGACGGCGCGTTGAAGCTCATCCCGATGATACCGTCGCTCGATGACCCCAGGTCTTGGATTACGACGGCATCGAGGAAGGCTATGCCCATCGGAAAGACATGAGCAGATGCAGTGTACATCTCGTCGCATTGCACACCTTGAGAGTGGATGGTAAAATCTCCTAGCTTGACGTCGGCGAAAGCGATGTTGCCACGGACGGCACCTTTGCCAAAGACCTCTTCCGCCTCGATGGTGGTGGAATTCGTCAAGTTGATGTCCCGTCCTTGGCGAAGGACGAACAGGTCCGACGAACCCGTGTCTAAGATTAAAGATACATCTACGATGCCTGTTAGCGACGAGATGTGGCTGTCGAACGAACAAGCTACGCACTGAGTCCTCCCAAAGTCAAGTCTACAAAGTACTGGTGCATGTCAGAACCTTGGATGTAAGAAGTCATGAGATACTTCTGAGAACATACCGCCGTGTTGTCTGAGGTGAGGACACCGACGTTGTCCGGTGTCACGGGACTGTCAACGAACTGTACCCCACTTCCGCGAATGGTGAAGGGAATCGAGGAAGGTGTGCAAATAGAAGGGGCAGGCAGACCAAGGAAAAGTAAAAGCCCGCCCACCAGGGGCGTGAAGAAAAGCTTGAACATCCCGAAAAGGTGGGAGGGAGAAAAAGAAGATAGAATGCCCAAGACGTCGCAGATCAGGCAGGGCTTGGAGGAAGGACTGGCTCATAAGTATGTCCCCGTCGCACAGCGCATCGTGAATCCATGGACACGAACACCATCTTCCCCTTCGTCTGCGCGGGGGCACGGGCGATGGCGACGTAAACGGGAAAGGGGAGCTGTGGACACTCTGCGGAATCTGTGCGCATGAAACTCTAGGACGTACGTGAGAGAACGCTATAGCATCCGTTCAGCTCGGAGCTGTGGCGGCCAACCACGAGGCGGGGCTATGCCGCAGGCTGCCGTCACACTAGTGTTCAACGACTTCTCGACCACAGTACTGCGAAAGCTGCGTCGCTACACGTTTAACGCTGTCAGCTGGGTTTGGGCTCTGATTGATGCGTACTGCATACCTTCAACGTGGTCAGCCGGCGAGCTCTCCTCCCGGTCTGTGGATTGAAGCCGTGTACTAGCGCAATCACCGGTACGTGGCCGACCGTGTTGTTTCTGTGCGACGAGCAGCAACCACGGATGCCTTGCGCCGCAGGTGTGAACAACCAATGCGGCTTGCGACTCGTAGCGTGCCACAGAGAACGGCAAGAGGCGATTTCACCCGAGCGCGGTTTGAAACGCATGAGAGTCGGGCCTGAGTACTCAGTGATTGAGCCGGGCGCGGAACACCTACGGCAGGTTGTTGATTGGGCTCGTCGGTACGAGTGGGATGAGGTCTATGCCAGTAGCAACTCCAGCATGACCCAGAATGTCCAACGCGGGACATTTTAGGGATGCTCGTGTCGTACACGTGTCGGCTGGCGCAAGCACGATGGTCAATCAATTGTTGTTCAGCTCACGTATTTGGATAAGGAGGGATACTTCTACTTCGGCTACAGCAGAAGAGCCAAGGAGAGTAACGCTACCACGATCGCCGACAGGTGCATTCCGAGGGGGGTGCTCTTCCTGGAACTAGCGTTGACGGTGCGATTGACGATGGCGGAAGGATCGGCCGTACGCGGGAGCTTGGACAGCGTCGCGGCTCGTTCGGTCTTGAACTCCGCCATTGCAGCTGCCATGTCCGTGGTCGTCGAGATCATCTGTACAAACGGTTTGCTGTTCCCAGCCTGTGCGTCTCCGTAATTGAATCTGACAAGGGGCATGAGATCAACGTGTTAGTCGAAGCGCTGGAGAGAGACAGAAGTACTGACGATGCATAGACATTCCTGAGGAATGCATCGCCGAGGATGAGGTCGAACCCGTCAAACTCGTTTGGATCGAGTGTGAGGTATTGGTACGTGTTGAGGCAAGCTGTCGTATTGATGCCATTGACGGTACCCGCGACGGGATACGTCAAGTCGAGGGGATGGACGAAGAACTCTTGACCACTGGCAGTAATGAAGTGACTCTTCAGCCCTACGGACATTCGAAGACTCATGGATACACTCACCCGAACACAAACGAAAGGGTAGTACTGGCGTCGCAAGGCACGAACCACTGCTGACCCGCCTTGTCGAAAGCAGCACCCGGAATACTGGAGTAAATGGCGTCCACTGCAGGGGCAGGCAGGGGTGGGAAGGAGAAACCAGTGTCGAGCGCAGCGACGACTTTCCCTGCTGGCACGCCGGAAATCCTCGATTTGTTGAACGTGAACGCCTTGCCGTTGACCTTCATCGCGTCCACAACGAGCGACCAGTGATCCGCCGCAACAGTGGGTAGCTGCGGGGCGCTCGATACATTTTGGAAGTTCGGGTCGTGGCCTCCGATGAGGAAGACACCAGGGGCGGTGGGCTCTAGCTCGCTGGTACGTGCGAGCTGGACGTCGAAGAGGTGAGGAAGGTCGGGATCTTGGGCGAAGAGCGCTGGCATTGGCGTGTTGCCGAGCGTGGAGGCCGCTTGTGGCCCATATTTCTCCTTGAGAGCCTCCTGGATCTGCGAGTCCGCATTGAAGCTCATGCCCAGGATGCCTTGGACGTCGCCGAGATCTTCGCCCTCGACCCCGTTAGCGAACGCTTCGAAACAGCTTTGTGTCAGCATCGTATACATGTATTTTCATAACCGAGTCAGTGCACCTTGCGAGTTGATGACTAGATCTCCGAGCTTCAGCTCCGCGAAGTCAATGTTGCCCGAGACGGATCCGTCTCCGAAGCCCTCGGTGACGGCGATGCCAGTCGAATTGAGCAGGTTTGGCTGGTGGCCTTTCAGGTTCATCACGAGGTCGAACGATCCAGTGTCCAGGATGACGGTGACGTCTGCCAATTGCCAGCGTGAGTGTTGTTCCAGAGCAATCGATAAACATGCGTATGGTACGTACTGAGCCCACCCAGCGTAATGTTAGTCGTATACTAGGACATATCAGCCATACCATTAACCACGCCGGAGGAATGACTTACGGAAAGGCCATCGGACGTGGTAACACCGACATTCGTGGCAGAGATAGGTCCATCGATGAACTGGACACCGTGGCCACGCACATCAACAGCAAAGGACGATGGCGCTCCTGCGATAGCGCCGAAAAGAAACGAGAGAGAGAAAATAGCGCCCACCAGGGGCGTAGAGAATGAAAGCATCAGCGTGGGCGAGAGAAAGAGAGAGCGACCACGGTAGAAACGAACCAGGGAGAATACTTTATCCTGCCTGTACTGTTGCTACGCTGGAAGACACAGCATTCTGGGGTACACATATGCGACGCTGGCGAGCGGCATCTGCTGCGGATACCTTCCGCCGGAACTTCGTGTTCGCAGGCGGTGTGATGAATAACAGGACCCCTGACAATAAGTGGGCAGGCCTGATGACAATCCGGACACAAATGGCCCTCCGAGGACGGGTAGGGCTGTTGCGGTCCGGACAAATCAGCCTATAAGCGCCCGAAAGCCTATTGAAAGTCCGGACAAGCCGGCCGGGCGGATGGTGTTAGCGCCCGTAGAGACGCCCACGGGTACTCCGGGCAGGGCCGGGAGCCGGCCTGTTCGGGCTAAGCGCCCGTTATCCGGACGTATCTGGCCGGCTTGGAGGCCGTATGCCTGCTGCAATCCGGACAAAATTGGGCGCTAAATAGGCCTGTTGACCCCGGACATTTTGGGCAAAATCCGGGAAGTCGTCAACAGGCCTTCCCTCCCATTCCCTCCCATTGTCAGGGGTCCTCTCCCATTGTCAGGGGTCCTTGAATAACGCGCACCGTTCTATTTATGTTTGCACAATTGGAGCTGTGTAAGGCGACGGCTGACTCGAGGATACGTACCGTAGATCCTATGTCGTTCTAAGCTTGCACTCTACATGCGGTGTTCGACCATTCTTCCGTTCAACAATTTGTATACCAATGGTCGTATTCCCTCATGAGGGGCTGCGATCGACAGTATAGCTTCGGTGTGCGCGCTCCTCGAGCATCTGTCGATCTCAGTGAGGGAGTGCACCAATTGGACGCCACATGCGGATATGAGCGACCGCGACGATGGTTGCGGTTATTCGCGGCATCTGCTAAACGTGAAGTTCCCTCGATATCACCAGAATGAACCCCAATGTAGAATAAAACAGAAAAGCACTACATGCGAAAACTGACTCAGGAGAGCTTCAACGCGCTCAAGAGCTTGTCGAAGTCCGGCGTCCCAAGCCCTGTCACCTACAACGCAATTCGTCAGTACGATGCATCAGCCTCGCGACAAGTGGCGTACCGGATCCCAGCCGGACGCAGCAGGGAACCCACTGGTCCCGCACCCCGGGTTGCTGCCCTCCGTGATGTCGTTCAGCGCGCTCTTCCCGGTCGAGTACAGGAACGGGTTGAGGAAGCCCATGGTGGACTCGCCCGCCGCGATCAGGCGGTCGTTGAGCAGCGCGACGACGCTGGCGAAGAGCGGTGTGCTCGCGCTCGTTCCGGACACGGGAGTGACGGTCCCGTTGATCGTGACCTGGTAGTTGATGCCCGCGGCGGACACGTCGGGATATGCGCGTCCGGTCTTGTTGAACAGGCCCGCGTTGGTGGAGCCCAGCGTCGAGAGATAGGAGGCCACCGCGTCCGACTGGTACTTGGGCTGAGCGAACACGTTCGAAAAGCCTCCCGACGACAGGTCCGCGGCGATTTCTGGCGATGTGCCTTGGGTGGCCCCGACAACAGTAACGCTAAAGAGGTTGTGCGTGAGATAGGCAAAATATCAGCTTGTAGGACTGCGACTCACAATGGGCATCCTGAGGGGAAGGTTGGCCTGAACACGGTACATTCGCCGCCCTCACCATCGTCGACGCCGCTGTCCCCAGACGAGAAGAGAATTGACGTTCCACGCGCTCCCAACTGAGCATACGCGTTGCATAGGTTCCTGGTAGGGCATCTCAGGACATTCGAGCATGCTAAAGAAAGGGCTCTGGACGTACGTCGCGAGGTCCTGGGAAACCAACGCTTCTGGGAATCCGAAGCTGGTCGTGAGGACCGTCGGGGCGGTATCCTGCGCGATGAGCGAGTTCACGAGATCGAGGAACCCATCCAGATCGCCGCCGTTGTCGGAACCGACGGTGAAGAACGTGGTGGGCACGTTGGTAGCAATACCCACAGTGTACTGAATGTCCAAACTCTGTAGGCAAGCCCCGTGAGTCAAAACCTGCAGTTCGGCAAGAAAATTGGAAAGGACGTACACCCTCTACGCTCGCCTGCGCTTCATTGTTGATACCGCCGTCGATTGCTTGAAGGGCGAACGTCGTATCGCTCGACATGTCGGGACGGAACTTGCCGAGGAAGCTGCTGAGGTCCGCCTTGCTGGAGAAGGATTCGACAAAGCTACTAACAGCGAGCGAGTTCGACTGCTGCGTCGCGGGCGTCGTAGGAATGTTGTAGAGCGCCTGAAGGCACGCAGGCGTGACCGCGTCATCGCAAGAAGGATCAACCCCCGCTCGCCGCGTGTGCGTCGTCGAGTTGTGGCGGTGGCTGGATGCGATGTGGACCGTAGCCAACGCCTTCTTCGCCTTCACGGGGAAGCTGTGTGAACCTCAAGAGTGAGTGAAGCCAGCGCATAATCAGCAGACGCAACGTACACCGTCGCAGGGTATATGAAGTCCAAATGCGGTTTGACGCTGGCGGGTACGGAGTATGCCAACGTACGGATGGCGCTGATGCCCGCGTCTTTGTGCTCGAACGTGGAAAACTCCGTGTCGAGCATAGCATTTGCCTTCGCTACGGGTACCTCGACGTTGAGCCATTGGCTCGTTGCACCAGGTGTCGCCTTCACGCCGTTACGATCGAGCCACTCCGTGACCGCAGCCAGACTTTCCGCGCTCGGCGCGGTGTACTTCTCTACCTGTGATCCATATCAGTATACCGTAACACGAGGTAGATATTGATTGCACGTACCTCCGCTTTGCTCATGAACTTGCGGTAATTCTGGCTGCCTGGTGTACTGACGTCGTACAACTTGTCGACCAGGCCTGCATTGTTGTTCTGCTTCAGCGCAATCCGCAGCTTGAGAACAGTATCCGGGTGCGGAGTACCGCTTGCTGTATACCCTTGAGGCGCAGCCGAGCGCGCGTCATGAACGTGAAGGGGTTCGCGGGCCACAGGGGCGCCTAGCGCGACCGTGAAGAAAGAAAAAGCAAGCAGGCCGGCTGCAACCATCCTGGGTCAGCAGATAAAAGGGAGTAGGTGAAAGAAAGGAAGGGAAAGAAAAGGGAAGGGAAGAAAGGAAGGAAAGGACGTAAAGAAATGAGCGAAAGTCCTACAAAAACGGGGCGAAGGAGCGATGGTAGGCAAGCAGATGGCTGTTATATAACATCTCAAACAGCCAAAGACCAAAGATAGAGGCGCTGAGTGATGTGATGCCAGCACCGAGGCCCGCGTTGATCCAAACTTCGCCTCATCCTGCTTGCATGCGAGCACTCTGATAGGCCATCCAGGCTGATGGACATCGGTACCGCACTCAGGTAGGAGCGTAGAGCCCGCTCTGCTAGTGTCCGGCATTCCTCGCATAAGATGGTCGTGAGTACAAGAATGCCGCCTGCAGAAGAAGCACTGCGGAGGGATGGGATCTGTGTGAACATGATGGGACCTGTCAGTGATGTCCGACTCGCCGAGCATTGACTGTCAGAAACTCGAGATGCACTCACTCAGCCTCACTGGCACTGTATCGAATACATGCTCGATCGTGAGAGATGCTACACGCTGCATATCTCAAGAGATTGGCAACTCGTGAGCAGGCATACACTGAACAGGGACTGTGGATTGGTAGGGAACATGGTGGTTCGAGGAATAGTTGCATAGACGCCGAACCGCATCACTGCAGGCGCGATGCGTATCCGATCCGGACATAGCCACGGACCACTCCTCCGTAGCAACGTCCACGCCGTCTCTACGCTTGTGCACAAATCGACGTCTGTGTCTGCATCTTTGCAATGTTATACGGCGATGCAGAGCCACTAACCGAAGGCATTGAAGCCCGTGGCTCGCCGGAAAGGCTGACAGTGTTTCGCTGCTACAGAGGAGGTACGTCCACGACAGGCCGGCAGACGAGCCGTCTTGTCCTCGCCCAAACTCGGAGCCCCCAGACTCCCTTGCGAGAGCGATAGTTTTCTTCTGGGTTTTGCAATGTACCTCGGAAGAAACTTTCCACGACACAACATACGCGTCTTTGCACTGGATCCCACCTGTTATACAGCTGAGCGAGCGGCTTCGCGCCACATCGTAACCACAGCGAAATTAGCTGGACATTACAGTAACGTACAGCAGTCATCCATCACATCAGGGGTCCTATAATAGCTCACGCTAATCCTTTCAGTAGGTCGTAGCCGTAGGACCAACGCCGGCTCCGGTACCCAATCCACCTCCAGTCACTCCCCCGCCGGTACCCAGTCCAGCACCGGTCATTCCTGAGCCGGCACCCGCTCCCACGCCCGCTCCTGTGCCTGCACCCAGGCCTCTTCTGCGCCGTCCGAACCCAAAGCCTCGTCTTCCACTCGACATGCCTGTTCCGGCTCCGGCTCCTGCTACGCCGCCTGCTGTCGCTCCTGCTCCCGCAGGCGAGCACAGTCCGCAACACAAGACGTCGGCGATACAATAGAACACCTAGAATCCCGGAACTGTCAGCCACTCGTTCCACGGCGCAGGTGCTTTTCAGAGAGGACGTACTGCGGCGATGGCACCGAATACGAGTTCGAAGACCGTCACAACGGCGCCAACTACCGCGGTGACTACGCCAACGACGAGGGAAATGATGATGCCCTTTCAGTGAACAGGCGTTAGACCTTATACACTAGGGATCGGTCGGCCACGCACCATTATGAGAGGGAAACTTCGGGTATGTGATTCAAAGGTAGGTTGTTCTAGGGGTTGGGTATCTGGTGCGTGCGATTTGACAGAGGCCGAAGATGTGTTATGTTGTGATCTGCCAGATTATGCACGCGAAGGGCCCTTTATACTCGTCCCATCCTCTGTGGACATGGTTCTCCTTTGCGCGCGCCACTTCACGACGAGAGTACTGCACGTCGACGTCAGATATTGTAACCGCGACATTACGCTGGAACGGGTGCTCGGCTCCCACTAGGAGGACGAGTTCACAGACCATGAGGTTAGATTGTTGGGGCTTTTGGAGTCCTCCCTCATGCTACTGAATGGTGCGCCACAGGTGGAACGTCCCGTGGATATCTCAGAGGACTGTGCTAAATCTGTGCACACAATCAACGCGCTCTCTCTGGTACTCGCAGCTATCAATAGGTCTACTCGTCTCCAAAACACCGTAGTCGCGGCTCCTCGGACACCAGCCCGTTGCTTAATCAGCCGCAAGTTCAACATAAAACCACCGTATACAACGTCATCTTTGCATCACAACATAGACATTGCTCGTGGTAGAGCCGATATCGAGGAGCATGACGAAACGATGAAGTGCGTAGTATAGACGACGCCAAAATACTCCCATGATAGGGTACATGAATTGACTATGGAGGGAAGAACGAGCCGGCACAAACGCAAATCGAGACGGGGAGGAGGAGTACTGCTCTGAACGATATGATACATTTGAGGAACGTCCGGGGAATTGATATTGAGTGAGTTGCGGCGTTGCAAGCAATGTCGAGCCGCGCTTCAGTTGCCCTCGTTCGGGCCCCTACCAGAAAGGTCCATGGTAGGGACATTCACAATCTTGAGGTCCACATGCTTTTCCAAGTAGTCGAAGCGCTGGCGCAGAGCTGGCGACCTGGCGTCGCATCCCGGAGGCTCTTGAAGCCGAAGTCCTTAGGCTGCGGGGAGTGCACGAAGGCGACCTTCTTGAGGGTCCCGCGCCGGATGTACTCCTCGACGACCTCAATATTGCCCGTCCATACCTTCTTCCTGAGCCACTTCGAGGACGGCACGCTCATCTCGAAGGTAATCTCCTCGAGCGGGCAGCCCGTCGCCAACGCGTCCTGCAGCAGAACGGGCGGCCAAGCGATCTTCTCCTTGTAAGGAGAGCCCAAGAGACGGCAGGTGAGAGACTTGACGTTCGGGTTGCACCACATTTTGACGTAGCCCATCCGTTTCGGCAAGTGCGGCCCTGCTGACGAGTTAGCACGGGAGCGTCCGCACGGCTCAGGAAGACCACCTACAGAGGCATTGCAGGTTGCTCTGATGGTTCGGCAGGAACACCGGTGCAAACGCGAACGCTTCGAGCGCAGGGCCTATGAACTTCATATACCTCTGAATGAGATCGAGATCCCACTCGACCGCGCGGAACACGCGCAGCTCGCGCGGGCGGCACTCGCGTTCGGCGAGCCACTCGAACAGCTCGAAGGGCTGGAGTGTGCACCCCTGCAGCTCGAGCGTGTCGAGCGCGAAGGTCTTCCCCCGATACCTCGCGCCTCCGATCCTCTGATGCGGGCTGTTCGTGTATTTCCAGCGCACCTCTTCCAGGCGCAGGCTGTTCAGGCTCGGCAGGCTGAAGACGAAGTCGTCGAGCTCCTCATTGAAATGGAGCAGCGGGGCGCGCAGATCGAGCTTCGTGACGCGGGCCAGGGACCGGAGGGCGTCGCGAACCTCGTCCGTATCGCCGAAGGCCTGGGCGCCCCAGTGGTGCAGCGTCAAGCACTCGACGTTGGGCACGAGAGGCGCGAGCTCGATGAGCGCGGTCCGCATCCACGAGTAGTCCTCGTTGTCTTTTCCCTCCTCGTTGGCGCGAATATAGAGTGTGATGATGCGCCGACCTTTGCTCGGCGATTGTTCCAGCTCGACTTTGAGCGCTTGCGCTCTGTCCCAGGAGTCGATGAACTGGTAGGCGAAGAAGGCCCAACGCGCCTCCGTTGCCCACAGGGTGCATACAGCCGAGCATGCTTTGAGGTCCTTCGGGCCTAGAAAGGAGAGTACGTGGGATATCATCTCCTTGGGGAGCATGCTCACGGGGGCGGTCGACTGGGTAGACATGGCTGACTGAAATTCATACGATATCCCCTGGTGAGCAGAGGAGTATGCGGCGAGATCGCGGTGAACTCACCATGGTTGGGAGATATACGCGAGAGAGTGCGTTGAACGGTGGAGGCGAGGACGGGCGACGAAAAAGAGAAGCAACGCTGTGGGTGCGGTGCTTGCTAGGAAGGTGACAAGTACGCAGCCTCCCCTTTATACCTGGAAGGCTCTCGAGGCACGCCCAAGCGGATCTCGGTATAGGGGCCAGGAGGTCGTAGTCGCAGGATGATGAACAAAGTGCCGGTCCCGCCTTTCAACAGGACGCGTGCGCCCCGTCTAGCGGACAGCTGCCAACGGCCCCGCCGCCCCACCTCAAAGCGCATCGTGCCTGTCACTCCCCTACCAGCTCGTACCGGAGGGCGTGTCGCAGGTCCCATGATTGACCGATTGTACGAGCGTAGACGTAACCTCCGCCGCGGGGTGTTCAGGCCGACTCGGAGGCACTGGGTGCCCCCAAAGGTTTATTAGGGACTCTAGAGGACGGAACAAGCAGTGAGCAAGACAAAATTACTGTACGAGGATACGGTGCTGGAACCTGCCTCCGTCGAGATCCGTGTAGCGCTCGGACACCCCGCAACGTAGGCTAGTAGCCCGAGTCGTACATGCTCCGGGTCTAAGCAATGCTTAAAGCAAGACAAGATAGCTGGCAGTCTTGGCGTCCAGGGACCAATGGACAAGGCAGACGTGCCACGCAAGGTTATGAGGGGTCGCATCCTGGTCAAGGCCAAAGCGTTGGACCTGTCGGTACCGCGGGTCAGGGAGGGGCAACATCACATAGCATCACGTGTATACTGACCTCCACCTTCTGGAGCCTAGCAGCGCATGGACCAGCATGTTGATGCTCAAGTATTGACCAAAGCCTCATGGAGGGGAATGAGCACTGGACGAACAATACTTCGACGTGACGCGAGCGGGATGGGACAAAATAAGCGACTATAAAAAGGGGATACATATATTACAACCACAGCGCGCGATAGCTGGTGAGTGGTATAAGACCAAAACAGATGATAGTAGTAGCTAAGCGACAACCAAAACACATCGAACATCGCAACGAAGTCACGCCGGACAGCACCGCGCCGCCCGTCTACTTCTTCAGCGAGCCGATGACCGCGTCGGGCGCGTACCGAGGGATAACCTTCGGGTCGTGGAGCATGTTAAACTCCTCCGTCGCGTCGCGGCCGGCGTAGAGCAGGATTGCCTTCTCGCCTCCGGGGTGGTCGGGCAGGAAGGCGGTGACGTCGAGGACCTTGCCGTCGACGATCACCCAGCAGTCATCCTTCTTGTTGTGCTTCTGCACCTCCTCGACAGTGAAGGTCTTCTCTCCTGACGGTGCAGGCGCGCTCTTGGCACCAGCGTCAGTCTTCTTTTCCTCCTTCGCAGCCGCAGTCGCAGGCTACAGTGTGCTATCAGCATGGGTTGCTTGATACGAGGACGTCAGGGAAAATGCGTACCTGTGAACTTGAGCTCGACTCGGCGCCGAGGTGGCCGGCAACAGCACCAAGACGACCCGCCGCCTTCTCAGCGAGAGGACCGATCCTCTGGAGGAGGTAGGACGCGGCGGAGTCACCGGATACACGACCGAAGACGACGCAGCCGAGCAATGACGAGCCACCGAGACGGTTTGCGCCGTGGACACCACCTGCAACCTCACCAGCGGCGAAGAGACCGGGGATGGGCTTGCCGGACTTATCAACGACACGGGACTCGGGGTCGATCTCGAGGCCACCCATGGTGTAGTGCAGCACGGGCGTCATGATCGCAACGTTGAAGTAATCGTTCATCTTCCACTCGCTGGAAGTGAAGAACTACGCGTCCTGGTCAGTCTCATGAAGAGATTCCCAAGACTGTGGTGTACTGACCTTCTTGCCGAAGGGGTCTTTCTTCGTCTTCGCGACCTGGTTATAGTCGTCGAAGGTCTTCTTGAGCACCTCGGGCTTGATGCCCATCTCCTTCGCAAGAGCCTCTCCGCTCTCGAAGCGCTTCATGAGACCACGGCCAACGTAGTGCTTGCAGTGCCACTCGATCTCCTTCGACGCGTCGCCGTTGAGCACAAGACGGATGGGGAACTGCGCAATATCGATCAGTGCGTGTTCACAAGACGTACCGCGCTGATACGTACCTTGCCGTTCTCCCACATCTTGCCGGTGACGTAGTCACGGTGCTGGAGCTCGTCGACGAAACGCGAGCCAGTGTTGTCCAGGAGGAGACCACCGACACCACGGAGCGCCTCAGCAGCCAAGAACTTGACCTTCGCGTCCGGCTCATTGGGGTCAACGAGACCAGTGGGGTGCACCTGGACCTTCTCGAGGTCGATCGCGCTCGCACCGATAGCAAGGGCCATCTTCTGGCCGTCACCCGTGCAGTGCTCGCCGTTGGTCGTGGGGAGGTTCCAGTACTCGGGACGGTACTTCTTCAGGAGCGAGTCGGACGTGAAGTCCGCGGCGTAACCACCGGTCGCGAGGATGACGGGGCCGTACGCCTTCTCGGTCTTGCCGTTGTGGACGTACTCGGCACCGATGACGGCGCCGGCCTCGTCCTTGATCAGCTGCGTGACGCGCGCCTTCTTCTTGATCTGGACGCGGTCGGGCTGGCTCTCGGAGAGGTCCTCCAGACGCTCCATCTGCGCGTACGTGATGACCATGCCGGGGAACTGGGCGTTGCCACGGTGTGTCCGGGGCTGCGAGTGACCACCGAGACGGGCGACCTTGGAGAGGTCGAGGCCGAACTTGTCCTGGAGCCAGTTCACGGCATCACCGGAACGACCGGTGAGGACACGGATGAGATCGTCGCGCGCAAGCTCGCGTGCCTGCAGCAGTGGTCAGATTTCGGCTCTTGGTACGCAACTGGTACCGCACACACCGATTTCTTGGTGTCCTCGAAGAAGATCTTCGCGTTGTCGGGAATCCCAGCCTCCTGTTGGGTCTGCGTGCCCGCACCGTTGATACCGGACGTCGCCTTGGTGGAGTTGCCACCCATGAATCTGTGGAGTGCTGTGAGCAACCGGTTGCATGACCAATACAGACGACAGATAGGAGGGAAACGACAAGTGCTGCTCCCCAACTTCCATGCGCAACCCAGCGTACACTATCTATGATCCCCTATAGTTCCTTCGACATCTCTCATGCACTTTCGCCCCCACCGGCCCGTCCGAAACGCAAGCACCATAGCGGAGGGGACCACGCTCGCCTACGTCACCAAACAGAGTACTCACGGTTGCTTGTCCAGGAGCAAAACGTTGGCCCCGCGCTCAAGGAGCGTGTGGGCGGCCGAGAGACCAGCGAGACCACCACCGACGACGATAACTTGGGCCATGAGGATATGTGTGGAGGAGGGAGGAGGGGGCAGGGATGAGACGGAGCGTCCGAGGACGAACATAGCTCTTATACGGCGTCCGCCGTCCCGGTCACCTGAATCACGCGAGGCGGATCCATGTGAATACCCGCCCGTCGTCCCCGGCGGTCAGACGACGCCCCCGGCCCCGGCTGCCCTCGAAAAGGCACCGGGCCCCGGAGCGCCCGCCCCGCCCCCGCACGAGCACCGCACGCGCCCCCGCACCGCCCGGCGACCCGGCGACGTTGCGGCGAGGGTCCGCGCTCGACGTCCCGGGCGCAGCGTCCAATACAAATTCGCGGAATCATAATCACGCTCCCCCCACAACGCCGACGTTTCGTCCGCCGTGCCGAACATATCGAATCCCATGTCTAGAATACAGCCCGATCGTGTCTCTACGCTGCTGCCGCCGCCTCCCCGCCCCCGCTCGCTGCGTTCCCCAGAACCCCGCACACCCGCTCGACCATGTCGCTCATGCTCAGCTCGAGCCCGTCCAGCAGGATCAGGCCCGCGACCTTGCCGTTGGGCTTGCCGTGCTCGACGTCCCCGTTCTCCACGATCCCCTCGTGCGCCTCGACGTACGCCGGCCACACGATCTGCTCCCAGTAATTCGGCGGGTCGCGCCATAGGCTCCCCTCTGGGTCGGATTGCACTCCGGGAAGGGAACGGGCACGTCAAAACGTTGCGCGATTCGGCCGGCGGCGAAAGGGCGGTTTTAAGAGGTGGGTCGATCGGGGAGCGGAGAGGGTGGAAGAGCGTTAGGACGCTGTTCATCGCCGCAGCGGAGCAACCCATCCTACCTGCCGTGTGGTACCCATGCCGTTCGTGTCTCCGCTGTTTCAGCACGCGTTCCGGCACGCGCAGGAATACACGGACGTCGAGCTTGTCTACTACTTCCTGTAAACGAACTCAGTCAACGAGCGTGACCGTGGTCAATACCGGTGAACTTACTGGATGCCAGTACAGCAGGAACCCGTCGACCATCACCCACTTGACGTCTTCCCCCTTCTCTCTATGCTCTTGCTCTACGCGCTCGAAGTATGCCTTCCACTTCTGGTACACGGCATCATCTATTGGTACATCCTTTTGTTCATTCAAGTGGTCGTGCGAGTAGTGCTCGGGTGGGATTTCTCCAGTGCGTTTGACCTGAATCGTAATGTCAGTCACCCACACGCTATGATTCAGCGAATGACTTACCTCCTCCAGGGCCTTGATCATCCTAGGCCAGTCTATTGCGCCTTCCGCGCGGTCCCAGTCCTGTACGCCATATACCGGATGGATGGGTATCAACTCTTGTGGCTATGAGCGGCAGAAATGCATCTGTGAGGTGACCTCTGGGACGATAAACATGGTAGAGCACGAACAGGTGCAAAATCCTAGATCGCGCAAGTAATCAGCCCTCCACGCTCCTTCTACACGGTCAAAGGACATACATCTTGGTGTATGATGACACTGTTGGGCAAGATTCGACGGAGGTGCTTCGCCAACGTCGTCTTCCCTGAACATGTGGCACCTCTTCATGTGGGTAAGCGGAATGATATAGATCTGGAAAAGTGGCGAAACGTACCCGATTCCGACTAGAAGTACGCGTGTCTTCATTGTATCCGGAGTTCTGACGGTAGCACGGTCCGTGTATGCGCTTGTATGCTGCCCGAGGCCACTTGACCTGCATGACGTTCCCTCCGTGAGCTTTCTCTGGGATTTGTGAGAGCATATAACATACCGGTTGTGTTTCTACGGTCTCCGAGCGGTCTCACCGCGTCAAGAGCAACGACGGGTTGCTTAGAAAGAGATATCGTCGAGAGAGGGAGAGTCACCGGGCGACCGAACCGATCACCCGTAGCGATAAGATAAGATGAACTCAAGCTGAGATCATATATGGGCGTCTACGCGACGCCATTGTGGCGCCTCGCCGCGACGCGACTGCACGCTTGCCACTTCACCACAACTAAATTACGAACCGTTGGACCACGAGCTCTGCCTATACGACTAGCACACGCACACACCGTAGAAGACACGGAAAGGATCTGCGCGTTATGTCCTCAGATTCGGACACCATTTCCCACTTCACGCCTCTGGACGAGCTCATCCAGGTCATCTACCAAGGCTCCTCGCGCTTCGTGATCATCTCCTCCGTCGACGACGCGAGCTGGACCGTGCACGTCGGCCTCACCGGCGACGACGGCCGCTGGTGGCGCGGCCGCTGGACGGAGAAGGACGTCCGCGCAGTCATTGTACGTCCTACGCCCGCCCGCGCTCCGCCTTCTGTTCCCAAGCGTTCTAAATCCGCCCGCGCGGCGCGCCTCCGCAGGGCTCGAACCTCTCTGGGTTCCTCCTCGACTCCTTCGTCGAGAAGCTCGCGGACACGTTCACAAAGGGCGAGCTGTCTATCGGCGGCTGGAGCGCGTCGGACAGTGCGGCACCGATCCAGGTACGCTTCCCTGCGTTCTGCCGGCGCGCCGGGTTGGCTGGAGCGTACTGAGACCGACCGGAGTTCATCTAGTTGGTCTTCGGAACCAACGCAAAGGCACCCCTTAGTGTGGCTTTGGAAGAGCTCCCCCTCAAGGAAGCGGTAGCGTATACCACCAAGGTTTTCGCTGAGGTACGACCAGCCGGCTCTTGTTAGTAGGACTACATACTCAGTGTTTTACTTCCCGCAGATTGCACTCCAGGCCCAGTCACGCAAATGCCGACTTTATCCGTCTACACTCGACGTACCAAGCGCCGTGTCCACCGCGTCTGGTTTGTTACTCCACATTCATTGCAGTGTGGACAGCATCTCCCTAACGTCACCGATTCCAGTTACCAGCTCCAAAACACGCAGCAGGCCGTCTCCAGAAGCAGCCGAGCCCATGCACCATACATCGCTCAAGTCGAAAGGTAAGGAGAAGGCCCCCGCCGTGACACCAGCACCGGACAACAGGTACAAGCGCAAGGCGGAGGAAGCGGAGGAAGAGATCCAAGCGCTAAAGGCTGAACTCGAGAGGACGAAACGCGGACAAAACGCTATCATGTCCGATCCCTCGAAGCTGTACTCCAGTGAGTACATTGAAAAGGTATCCGTTTGTGTCCTACTGACGTACAATGTTGCTCTAGAGAACAAGCCCGCCCCCGCAGCGAGCAAGCCGTTGAGGGGCGTATCGCTGGCAAACCCTACGAAGAAGGCGCGCAAGTACAAGCCTCTGGAATTCGAGAGCGATGACGAGTAGGATGCCTCGGATGTTATTTTGTGCTCGCTTTGTTGATATTGCTATCGCGCTCATCCTATGCTTTCTGTGTATCATAGCTAGCCCTCTAATACGCACCAATTTACACCAGTCCGCCCCCAGCCACCCAGCAGCGGAACTCTTGTCTCGTGTTCCATCTCTTCAGGTAAATCAACCACTGCGCCAGAGCGCCGACGTTCGCGGAACTTTGCTTCACGGTCTAGCACAAGCGGAGGTGGCTACTAGACCTGCTGAACTGTAACTCGCGGTCTCCGGGTGTTCGCTAGGGAACAAGTGTGCACCCTTGTCCCCCAAGGTACCCCAGTGAGAAGCCGCATGTGACGATATACTTCCTTCAGAACCAGCCTGGACCATGCCTGCGGCGGGACTAGGATCGGCCTCCGACGCAATCCGACGTCCTCTGGACCATACGCCCCTGTACAGTCTTTCGTTCTGTACGACTATATATTGACCGAGCACACTATACGAGGGCTCCCTCCAACACAACTCGCAAACCCCACACACTACTACCCCAGCCACGCTCCCTCCGAGCCTGAACATTACCACCCTCTCCCGACTCCTCTTCTCTACCAGACGCATGTCGGTAGCAGCATCCCCCAACCGCTGGCTCTCGGACTGCCTGTGCGACCTCATGGCGTCCCCGCACGTCGCGCTGCCGCCGCACGGCGGCATGCACCTCGGCCCGGGCCCAGTGGACGTCTTCACGACCCGGTTCAACCAGTCCTTCGCGCCCACCGCGCGCGGCACGCTCTGCGGGCGCGCGGTCGACCGCGACAGCCTGAAGGCCGGGCTGCTAGCCTTACAGAAAAGATGGAACCCCGAGGCGGTGCGCGTCGGGGACGAGCGCCACGAGGTCTTCGGCCTCCCCCTCGGACACGACACTGTAGGTCCAGCCCCGCACCTATGCCCGCGATCATATGGCGTGTATTCTGACGGGATGGCATGTCCGCGCGTATACTGTTGCACTTGTAGTTGGCGACCGAGATCGAGTGGACACCGCAGGGCTCGACGGTGCCTGAGGTGGTTCTCGCCGAAGCTTCGTGCGTACCTCGCCATCGATTGTTTTGTTTAGCGTTCGAGCTGTGCTGACCGAGAGCAGCGTCGGCGAGGAGCGCGGCCACGAGCAGATCCGGTTCCTGAATATGGAGGGCAACTCGGAGCTCTTCCGAGTCTGAACTTTGATCTCCCTCATGGCGCGACGGGCTGCGGATTTGCATCGTTAGCTTGGGCTCCCCTTGGCTCCAATGTCGCGTTTTTACCCAACGATGAACGATGGAGATGTGGTACGGACGGTGGATTGTACCATACGCTGTTGTAGGACGTATTGTAATTCCCCTAATCCACTGTACGAAGTATATTTAGCACACAAGTTGAGCCTCTTCAGCCAGACTATGTGTACATACTCACTTGTCTTCGAGGCGAAAAATGAGCGATCGAGGCTGGAAAGGTTGAGGCGGCTCAAAGCTCTTGCATCATTTCCCCGCAATTGCGCGACATTGATGCCAGTAGACGCCGGGCAAGAAATTCTGGGAGCGCGGACGCTTCATAACACACGCTCCCGCCATGGCCCTCGCGCTCCTCGTCTCGCTATTCACGACGCTCTCACGGCCTCTTCTCGCGCACGCGCAAAAGAGCGGACCCGCTCACCGACCTCTGCACGACTCGGACGACTCCTAGGCCTGCGGTCACCTCGCGCTCGCCGGCAGCATGTCAAGCTCCTCGGACCACGGCGCGCCCTTGCAGTACCACGACTCGGGCAAGTCTGTGAAGAAGGCCGCGGCGAGCTCGGTCGATATAAATGAAGACGTAGAACAGGGGGAAGGGCCTATCGGCGCGCTCCCCGTGCCGCCTGTCGACAAGCGGCGGGCGGGCCTGCACCGCGCACTCTCTGCGCGGCAGGTGTCCATGATCGCCATTGCCGGGACGATCGGGACGGGCCTCTTTTTGGGGACGGGGCGGTCGCTTGCGCAGGGAGGGCCGGCGAGCATGCTTATATGCTACAGCGTAGTGGGGTTCATCGTCTATATCACGCTGCTCCTTCTAGGAGAGATGGCGACACAGTACCCGGTCGCAGGTGAGTCTACCCGCAACGTACATGGAGGTGTTAGCGGTATACTGACCCTTCATGTAGGATCCTTCAACGCGTATGCCACACGCTTCTTCTCCCCATCCTACGGCTTCGCACTATCCTGGAACTACTGGTTCAACGACGCTGTCTCGGTCGCATCCGACTTGACTGCCGCACAACTTGTCCTGCAGTACTGGACGACCTGGCATACATGGGTCATCAGCTTGATATTCTGGGTGTTCCTCGTCTCTGTCAACGCGATCCACGTACGCGCATACGGCGAGCTCGGTAAGCCTTGACCGTACTCCCATGTCTACCCGTGAACTCACTCTCCCGCTCTCAGAGTATTGGCTCGCCTCCCTAAAAGTGATCACCGTCATCGTGTTCATCATCCTCGGTATCGTGGTCAATGCCGGAGGGAACCAGATGCACGAGTATATCGGCGGTAGGAACTGGAATATCCCCGGTGCCCCCTTCGTTGGCGGCTTCGGTGGTTTCGCTCGAGTCTTCGTCACGGCAAGTTTCGCATGTGAGTGACCTCCTGGCTGTCATTACAACATTGAGCTGACTTTGTCTGGCAGACGGAGGTACTGAGTCCCTCGGCATTACCGCTGGTGAGACGAAGAACCCCTCACGCAACATGCCTCGGGTGGTCAAGTTTGTCTTCTGGAGGCAAGTGTTGCGCATTCATAAGACAAAAGTCCGGTGGAGCTGACATGGAAATCACAGGATTCTGTTGTTCTATATCCTCAGTATCCTGCTAATGGGTTTGAATGGTACGTCACCGTCGTACTGGCCATGAGGCTGCTATCTTACACGATTCACGTCACTAGTTCCATACACATACCCCGGTCTCTCGAACAAGCAGACAACAACATCGCCATTCACCATTGTATTCCAACTCGCCGGCTCAAGTGAGTTGCCTCTTCACACTGCCCTCATGCCCAGCCCTAACCGTCATCACAGAGGTCGCCGGCTCCTTCATGAACACCGTCATCCTCACCTCCGTCCTCTCCGCCGGCAACCACGCGCTCTTCGCAGGAACGCGTGTGCTGTACGGGCTCGCGACGACGACGCCCCCGCAGGCGCCCGCGATCTTCGCGCGCACGACGCGCTCGGGCGTGCCCGTGCTCGCGCTCCTCGTCACGAGCAGCATCAGCATCCTCTGCTTCGGCTCGAGCTTCATCGGCAGCGGCGAGCTCTGGGGCTGGCTGCAGAACATCGTCGGCGTGTCGAACCAGATCGCGTGGCTGTCCATCGGCCTCGCGAGCCTGAAGTTCCGCCGCGCGTGGATCCGTCAGGGTCGGCCGCTGAGCGAGATGAAGTTCAGGGCGAGCTGGACGTGGCCTTGGGGCCCGTACTTCGTCGTGAGTCCCGTGTTCGCTATGGTATTCGCCAGTGGTTGTACTGAGCATCGTGTAACGCCCTTAGATTGTCGCCGTTACTGTCCTAATCCTTGGTGAGTGTCTCCAACCACCTATTTTCTGCCCCGGACTGACCATTCCGCAGTCCAAGGATGGTCCTCCATCTTCCCGCACTTCACCGCGGTCGACTTCGTCTCGTTCTACATCGAGATACCCGTCATGATCGTCATGTACTTTGCCTGGATGATCATCAAGCGGCCCGTCCCCTCCTCTGCCCGTCCAGCAGCGACAGCGACGCCCGCCTCCGAGCCAATCGAGCCTCCACAGAAACCCGGGCTCCTGCGCCGAGTGCTCGCCCGCGTAACGTACTACGACGGCGTGGACACGCGCACGGTGGACCTCCGGAGAGACGAGCACGAAGAGGAGCCAGAGGACATCGCGGACGACCTGAAGCGGGAGGCGCACTTGAAGGGCCGCTGGGGCCCGCTCTGGAGGGTGTACTACGCTATTGTATGATTAGTTATGCTTATTTTTTTCACGACCCACTTCGCTATCCGAGTCCTCTCTGCGAGTTCTGCCAGTGCTCATCATACGTCACCTCCGCCCAGCCACTTCAGCGTCGAAGAAAAATGCAGCCTGCAGGCCGCGCAGCTTGTGTGCCGCTCCGTGCAGCCCGAGCAAAAATGTGACAGCCATCCCAGCGCGTCGTTGGGTCCGTGCAGATAGATGCCCACCCGCCCCGCAACGGAGCGGACATTCGAGCGAGCGGGGCGCGGCCCACGCGCGCGCGATCAAGGATCTGGCATCTGCCATCGCGTGAGGCCGCGAGCGTCGGCGGCATGGCTGTGCACGCGCCGCCGCAGTGTGTGCTTCGCTCGCTTGACCGCCTGTGGATCAGTCGCCCGCGGGGGGCGATGGCACGCATTTCCACGATGCGCACGGCGGGGGGTGCTTCTCGTGCGCGCACTTCGGAGGATTAGGCAGCTGCCAGTGCGCGATGTTGTCGGGTGCTTCTATCCGTGATAGGCTCAGGCTGTCACCGATTTTCTTGGCCGGCGGGGGGTGACGCGTTGAATTGCGCCCATAGTGCGTGGACCCTGCGGCGGAACTTGTGAGTGCCGGTAGGTGGTACAGCGGTCATTTCAACGCTGTCGTTTGACACACCTTGGTGGATATCTTGGCAGGCTCGTCTGTGACTATCAGAGTTTGCCACGGTTCATCAGACTGCTCTCGAGGTGAAATTGTGGCCAGGTACTCACTAGCGTCGGCGGCACCGTAGTACAACAATTTCCATAACGAGCAAGCTGTGCACGAGGAGATGCAAGTTCGAGGCTACCGGACGTTGAACGCGCCGGACCCACTAACTGACTCTGACAGGGCGATAACCTGAGTGTCACCGAACAGAAGGACGAAGATTAACCTGCGACGCGCCATGCGACAGATCTCCGAGACAGAAACTCGTGGCTCTCCGGCGGGAGAGTTGAGGTTGGAATCGACGATCCGTCTGTCAACTGGTACATGCCGGGACAACTCGCAAGTCAGCGGCGTGCTTACGCCTACTTTCTGGCAGGATACGAGATGCCCCGCCTTGGGTTCGGCGTATATCAAAACTATACGACCCACGAGTCCGTGCTCGAAGCCTTCAAAGTGGGCTACAGGTGCTGAATGCTGAACCCACCGGACTCTCCGATCGTTGGCTCCGATAAAATTTCTTACCCAACATCCAGACACGTCGACTCCGCCCAAGCATACCGGAACGAGGCGCACGTCGGCTCAGCCTTCCGCGCAAGCGGCCTGCGCAGAGAAGACGTGTTCATCAGTAGGCAGTTCCGCCCCAGGCGGCACGCCGAACGGGCGCGCTGATGCGCCGTACAGCAACGAAGTGTATCAGCAAGACGCATGGCTACGAGAGCACCCTCCGCGCGGTCGACATCTCGCTGGAGCGGTTCGGCCTGGGTGCGGGTCTTCCACGAAATGGAAGGATGGGTCAGCACTGACCGTAGCCTGATGCAGACTACGTTGACCTGTATCTGATCCACGACCCGTTCAAAGGGAAGGAGCTGCGGTTGCAGACCTACCGGGCACTGTTGGAGGCCCAGAAAGCGGGTAAAATCCGTACTGTCGGGGTTTCCAATTTGTGAGTCCTGCCACGGGTCGCCCCGTTTTTTCCATGCGCTCATGGGATCCTCGCGCCACTGTAGCGGTGTAAGGCACCTCGAAGAGATCCGCAGCGCAGGCCTGCCCATGCCCTCCGTGAACCAGATCGAGGTGGAGGCCATTTTTTCTCCGCTCGTAGTCAGCGATCCTGACGGGTCTGGGGGGTTCCGCGCCGGCGACAGTTGCACCCGTTTTGTCAGCAGAAGCCCATCGTGACGTACTGCCGCGAACACGAGATAGTCGTCCAAGCGTATTCGCCGCTCGTCCGAGGCCGCATGGATCACCCCGTCTTCGTAGAATTAGCGGCAAAGGTACGCACGCGTGTCGGTGGCGTGCCCGCCTCTTTCTCGGCTCATTCCTCTCACAGCACGGCCGTGATCCAGGGCAAGTGCTGCTGCGGTGGTCCCTACAGAAAGGGTGAGACACATGACGGCTATCCATCGCAGAAGAAGAAGCTCACCGTGACGGCCGCCGCTTCCCAGCTTTGTCCCACTCCCCAAGTCGGCTACTCCCGCCCGCATACGGTCGAACGCTGAACTTTACGACTTTGTCCTTGACGCCGAGGACATGGCGCTCCTCGACGCGCTTGACCGGGGAAAGGACGGTGCCGTGACATGGAACCCTATCGATGCGGAGTAGGGTCTCAACCGATCGACGTAGACACGATATGAGATTGATGGTGTCGACGTAGGCAATAGCCAAACTTTGCTAGCGGTGCCGCTTCGCAAAGGGTCTCTTGGAAGCTGTCGAGCGGCGCTCAGTTCCAAATGGGGTTCAGAAATCCAGGGCTTGAGCGCTGAGGAGAACGGAGCCGGCCAGTCACAGCCTCGCCCGTGTCAATGTAGGCGCAATGCACCCGCTTATTAACCACATGGATTCGACACGCACCCCAGCGGCGGTTGGCTGGTGAGTTCCTGGCTGCGTCGAAGAGAACGCAGACGGGGCATAATGCGGCGGTGTTCCTCTTCTCGAGCGCGGCGAAGGCACTCCGCAGGCCCTGAAAATAAACGGCAAGCATTTCGATAGCGGTATCAATAACGCGAAGGCACAGCATCGGATGGATCAATCCTCGTCCATGACGGACTCGCCCTTCTGTTTCCTCTCTATTCGCTCCTGCAGCGCCTTCTTCGCGCCCTCCTTGGCGCCCTCCAGGCGGCCTGCCTTCGCCATGTTCAGGAGCAACGCATGGATGAAGCCGAGGTAGTTGTGCCGACGGAGGCTGTTCTCGAACTGCAGCGGTTCGCGTCAGTCGCCGGCCAAGTCACAGGGTGTGCTGATGCGCGAAAATCTCACCGCCCATCGCTCGCGTTTCGAGTTCTCGTTGGCAAGCTTAACGACCAACTCCGCCGCCTCCGCTTGACGTCCAGCGGCTTGGAGCTGGGCAAGCTGCTCCTGTAGGCGAGGTAGGGGATCATCACGGACCGCGAGCAGACTAAACTCGAGCTACGCGGATGTGAGAATCTGATGTTCCCAAGATACGGTTGCTCCACTTACGGCGCCCGCAGGATACGTGGCTATACGGGCCTGGATAACCTCTCTGTGTGATGGACATCATGTTAGCCCTGCAACCCGCCGTAAATATTTCTTGCATGTACCTAGCCTTCGCCAGCCATCCTTCGCCGCTTTCGGAGTATGCACCGTGATTTACCGGGGCCTGCTTGAGGCCGTCCAACTCGTACAAGGAACCCGCATACGGCTGGTATACGATGAAGTGGTACGCGTCTTCCGTAGTCTTCGGCAAGTCCAGGCCCTCCAGCGAAATGGCGGAGGGCGGAGAGAGCGCGTTATGCGCCTCACGCAGCCAGTCCGAGCTCGTGATTGCCATGCCGCTAGTTTGAGGGTCCATCCCGGCGGTGAAGCTGAGAAGCTCCGCAAGCTGCGGTCCCATCTTCAGGCCGGGTATGTTCCCAATCGCGTTCATGACCGCGAGCGTCGCGCACGCGTTGTTGACGACCTGGTGTGCGAAGAAACCGGGGAAATCGGGATCGTACTGGCCCCCACTCGACGGCACGCTCGACTCGCCCGCGACCCATTTGAACAGAAAGATCAGCGCGTGAAGGGGCTGAAGTTCGGCGAGTGACTCCGGGTCCAGCGAGTACAGATCATCGACTATGAGCGGCACGCCTAAAGTCTTCAGCAGTTCCCTGTGACGTAGGTTAGACGAAACCCTCCCGTGCTGCGGCGCTCATGCATACGTGAAGACACCGGGATCAGATTCTGTGAGTTGCCAGCCGCTTGAGTCGTCGTCGGCAGACATGTTTTCTTCCTTGTTTTGAGAGATTGAGTGGGAGCTGTGGTGGCAAGAGACAGAAAGCGGCGCGAACCCGGATGCCACGGTCTGACGCGTCGCGCCCGTCACGTGAGTGCCTCCACACAATTTGGCTGTCCAAATCGGGGCGGTTGTTTGGCATCAGCCTTTGATCCAAACAACCTCCTCGCGCAAGCCACCACCCCGCCCCCGACGCACGTGGCTCCACGATGTCCCAGCCGGAACCTAATGCTGATCTGCGAACCGCCAATCGCGCACGCTTCGAGCTGGAGCTTGAGTTTGTGCAGTCGCTAGCGAACCCCTTCTATCTCCACTCTCTGGCCCAGCAGGGCATTCTGAACCAACCGGCGTTCGTGAACTTTCTCAAGTACCTCCTATATTGGAAGGAGAAGGACTATGCTCGATTCATACTGTATGTACACTCTACTTTGGATATTCCATTGTTTGCTGATATTCCACGACGCAGCTATCCGCACGCGTTGCACCACTTAGAACTACTCCAACACGCGCAATTCAGGACAGAAATCGGGAAAGACGAATGGAGAGAGTACCTCAATCAGAAGCAGTTCGATCACTGGCGAACCTGGTGAACACCTTCTCTTCATTCTCCCGCCTCATTTCTCGCTCACACGAAGTGGTAGGCGCGACCCTTCTCGGATCCAGACGGCGACCTCTGCGCCCTCGGAGTCCCAGCCGCAATCTGCTGTTTCAGAGACCCATAACGTACCGATGACGAACGGCTCTTGAACCCTGATCCTCCTGAGACCTATCTTACCACTTTGACGCCTTAGTGCGTTCGCGATGCCGCGCATGTGGTTGGATCCAGGCTGTGCCAATGGTTCGTAGTACTCCCACCCTCTATGTTCATTTCCGTGTAGAATGCGCGTACAATTCATGGCACAACTCGAAGCAAAGCAAACTTTGATTCTTGTGCGTTTCTCTCGGACGCTTTCTCATGCAGAACACGTTTTCTTAAACGTACGTCTGTGAGAGAACCCGGAGGTTCCGGCATTTGCACCCTGTGTTGAAATCGCTGAAGTCACCTCCAACGGGGCGTTTGACGTCTCACGCAGGGTGCAGACAGACAGAATCTGCCATCGTCTCGCGTGTTCTACAGGATCCTTCGACGGCGGTTACGGACTCGTGAGTTTGACCGAGTGGCCTCTATTACGACATCACTGTCCAATGTCTTGACGAGGATTCTCTGGCCTTGCTCAGCAACGCGCTGAACAGGCTTTCGCTGACAAGCTAGTCGACAACCAGCATCATCGATACGCTCTTTCACCGACTCGAAGTAGCTGATAAATTATCCTCAAGCTCCCATGAACCCCACCATTACACCCGAACAATACTACGTGCGTCCACGCCCTTCCTCGTCCCAAATCTGATGCAGAGGCTCGGCGCCGTCCTCTGTGTACGGTGGCGGCAGCGAGTCCGTCCGCACGGCCTTCGCAGGCGGCTCCGCCAGCCCCTCGTCCTCCTCGTCTTCCACACTGAATAACAACTGCCCCTCCGTGGGCCGCCCGTCAGGGAGCTGGCGGCTACTAGTCAGAACCCCATACGTCGGCGTGCCGACCGAGTCACTCACATGCCGACGCTCAGGCTCTTCTCCATCTTCCAGCGGCTCGTCGACGTCCTCTGTCAGCCGCTGCATCTCGCCCGCGTAACCCGCTTCGAGGGCGATGTCGCCGCCTGGGACCTCCTCCTCTGGCAGTGGATTGCCGTGTGGATCGAGCGCGACGTCCTTGTCCATCGAGCGCTGGTATTTGTGCCATGTGAATAGGCCTATGCCTGTGAAGATGGGCGCGTGCGTCAGGTCCGTGCGCGCATAGCAGTAAGCGTGTCGCCCTACCGCATGCAGTAATGGCGACGCCGGTGATGTTGAGCGGCGTCAGCTCGTCGCCAAACAGCCATGCTGCGCATATGATTGTGGTCACTTCTTTCGCAATACCGGCGATGGACATTGGGACCACGCCGGCGCGCTGGATAATGCTATCGCGAGAAGACGTTATCGGACGCCGCGCGAGCCGCGAAAGATCGCTGACGTACTAGAACTCGCTCAGGACCATGCAGAACGCCAGCACGCCAGGGCTGAACAGGAAGAACAGGGTCTTCAACGTTTGTTCTGGCGTCGCGAAGAAGTGGCTGCCAAAGACTTTGCCCCAGCCATCAACGAGCATGGATGTGATGCCTAGAGAGGTCCCCATGATCGGTGCGAGCCAGAAGAGGGTAGCAGCGGGGTTGCTCATTCCGAGGTCCTTGCTTCGCAAGAGCAGCTGTGTGAGACTCCACCGAAGACCGCCAAGCGCGCTGGCGCTAGTGACGAGCAGGAAGCCAGAGAGAACGAAATGGGTTTCCGTTGCGACCATGAGAAGGACACCGACACAGATGAGGATGATGACCCCGACCAAGCGGAGAGAGAAGGCCTCCAGTCGGAGAAGGAAGGCGAAGAGTAGCACGAAGACAAGCGAGGATGACTTGCACATCGCTAGAAGGAGTCATTAGGAGCGGAAGATAGAGGTTTGTGTGGAATGACATACTGTAGAATGATAGCGTGATTAGTTTGAGGGATAGGTTAGACAGGCCGATGTCCAGGCCGGTGGCCACGCCCGTCGGGACAGCTTTACGTCTGCGGTCATAGTGAGAAACGCTGCAAACTGAAGAGGCTGCCTCTGTTTGGCAATGTCCTTCGCACAGGGGAGGTCCCCCGCAGTAGGAAACAAGTGCGCTCACAGAGCGATAAATTTAGACCCAGCGACGACAAGCACTAAGCCGCACTTGTCGCCGCTGGGTGCGCTGCAGGGGAGTTAGGAGATACACTTACAGGTAGTCACTACGGGATGGACTCTGCTCCGGTCTGAAGCGGGCTGGCATGGTGTACCGCAACAGTGCGGCGAGCAGGAACTGTACCCACATGTGAATGGTGGTTACGAAGAGCGGCGATGGAAAGCCATAGTGTTCTGGTGAGAACATCCATTTGTTGTACACAGATATCAACGTGGCAAAGAAGAACCTGCGAGGATCATGTTTAGCTCTGTCCGGGGAATGAGACCGGCGGGTCAGAGGGCCTACCAGGAGGCAATAAAGAGGCAGTTGATCAGTGCATTTCTCCACCATAGCCGTTTCTTCTCCGCCAAAGAGGCGATGTGGATAGCTAGGTCGTGGTCATCCATGTCTCTGTCGCCATCCTGGGAGCGTCTTAGCGAGCTGAGACGGGCAGAGCCGTTCGAGTGCGGTCCTGAGCTCAGCATGTGTTCGGCGATCGGGGCATGAGGGTTCGTAGTACAAAGTCACGTTCCTACAGATCCTCGCTGGCAGCCATCTCAGATCCCATCGGCGCTTATGTGACCGCTGTGCTTCTCCAGCCCCATTTGGAAGGATGCTCCCACACAATTGATAGACGCCAGAGCACCGTGTATCCGCCGACGCTCTCGGGGCGGCCCCTCGCCATGTTCTCATCTGCCGGCATCTGGCTCTCATCCGCAACCGTCCGCTGGTCTGTCCGATGAGCCTATTATTTTGTGAATTTGCTTACCCTATTTTTGCAGATTGAACCGCTACGGCGCCGATTGGAAATATTCCCTGTGTGACTCCGACCATGATAGGCGGTCAGACCACCCGGCGACGTCTGTATACGAGCGATGTCCCGATCGCTTGTGCTGTGACCCTGCGCCCGACAATGCGGCCTGGAAGGGGAGGCTTCTCTACGGCGGGCGGCGCGCCAGAGGCTAACAGCCATAGTCCGGTTACTGTCCGCCATCCGCCATGTGGTTATGGGCGGTGCCCAGGCCGTGATGCTCGCTGATGCCCATGCTCGCCACTCGGTCAGGAACCGCGCGCATGGATCGTTCTTTTTTGTACCGACTTGAGGGTGCACAGCACTGAGCGATCGTACGGCCTGCCCGGCGCTGAAACTTTGTCACAGTCGCCGAGTGCCCAAGCGTTTCACGATTGCTGACGTCCCCTTCCTTCCCTCTTCTCCACGGCGCTTTCCGCCAGGATGATCTCGATTGGCTAGCTGGCGCTGAACATGCGAATCCCCTTCGTCGGTACGCCGGTCTATAAAGACGACAACATGGCTTCTGCGACCGCGCCACCAGATCGTCCCTCGCCATGTCCGACCTCGAGTTCGTCATTGAAGCCCCCCAATCCGCCCGTCAAAGCAAGAAGCGTCCCCGCCTTGTAACCTCTTGCGACCACTGGTGAGTGGTTCAACAGAACTGCACAAGACAGAAGGCTGATACTTGCTCCAGCCGTGTCAAGAAGATAAAATGTGTCCAGCATCCCTCGACGGGCAAGTGTGAGTCGTGCTCAGCAGCACGGCTCCCCTGTCTATATCGCGATCGCGAGCAATACTTCGCGGAACGAACCCGCATGCTCTCCGGGGCGACCTCTGCCGTCTGCGACGCCTCGGACGCGGAGAATAATCGAGCGCAGTTATCCGCTATCAGCACCTCGAGCTCGAGCTCCTCTCGCACCTACACTCCTCCAGGCAGCGCGTCCCCATCGATAGCAGCGACCTCTGATCGCTCGTATTCACCCGCGCACTATCCACATACGGACACGACTGCAGTTGACCTCGATCAATTTCAGGCCTTTTCCGGTGGACTGGGCGCGCAGGCTGTGCTGCCGACTACCTGGTGCGTCTGCTGCGTAGTTTGGGCCGTCTGCTGCGGCTGAACCTATGGCTGCCACTCAGGCATAACCCTCCGGAGTCTTCGCAATGGCCGTCTCACAGTTCCGGGATGCATATGGGACTGCAGCCATCCGCGCCGCCCCTCACATCCTCGCCAACCCCTTCCCCGTTCTCGTCGAACGGTCTCTTCGATCCCAGCGATCCGACCCAGCCGCATCCAAATCTCATGATGGACTTCGTTCCCGTATTCTTTGAGAAGTTCGGCGCCGCATACCCGTTCCTGTCCTCGGGGAATGTATGCGACCAGTACTTCCGCCGCAGGCTGTCGCCCCTCTTAGCTAACAGCATCGCGGCCTCCGCAGCCAGGTCTGTCCTCCCATTCATTCGTGTCTTACTCAGCGCGTGCTTAGTGTGTACGATTACACGGTTCAGCTTCAGCGCTGTGCCGGAAATACAGCAGATCGGTCCAGCGAATGTCGCGAACGTGTACTGTCAGATGGCCAAGGTACTGTTCGGCACCGTCGTACGAGACGTGCGAGAGCTAATCGCGTTTCTAGAGCCTTGTTCCGCCCAACGGAACGCCCGCGTCCCTCGACGCGGTCCACGCCCTCATCGTGCTCTCATGCGTGGAGTACAAGCGAGGCCGACACGTGTACTTCGTTGCATACGCTCGAGTACGTATCTCTTCTCCCCTTCCGCAGTGCCGGCGGTCCCCACCGACCGCCCAGACTGCCCCCAAGCCCTTCTCACCCGTCTTCTCCCATGCAGGCTGCCATACGACTCGCCACCGAGCTCGGCATATCCGAGGATTCCATGCCTTCGCCATTGACCCAAGTGCTCGATCCTGAGACGGCACGCGTCCTCCAGGCCACGCTCCACAGTATCCAGCAACTCCGCCGCACAATCTCCGCGTCGCCGTTCGCCACGCCCTCCCCGAGCCCTTCCGTCGGGGTCGCTTCGAGCACGAACCGTGCATCATGGGGGCACCTCGGCGCGCGCCGCTGACACGCCCAGGACCGCGCTATTTCGAGGAGTGGGTGTAGAGCGATATTCAAACGGCGCGTTGGCAGCATGGCGCGCGGGCGGATGCGCTTGATCGCCGCTCCGACGCAAACTCCCCGGTGTCTCAAGATCGCCATCCACCCCCACTCCGGCCTACCCCGGCTATGCCAGCCTTTGCACATCCCGCTGCGGCCGCACGCGATGAAATTGACTGGATGTGGCCCTCGTAAAGCTGCTCAGTTATTTCCCGGTCGGAGGCCCACTGCTGTCTTCCCGCGTACAGTCCGCCTCTGCATTTGCAAACTCTGTATCCATGAAACTGCTACCTCCTCATCAGTCCTAATCGGTCGCCGCTGCTGCCCGCCGGCGGCACGCTGCCCCTGTATTGTGTATGCATGTAGATACCCGTATACCATCCATACTCTCCCGTTCCACCTCTGTCATCGCCGCGGGTCCGCGCCCGCTGTTTCACCCGCCCCGCATGCCCTCCGCCGTTTACACTCGTGCCTGACAAAGCGCGCGTCGGACCTCGGTGTGACTGACGCTTGCCGCGCCGTCCCCGAGCCCTCACACATCCGCCACAGTATACGACGTACACGACGATCCTCGACGACACCATCATCACTCTCGATGAATCCCGGTGCTATGGGATAGGAGAAGGCGGAAAACACTCCAGTCTCCGCAGGACACCGTGGGGGACACCTCGAACGTGACTGGTGCGTGTGCATCCCGGACTCCGTGCAGCCCGAACCACGACTCGCCGCCGGCTCTAAATTCGAATTGGCCTCGGATCGGCAGGTACTCCCGGGTAATACGAGTCCCTGGCAATTAATGCTGTTCGGTGGCACTGCCCCGGTCCTCGGTCAATACGTTCCCGGTGAAGGTGAGGTACTCGCTATACTTACTGCACACCACTACATCACGGCCTATCGCGGCTTTGGAGCCTGATGAGGGCCCGAGGCCCTACAAATGCAATCGCGGATGGTCAACGAACGAACCTCGTGACGCGCATTCCGTGTCTACAGCACGAGCGATACCAGCGTGCCTTGGATACGCGACCTTCGAGTCGGATGCACACATAGTAGTTGAGGCCAAGCTGCGAAACCGGAAGTCGACTTGTTGTTCCGACACATGCATGTCCGGGATCGGAACCGCTCCGTCCTCATTTGCGGCAAGCTGATGGTGCACAACGTCCAGACAGCCCCCGGAGTTCGCACATAAGTTATCCATTACTGCCAGCAAGGCACGTCGTAGGGTATCTAGCCTACACAGCACGATGACGAACAATTCGAGACACACAGACAACGGTGCATGGCGTTACACGGGTGCGCTATGCGCACCAGAATCCTATACAAGAGGCACACGCACCGTAGATAGACAACTTCCTCCTCCTCCGCCGACGCCTACGCCGCGGCGGATCACGGTACCCTTCTCCTAGTCTCACATTCGCAAGTGCCCACTGACCACACCTGCTATAGCTGCAGAGGTGAAGGTGGCCCTGCTCCTCCGATCGGCCTTTGTAGCGATCAGTACCTATACCCGCCGTACCCGTCGCGCCCGTAGTCGTCGTACCGGCTGCGGCTCGACGACCGGTGGTGGTGGTGGCGATGGCGGTGCCCGCTGGACGCACTGGAGTCCCTGCGCCCGCGATGCTTCGTGATGATGACCGTGGACCCCGGGGGAGCGACCTGACCGTCGGGGAGCACGACGCCTCCTTGCCCAGCCCCGTAGCCCGCGCCGTACTGCCCAGCCCCGTAGGCGCCTTGCATGCCGTACCCAGGCGCAGGGTAGCCGGCAGCAGGGTAACCCGGTGCGGCCTGCGGGTACGCGCCAGCGCCGTAGGGCGCGGGGGCGACGCCATAGGGGTTGGGGGAGGCGCTGCGGTATGGCATGGGAGATGCGCCGCCATACGAGCCCGCGTAGCCCGGGGCACCGTAAGAGCCTGGCATACCAGGAGCAGCGCCGTAAGAACCAGGCATGCCGGCGCCATAGGGCGCTGCAGCTCCAGGGATCGGCATAGGCGCGCCGTACGGGGAGCCACCAAGGGGATCGCCATATCCGGGGGCACCAACGCGGACCACGGTCGGCGCGTTGAAGGAGTTGTGGCGGCTGCGGCCGCGACGGTAGGGCTCGTCATATGCGTATGCGTCGCCAGCGCTGGAGCCGCTGTAAGACGAGGCGTATCCTCCACCGACACCTCCGCCACTCGTCCAGCCGAACAGCTATGCCAGAAGTACTTGAGTAACATTGCGATCATGAGGGTGGACATCAAGACATACCCTATCTGCGAGAACGTTCGCCGCAGAGGCAGAGGCCTCACATGCGGCCCTCAGACCGTAAGTATCTGCCGGCCTCCCCGAGTACTGCCAGAGACGTTGCGCTGCAAGAAGCACACCGTGAGTATGAGATCGTGACACTGATCGCCATGAGGACTATGACTGCGCAGTGCGGACGTTGTTGCGAACTACAGGACGGAGCGAAGCGTAGAGCAGGAAATTTCCGAAGATGCCAGACGGTACTTTCTCTCCATCATACCAGCTGTGAAGAGCTTTCTGCTATCGCGCCTACTCACCGTCGTCGTACACAGGACTAAATGACAAGAGCAGGCGGGGGTGCGCTGCCTTCCAGACAGCTCGAAGCCCTCGTATCCAGACTCGACGTCTGCTCACGGCAGCTGACGTTCCGGTCCCACCGGGGCCGCCAGCGGAGCCTGCGACCTCGAGTCATCTTCGTGCGCCTGCCGCCGACCACATGGGCGCTCCGAACCTGAGTGCTTCAAAGACTTCCATCTGACCGAGCAATCCATGGAAGCCTGGTGCAGAGAAGAGAAGGACGTACTTTCAGCAATTGCCATTCCAATCAGACCCTCCCGCTGGCGTTCGCGATCCGCGCTGAGGGGCTCGTATAAGAAGGAATTGTGCTTCCATGTGCGGTAGGCCTCGTATGCGGCGGCGGCGCCGATGTCCGCGGGGAGGAGTTGCGTGAGCGGGACCTGACGTATACGGGAGGTGAAGACTCGTGTGAGATGGCGGAACCCATGGAGCATGATGGGCGGGAGGGAAGCGACGTACCAGCCCACTGTAAATGCGACGGTGCCAGTGGCGGGAATCGTGGTGGCTGATCCCCATACCAAGTACTTCACGCAATCGCGACATGATCGACTCAAAGAGAGAACTAGGAGAGGAAGCGTCGATCGCGAGGTGAGCATGTCAGCCGCGATCGAGGTGGGAGCCGCGACTCACGGGTCGGGATTGATCGCGTGGGCGTTGTAGAAGTCGTAGCCTCGCCCTGTGGCGGGAGTGAGCGGGACGAACAAGGAAGAGGAGGCTGGCTACGTACATGACGGCTGAGGCTGAAAAGGCGGCTGGGGCGGCGCACCGAACTGGAACTGCACGGAACCCTCAAGGCCTGCTCTGCGCGCGATCGGACAAAGTACGCACCTGCGAAGTCCCCCATCCCGGTACACTGGTTTGATAGTAATTGTAGGCCATGCGTAGGGTGGATCGGCGAGATGATGGGCGTTGGAAGCAAGTTGCGAAAAGTCGTCGAGGGTGAGAAGAAACGGTTGTTGGGCGGTGGCCAGAGAGAGACTAGCGACAAGTCATCTGCCACTGCGCGCATCGCAGATTCTTATAGTGCCGCGTGACGTCACGCTCTTGGCTGTTAGTTTGTTCTGCCGCAGCGCCGGCCATGACCGGACCCTCGTACGTGTGTACGGGCAGGCGAGGGAGGGGGTATGGGGGCGAGAGAAGTCGAGAAGTTTCATCTCCGGAGGCAATTAGCATGCAGCTGGATAGGCAGACATACATATATCTGTCCAGTGGACGTCCAAGATTCACGGTGGGTATGCCGATATCAGCTCATAAGTAGATGCAGGAATACCAGTAGATAGGAATCTCCAGAGACAATCGGCCTTTGAGAGACAAAGAAGAGCAGATTGCACAGGGTTCGGCACGAGGTGGTGGTGGATGAAGACAGAGTTTGTGAGTGGCCTCGCGACCGACTCATGCACGATCGAGATCTGCTGTATATGGGCGCTTACAAGACGCGCTGCCCGTCGCGCGCGCCCATAGGCTCATCACGGCTTGTCCTCTTCTCCTTTCTCCTCCCCGTCTCGACCCATGTGCTGCTCGAATGTCTGGTCGGTCTCACTCATTGCTTGCTTTACTCCTTGGCTCACAATCTAGCAGACTATGCTGTCTTCGCTCACCCCGACTTTGACCCGAACGACTACGCGAACGCGATCCTAGCCGGAGAGCCGTATCCTCCTCAACCTGGCAAACCCAAGCCTGCAAAGAGCACAGGCCTCGCCCCAGCCAGCGAAGATGTCTCTGTCGCGATATCTAAACTTACATTCAGCCTCGATGATGTAGAGAAACAGCTCAAGAACGTGGTGAGCACCATTCGACCCACTTCGTAGCTCTCGCCTCGCGGCAACAGCCCGATGACAGTATTGCCTCGCTATAGGTCACCACGCACCACGAGGACCTTCTCGTACAGGCGGCTGGGGTATCTGACCTGCAAGGCTCGCTCGGCTCGGTCCGGGGCGGCTTGAACGAACTCGATTCGTCCCTTGAGAAGTGAGTGCGGTGTTTTGTTACGTGAACTGCATGCCTTCGCGTCTCGCCCCGTTATCTGCAGCAACGCGTTGGGGAGATCTACTCCTCTGTGTTTGTGCACACGATGATTCCCACTTGGGTATATACTGAGCGCGAGGGCGGACTTCTTCGCATTCATTATACCCCACACCCAGTGAATGCATGCCACAGAGTATCGCATATCCGCGCGTTATAAGTGATGGAGAAGCGCTATGAGGCTGTCGATACGGATGGTTATATGCGCTCTTTGAACGCGTTTCTAGTCCTGAAAGGCATATTGATGGCGAGGGTCATTATTCTATCGTGGACTTCACGCCGTACGGATTGTTATCTGACACTATTTTGTGACGAGGCGGCAAATGTGTATAGCGATGAATGCACTGGGTACACTTCCATCACGTACAAGCATGTGTATGACGCGGCATTTATATCAGCTGAGCAGAACTATTCCACTACCGGGCGGAAGCAATCGCAATCTCCCTCATGCGCTGCAGGCGTTACTGCGTGTATTGACTCGCGTCTTACGGCCCGTCCTATCGTCGAACTATTCTCTGGGATTGCTACGAGCCTCGTGGTAGTTGGTGGCGCCAACGTTCACCATAACTCCGTTCTTGTTCCTCCTTCGCGCCCGGCCTAGCGAACCCGTACTCATCGCCTCACCTTTTGCAGACTGCGCACGAAGATCCGCGTGCCATACCAGTCACTCCAGACCCATGTCTCGAAGCTCGAGCGCCTCCAACAAGCCTCGGATATTCTGCGGCGCACTTCGCGTTTCGTGATCCTTGCTCGCCGCCTCGAGCTGCAGCTCGCCGAAATGAACAAGGCCGACGCATCTGAACCCGAGGGCACGAAAGCAAAACCACACACGAACGGTACCGCACCATCGGGCTCGGGGGCTCGGGCTGAGACGCCAGTGGCGTTGGAGAGCGAGGACGAGAAGGAGCGCGCAATCGCGAAAGCTGCGCTGACAATCGCCGAGTTGAGTCAGTGGTTCCCTCCCTTGCCGTCGTCCTATGTCCGCCGCGAACCCCTGCTGACATGCACCACAGCTGCGCTTCTAGATGCGGCCAACGAGCCCTCTTCCTCAGGCGCACATGGCGATGGTCAGGCAGCTGGCGAAGACAGTGGGAACGATGCTGGAGAACGTGTGCCGCTCAGCTCGATCAAGGCCGTCGCTGTTCACCTGCCGTTCATCGATGCTACCCGCACCAAGGTTACCACGGACATGGAGGCGATGGTCTTCACTGGCCTTGCTACACTGGTGCGCAGCTTGGTTCCCCGTTGTCTCCGTGCGGTTGAGCTGACTGTATGCGCGCTACTTAAGAACCAATCAATGCTGGCAAGCTCTCTGCAGACGGCTCACAATCTCCGCGTGCTGCCAGACCTCGTACAGAACCTAGTCAGCGATCTGTCCGACGCGGTCGAGGGCCGGATCCGATCGGCCTTCGACTTGACGCGGATTTCCAAAGACATTATGGCAAAGGGTCAGTCGGCCGAACTGCTCAACCTAGCGGATACACGCATGTTCATGCGTAGGCCTTGCTGACGCCTGTGAGCACAGATTCCGCGTCTTTGGGCCAAGGCCTGTTGTATAAGTCTCGCGTGCGCACGGAGCCGACAAGCGTGACTGCCCCCCAATGGACCGCCGCTCTGTGGGGTAGCCTCGAGAGCCTCATCGAGGAGATGGCGGACTGCTGCATCAAGGTATACACGCTCGAGAAGGTGCTAAAAGTGAAGCGGGATCCGGTTACGGATGTCGTCTTCTTGGACGAAGCGATGAAGGTCAGCTGCTGCCGCCCTGTGATACGGGTTTCTCCAAAGCTCACTTCATCCGTTCAGGTTCTGGAGAACAAGCCGAGCACTACATTCTGGGCCTCTCTGGGACGGTCGCTAGAGAAGCAAGCGCGCGATGCGGCGAAGGGTATGTCGAGCAGCCGCATTGACCTCTCTGTCGATTGACATACAAATATCAGGTTCGAGTTTCCTCCAACAAACCCTAAGCACCGGATATCCTAGGCTACTCCGCCTGTTCCATTCATTCTTCACCAAGATCGCTGTCCATACGGACACCATCTATACCCAGGCCCAGCAAAGGTCGGTTCAGTCCACTCTAAGATCTACCTCCCGATTTCTGACAGTACCATGCAGCCCAGAGACGATCCTCGTCCTCCGCGCACTGTCGAACTTCGAGTCTCTCTACCTCTCTCGTTCGTCCAACAGGCTAAACGAAGTAGTCGGCCAAGTCTTCTCCGGTGGGACGCGCTCCCCGCCAGGCATGTCCGAGGGTGTGAACGTCGCGCGTGCTATCGCGAACGAGCTGGACTCGGCCAAGTTCGACCCGCTCCTCGTACAGTCTGTCGCGCGCTATGCGGTGTCGAGTCTCGAGTTGCTGCTTACACGTACAGACAACTTGGTGAGTTCATGTCGTTTGCTGAGTTGGAAAGAGGTCGAAAGTTGACGGTCCTGTCAGATATCGAGAGACCGCGCGGCGACGAGTCTCATCGGACCGGTCGCATCGCCGCAACAGGTGTTGAATGCGTCCCTTGCGACATGCATATACCACGTTTGGTCTCGCCTCGACAAGCTTCGGGAAGAATACCCGGAGAGCGTCGTCTCAATCCTGCGGCCAGTCGTCACGGTACGTCTCGCTGCGTCTCCTTCTAACCAGACCACTTGACGAGTCTTGTCCACAGAAATTACACGACACGTTCGAGCGCGTTGTTGACCCGCTCCTAGCTGCTATACGCCGCGAGCTCGGCGCGATCATCGCGAAGCTGCACCGGATGGACTTCAGCGACAGCGTAGACCCGTTGACAGCGATGGGCGGCGGCCCGAGCCCGTACATGAAAGATCTCATTGAAAAGCTCGCGTTTGTGAAGAACGAAGTCCTCGCGCAGTACAATGTGCCAGAGGTCAGCCGCCAGTGGTGCGTCCCCCCATCCTTGAGATCCTTGTGTCATAGCGCGGCGGCTGACCATACGCCGCAGGGTAATCGTACTCGTGCGGTTCGTGATCAAGACGTTCGTGCTGCACGCGTCGATCGCGAAGCCCTTGGGGGAGAGCGGGAAGCTGCAGCTGACGAGCGACATGACCGAGCTCGAGTTCGGCCTGAGCGCGTTCATGGCCGACAACAAGAAGCGTGGCACGGACTGGGAGGCCGTCGGCGACGACTACCGCGCCCTGCGCGGCATGCGGTACGCCCCCTTCCCTACCCTTCCCCCTTTCTCTTTAGCGAGGCTGACTGGCACGATGTGGCTGACCCACAGACAACTGCTTTTCCTCGAGAACGCCGCGCTCGCGTCTCCGCGGCACACCGCGGGCCTGCCGCCGCTCATCGTGCTGCACCACATCCTCGTGCGCTCGCCGATCACGCTCCCGCACGCGCTGCACGGCTGGGCGGAGGCGGAGTACGTGCGCTGGGTGGAGGAGCACTCCGAGGAGGAGGCGTGGACGCTCGTCGACGGGGACGTCACGCACTGGGAGAAGGTCGCGGAGGCCGAGGGCGGCGATACGAGCGCCGCCGCGGAGTATGTGCAGCTCGCGCGCGCGGTGCTGGCGAATGCGCAGGGGAAGGGCGCGGCGACGTGAGCTATCTGCGTGTATTTATGCAGTTCCGTGGATACCATTCTTGCTTTTTCATTCATCTTGGAGACGTTTGACTGTCGTTTTGTGCGGACAGAAAGGCCTAGCTAAATAGACGAGGACCGCGCAATAACCCTGAGTCGCTAACATAGATCCACGCGTTACATTTGAGAGCAAGTGAAGAGGCCCGATACTTAGCCGGGGGGAAGGAGGCTGGCATCGACAGCCCCACCCTCCTCGGTCTCGTCCGCCTCCTCCGAGTTTTTGATAGGCGTGCGCGGCATGACCATAAGACCTGCGAAGTGTCAGCCTCCGATCCACACTCCCACCACATACCCAGAAATACATACCAGTCCGCGCAGACTCGAGCAGGCCAAACGGCTTCAGCAGCGCGAGGAACGCCTCCACGCGCTTCGTCTTCCCGCACATCTCCACAATAACGCTGTGCTCGCTCACGTCCACGATGCGCCCGCCGAACTGCGCGGAGAGCACCTGGATCGCCTGCAGGTTGTCGCTCTTCAGGCGCAGCGTCTGGCTCGGGGTCAGCGGCGCGGGGATGTGCGCCGCGGCGTCCGGGTCCGCGGAGTGCTCGAAGTGCTGCGCGAGCGCGGCCTCGCGCTCGAGCTTCGGGTCCGTCGGCTCCTGCGCGGGCTGGTGCCGCCGCGGCTCGTGCGTCGGCCCGCCGAGGAGCTGCTCCTCGACGTACTCGGGCCCGAGGATGGAGACTTTGGCGAGGAGGAGCTCGCGCTCGATGCAGTGCGTGTCGGTGTAGTCGAGCACGGCCCACACAGGTACCTATACGGGGGTCGGTTTGACTACGACGGGGGAAGAGAGAATAGCGGGACGTACGAGGTCTTCGAGCTGTCTGCGAGCCTGCTCTACAACGCCATCCTGTCCGCGGAGGACGATACACATCCGACTGAGGTCGCGAATCTCGGTGCGGCATACGACCAGGGAGTCGATGTTGAAGCCGCGACCAGCCAGGATACCGGAGACGCGCGATAACACACCAGGCTCGTTTTGCACCAAGCAGTTCAGCACATGTCTGGCGGCGCGAGGTCGGGTCAGCGTGAGAACACAGGTAGCAAACAAGTCGAATGGTGAACACACTTCTTGAACGGCTGCAGACTTGGCGGCGGGGTGTTGTAGAGGATGTTCGTGACCGCCTCCTCCGCAGACCGCGAGCGCGGCAGGTCCATCGACGGCAGCGGCGGGGGCCGATGCCGCAGGGTGCGCTTGTAGTCGAGGGCGGAGGTAGAGTCATCTATGGGCTTGGGTGGCTTCGGCGCGTTGTCCGCCTCCTGCCTCCTGAGAGACGAGCAGAACGCGCGCGGCTTGATCGACCTGGTCGCCGCTGCGAGGCGCGTGCGCCCCGCGCTGGCGAAGATGCTGGACATGGTGGACGACGAGGAAGAACAGGAGGTCGCTGTGGCAGAGAAGTGCCAACCCCGCATTTTGGGACGCTTTTGATTTCGAGTCACTGCTACGCCTCCCACGTGATCGCTACTCACGCGTCGAGAATATCCGGCGCGTGTCGAAACTCTTCCTCGTCCAGCCATTTGTGAGCACCAGAAAAGTCGAGGTACACAAGGTAGAGCCGAGTGGCTCAATTACGACCGCAGGACCTGAATTGGGCTGCAAGCTAGACAACGGTGAGCCATGTCACAACCTCGGAAAGCTTCCGTGCCATACTGCGTTCAGTTTACAGTGAGAGCGAGTAGACCGAGACCTAGGTAACGGACACTCAGACCGTACGTTTGGTGTGGAATTCGAAAAGAAGCAGAGTGTCTGCAGCTATTCTTCCGACTCGGATGCTCCGTCCCAGGGGACAACACTCTCATTCCCTCCCCAACACCCCGCATCGTCCCTGCCATCGTCAATCCGCTCCAGCCAACTGCGCCGCGCCCTCTCATAATAACCGCTGAACTTCGTGTCCTTCGGTGCTTCGACCTCAGCGACTTCGAGCCCAGCTGCTGCAGCGTCGTGCTCCACCTGCCTCAGCGCCTCCAGCGCCTGGTCGTAATCTATCCAGGCATTCCCGCACCCCGCTCCTATCGGTCCCGGGCCCGGCTGCAGGATGAGATGGCGCACGCTGGGATACGTCGGAACAGGAGGAGGCCCGACTGAGGAGGGCTGAGAGCCTGCAGCTGGTTCCTCGTTGGACACAACGACGAAGAACGGCCGCGGGGGCTTGATTCGCACCCCCACCGCTTCCGCGATCGTGCGTACTTCGCTATCCGCTTTCGACAGACCCAGGTGAGTTACGCGGGGGGCGTTGGCGGACCAGAAGTGGAGGAAGTTTGCTGAGTACGCGGGCGCGATATACAGGTGCGTCGCCGCGGGGAACAGGGGTGCGAACATTATGCTGCCGGCGAGGAGTGTTTGGGGATCGGCGACCCCCGCGAACGTCACTTCCCGTAGCAGAGGGAATGGACGCTCGATGAGAGGGATCACCAGGGGGCCTCTGCGAGTGAACCCGCATTGCAACACCAGGGTGATCAGGTCGGGCGTGACCAGACGGAATAGCCTTTGCGCCGCACCGAGATATTCGGGAGTGGCAGTCGGGTCATTGTTAACCTCCGGGTCGTTGGCGGCAGCCGCTGAAGTGCGGCTAGGACTCGCGAACCGTTGCTGCAGCTTCCCTCCGGAGACTTTCTTGAAGTACACAACGGCTCGCGGCTTGCGCGACGGCGAGGCTGCCGCATCAGATGGTGTATCCGTGTCGCCGGAGGAAGGCTCTGGTACGGTGGAAATGACGAGAGGGCCCAAATCGTCCTCAGACGAAGATGACCTCGGGGGCGGCGAAAGCGATCGCGAGCGCATCGGCAGCCACGAGGGCCCAGACACGTCGTTCACATGTGCGGTGCGTGGAAACGTTACATGCAGATGTCGCAGGCGGGGCTTGTCTCCGCGAGCGGGGTCGCATTCGGGTTCGTACAGCGCGACGAACGACTGGAGACGGCGGGGGCTGGCAGCGAGGGCGACGGAATGGAAGCGGGCTGTGCGGGAGGCAGATCGGATGTCCTTGGAGACGAGTGCGAGCGAGCTGCCTGTGTATCCCCCGTCGGTGCAGGCGAGTTCGAAGATGCGCTGGAGTGTCTCAAGCGGGAGAGTGTTCATGGCTTTAGAGAGCAGTGGAGGTAGGTGGGCGTTGGCCCGCATTCAGGAGCTTGAAAGCTGATATACATAAGTATACAGGCCCCGTTGATGGCACAGTATGTTGGCTGCGTAGAGCGTTTACAGAACTGCAGGGAAACACAACACGTGTTCAGAGCTCGACGTTACGCAGCCGCGTCCCGCAGGGAGTCGCTATTCAACCAACGCCCCCCGTCTACTACTACTAGCAAGAGTGTAATGCCATCTCTCTCAGCTCCTCAGCATCTCGCTTCGTCCCTATCGTCATCTATCCTCTCCAGCCACCGACACCGTGCCTTCTCGTAGTAGCCGCTGAACTTCGCGTCCTTCGGCGCCTCGGTCTCGACGACCTCGACCCCCACCGCCGCGCAGTCGCGTTCCACCTGTCTCAGCGTCCCGAGCATCTGGGCATGGCCCATCCAGGCATTCCCGCACCACGCCCCTACGGGTCCCGGGCCCGGCTGCAGCACGAGATGGCGCACGCTAGGGTACGTCGGCCCCGGAGGGACTTGAGAGGGAGAAGATCCAGCAGCCCAGTCGTCGCTGTCGTCGTCAGGCAGAGCATCATAATACGAGGACGCTGGCTTGACCTGCACCCCGATTGCCGCCGCGATCGCGCCCAGGTGTTCCTGCGCTTCCGACACTCCCAGGTGGGTCACCCGGGGGGCGTTGGTGCACCAGAACTTGAGGTGGGATTCACAGCTCTTGGGATGTGTGGGAACGATGTATAGGTGCGTCGCTGCAGGGAAGATGGGTGCGGCCGTGATCCCATCGGCGAGGAGCGTGAGTGGATCGCTGACCCCCACGAACGTCGCCTCGCGCAATAGAGGGAACGGACGCTCGATGATGGGGATCATGAGTTCGCCGCCGAAGGTGTACCCGCATTGTATAACGAGAGTCACGAGGTCCGGCGCGACAAGACGGAAGAGTCTCTGCGCTGCATCGAGATACTCGGGGGAGGCCATCGGGTCAACATAGACCATCGTGTCATCTTCGGCATTCGGGGAAGTCGTTGAGCCCCCATCAGCAGAGCGACGACGACGATCCCGGCGCGCAAACAGCTTCTTGAGGTGTTCTGTAACAATCGACCTGCCCGTTTCAAAGGGTGTCGGCGCCGGAGGCACAGGAAGGGATCGAACGTTGTCCTTTTGTTCTTGCTTCGGTGCACTCACCGAGGATGTTTCAGCAGCGTGGCTGGAAGGAGCGTCCGAGGTGGGGGAGCTGGGAATCCATTGCTCATCGGACGAGGACGGAGATGTCCTCTTGGACGGCGAGAGCGAGCGCTCGCGCCCCCACAAGTGACTTGCACCGCGCCGTTCAAAGCGAGGAAACGTCACATGCAGGTGCCGGACGCGAGGCTTGTCTCCACGCGCAGGGTTGCACTCGCGTTCATACAGCGCCACGAACGAGCAGAGGCGTCGGGGGCTCGCAGCGAGGGCGACGGAGTGGAAGCGGGCTGTGCGAGAGGAGGCGCGGATGTCCTTGGAGACGAGCGAGAGCGAGTGGCCGGTGTGCCCGCCGTCAGTGCAGGCGAGTTCGAAGATGCGCTGGAGTGTCTCGAGTGGGAGGGAATCCATGGTCTGGAGGGGCAGTGAGGGCGATGGTCGGTGGGGAGCTGCGAGTAAGGTTTCGTCAGCTAATATAGAGAAACACCTCTCGTTGACGGCGCAGTGTAATGTTGGCTGCGTCCAGCCATTGCATCTTGCCACAAGGTGCCCATCTAGACGGAAGCTCCGATGCACCCACGAGATCGGAAGAACCATGGTCAGGTTGTGACCGCAGTAGGTTCAGCATCGGGCCGTTCTGTTCGAGAACACTTGCACTTCATGGACGAAAAGTCTGGCTAGGATGTCTTGTCAGTGACCATGCCTTGACCACTGGTATGTATAACATCCGAGATCGACAGTCAAGCCTCCAAGCTTCAAGCTTCAAGGTGCGGACTGGCGCCAGCAAAGTCGCCGACTGCCCATGACCGTTGACCGTATCACTTGTTCACTGGCGAACGGATCGAGCGGTCGAAGGTGTTAGAGTTTTGTTCACTTGACGTAGACGCGAAGCTTACCATCGACATCTGCAAGCTGTCCTAACACGCAGGGAGAACAAGAAAACCAAAGAGGATGCGTGGGTGATGGAAGGAAAAGACGAGACTGCCACAACATCAACAACGCCGAGCGCTTGACCATCACAACGCTCCGGACCCTCACATGCACAACCTGCAGCAAAAAAGCGACTCGTGTGTCTAGGATACGTAGTCCAGGATATATTCATACAAACAGTTTGTACAATCATGATTAGACCGTCCGCATTGCACGTACGTGGAATATAGAGAAATCTCGAGCATGAAACCGTCATCAGTCGTGAACGTGAACGACATCCCCCTCAATCCCGACCTCACACTTTGCTATCGTCGGCGTCGTCCGCACCTTTATCAGGCGCGCCTTTCTTCTCCTCGGGCGTCGTTTCAATCTCCGTTGGCTTCTCGTCCGGCTGCCCCGACGCATCCGCCCCGGGCGCAGGCGTACCCTCCGGCGCCGCCTCCGGGAGCGTGTTCGCTCTCCGCACGCCCCCGAACACCTTCCCGATCTGTCTGCTCACGGTGCTCGCGCCGCTCTTTCTCCGCCCGGCGGGCTGCTGCTGCGGCTGCTGCTCCCCTGTCGTGAGCGGGGAGAGCGCGGGCGGAGACCCGACGAGCGTCGCCCCGTGCAAGTTGGGGGAGGACGGCACGGTGTGCGCGCCGCCGCGGTGCGTCGAAGAGGGGTCGGCGGTGAGCGTGGCGGAGGCGTCTCCGCGCGTGGCGGGGGAGGCGTCGGGGCGCCCCGCACGGCGGCGTGCGAGGAAACGCTTCGCGTCGGGGGAGAGGAGCGGGCCGAGGTGGCCCTGCCCTTCGGGGTCAAATTCGTCGTAGATCTCCTCGCCGATGATTTCTGTGAACAAATACAAGTCAGCGATAGTCCGCGAGTACACGGGTGTCAGGAGAGGCGGCGTACCCTCCACGATATCTTCGAGGGTGATGATGCCGAGCGGCTGGATGTAGGGATCCATGCTTTGCACAAACTGTGAACCGGTGTCAGCAATCCGAACACGTGCATACAGTGATGTCGGGCAGACTCACGTCCTCCGCCTGCTCGCGACCAAGCACCGCGTCGTCCGGCAGGCTCTGTTCACGGCCCTGGCTGAGCGCCTTCGCGATCCCGCTCTGCACCGCACCGAGACGCGGGGTATCCTTCTGCATGTTGCCCATCTCCACCGCGTCTTTCTTCGCCTCACCGGCCTCCGCGGCGTTCTCCTTCGACTTGCGCTTCTTGTGGCGGCGCCAGCCCTTGCGCTTCTTCTTGCCCTCGCCGTCGCTGCCCGTGGCCGTTCCGGTCCCGGTGCTCTCATCCCCGCTCGAGTCGCTGCTGCTGCTGTCCGAGCTGTCGCCCATGCCGACGCGGTCCTTGAGGCGCTGCGTGAGGCCCTTCTTGACCTCGTGCTGCACGCTCTTTGCCTTCTCAATGCTCAGGCGGCTCACGATCGCCATGTGGCTGCGGCCCTCCTGGAACTTGTCGAGGATGTTGAGCAGCGGCTCGTTGTACGGCACGCACGGCAGCGGGTTGAGCGTGATGCTCCGCAGCGGCGTCGCCTCCTTCGGGTCGAGCAGGAGCAGCTGCTTCACAAGCAGCACGCCCACCAGCTTCTTGACCTTCTGCATGCGGTCCGGGAGCGGCGCACCGTCGACAGATACGCTGGGCTTAGTAGGGGTCGCCGTGCCGCTGCCACCATTGGCCTTGGACGGGAGGGGTATCCTGGTCACAGTGGGCACCTCGACCTCCTCATACACCGGGACGCGGGAGTGTCCAGTGTCGCAGATGCGCTTCATCGTCTCGTAGTCGAGCTTAGAGTCGATGTTGAGCATGAACACCTTCTCAAGAGGCGTCATAGCCTGGCGGACGACCTTCTCTTGTAAATCAAGCGTCGCGCCGATGATGGTGACCGTGTCCGACTGCAAATCACCACCAAGTACGCCGGTAGCAGAGTGAAGCGCGATTAGCTCCTTCAACTCTGAAGGAGACTGTTAGAGCGCAGATATATGCAGTTGACCGAGCCTTACTCACCTGCACGACGATACATGATACCGTGATGGGGCCCGAGGATGAGTTCCATCAACTTTGCCACCGGCCAGGAGACAACGCCCTGGAAGTGATTTTAACGCCACAAAAATATTGCGCGGAGCGAACACAACGTACTATGAGCAGTATAAGGATTCGGACGAACCAGGCCATTTGAGCGCCAATGGCCAAGCCGTACCGGGTGCAAAGGGATTGCGGTATAATCTCCGAGAAACTGTATTGGGCCGTCAGCCGGACCATTGCGAAGCGCGGAACGGTAAATGACGGGCGCGGAGGGAAACTTACATGACGATGAGAACAGTGCTGACGACGACGCTCTCAATCCCTCCGCCAAGAACAGGCTCGGAGATGATAGGCAGGGCCTCGTTCACAATCATGTTGGCGAGCAGAAGCGAAATGAGCAGGAGGTGGCCATTCTTGCGAATGGGCAGAATCTTGTCTGCATACTTCTTCTGTTTGCTGTGGGCATGAGGATGTGTCAGCAAGCTACGGGAATTTGTTGACCATATACATACGGTGTGCCACTGATACTGAGAACGTGTAGCTGCGTCTCATCCAGACTCATGTAACCGAGGGTGAGACCAGCGAACAGCCCGGACAGCAGGACAAGCACAGGGATGAGGACCGCAAAGACAATGAACTTGGAGTCGTGCTTCTCTGCGCGTTTTGCGAAACTGTGCACATGCTGGGAGACGTCTTCTCGTGTGTAACCAAGGAGCTTGCCGAGAGAGTGGGTGGCGAGTGAGAGCAGAGAGTACGTTAGACGGGGATAGCGGTTGGCAGCGTGGCCGATGTGAGTAGGGGCCATATATCGGCGGAGAGTTCGGCTTGGGAGGTCTTGTGAAGCAGGACCAAGAGGACGGGGGTGGTGGTCGAGACAGAAGAAGGGCCAAGGTCGGCTGGGCTCGAACACTTATGAGCGTCGAGCGTGGCAAGCGCCCGGTGCTCCGAGTGCTTGGCACATTACGCACCGCAGTATAGACGCCCACGGCATTCATCCGGCACAAACCTTCTTGCGGCTGCCCGGCTATGTGCGTACCACACTCATCCACTCACCCCGGCGAGTCAAGCAGCTCATCTCCTCGGCACTGGTCAGCGTATGACTGTCTTCAAAGCTCTGCGACCCCACAGCCTTTCCCGGATTCCTTTGGGAGCTTCGGGTATAGAATATGTTTGCCTTCACAGCCTCTATCGGTGTGGCGTATTGCGCGGCTTACATTTACGTTGTGCCGGTTCATCTCCCTCCCTGCCGCCTTGGCGCCCTCCCCATGCATATGTACTCCGCGTGGGACACTCCTGGTACGAAGCAGCACGAGACTACGGGCATACTACGTTGCATCGACCTATACACACAATGCATTTCCGCTGCAAGAGCTGCAAATCGAAACGATGACCAGTGGCATTCAGACTCGGACTCCTCGACATCGTTCCGAACCCAGTATGCACGCAATGGCTTTTCGCCGGTGTTCCTATGCGAACTCGGGTGGAAAAGAATTCAATTGATGATGCCGCGTACGACACTGTCGCCTGTCGCTAGCGAAAGGCGTCGAACTCGAGGATCTGGTGAGATAGCGGCTCACTCGCGAGACATTTCAGAAGACGAGGTGTCTTCATACATGTCACTACCTGGTTCACAGTGGGTACAACACGCTCGCTTATAAGTTACTCAATTACACACAAACCGTACATATTCGTCAGGACTATCGCATGGAATGCGACTTCCCATGTCATGAAGGCTTGATGTGGATGACGTCCGGGAAGACCTCCGTCTTGCTGTCCGACGGAATCTATTAAGCGCAGCTTAGAACCCATCCGCGGAATGGATCCGGCAAATGCTCACCAGTGACGATTTTGACTCGGGTTCCTGGGACATGTTCGTATCATGGGAATGGGAGGGGCGCATCGCAACCTGAGGTACAGGCAATTTGACGAGACCCGTGTTGTTCTCTTCGTCCGCAGGCGGGACGAACGCGTCCGCGTCCGTCTGGCGCGAGTTCAGTCTGAACGCAGTCCCGGGTGAGAGCGTGTTACGCGCACCTCGTGCGGGAGGCGAGGACTCACGCTGCAAGTACGCAGTTGACGTACACTGGAAGGATGGGTTCGTTCAGGCGTGAGGTGACGCTACGGCGCGAACTCACGTTTCGTGCAGACTATGTCGAAGCCGGCATAGACGAGGTCTCCCGGCCCAACCAGGGCCTGCGTAGTTCACTGAGCTACCATACAGGTACGACATTGAAGCACTTACCATGATGAGGCAGATGATGCTGAAGATACTAGAACGAGCTTTGAGCGAATCTCAGCGTACTTGACGAGCAAGCGGGGACATACTCGGTGATCAACCCTGAGCAGTGAGTTAGCCAACTTCATTCAGCTGAACATCGAGGAAGGCACGGAATATGGTACGCACCAGTCGTTACCGAGTATGCGATGAGAACGTCAATGGTCGAGTTGGTCCTGTGGACACTGTCAGGCTTCTAACGCCGGACACACACATCGTACTGGCGTACTGGCGAAATCCGGTCCGGCTCCGGTGCAAGACCCAAACCAGGACCGCCGTGAGCATGATGTCGGCGACGATGGCGACGGCGAAGCCCGCAGAGTTCGTCCACTGAGCATAGTATATATGAGCAAACGATGCCATGCTATGTACTATGAGGCAAGGGAGGAGCGTACTGCGATCTTCTTGAACTCGGTTAAGTTCGGGAGGACGAAGCTACACAGGTTGATAATATTTAGTGTATGACTTGGAGCGCGCCTGGAGCGACTCACGCTTCGACGGTACCAGCTTTGAGACAGAGGACGTCAGATATAGTACAAATAAATGCGATGACGTCATCCCCGACCTATCGCGATCCCTACGAACACCATACATGATCAGCTATCCGACCGAACGTCCCCGGAGCAGTGGGCAGCTCACCAAACTCCACCAGAAACATAACACCCTTCCGGAACGCCGTGAGTGAACGTGTTTCGGTGCGATCGAAAAGTTCACACTCACTGCAAGGGCTACGAGGGGCCTGAGACGGCGCCCAACTACGTCGCTGTCGGTGAGATGTCGCAATCAAGGGCATGCGTGGTATGCGGCACTGACCAGCATACACGCGATGCGCGAAGAAGCTAGCAAGGAGTTGTTAGGATGCTGAGGAATGCATTGTGTCTCGGGGACATACCATTGGCAATAAATAACAGAGAGCGCCTGGGGAGGACGCGGCGTCAGCGTCAGCGCAATAGTCGACAACAGCGGACCAGGCGAACGTACGGTTGTGACGGGGAATAACTGCGCGACACAGGACGTATCGCGGATGCTTGTCAGCAGACATCGCCGCTATGAACGTCGCATCCAGCTGGACTCACGTTGATCGACCTACAGGGGCCGGAATGTGAGACCTGAATGAATTACGCGCTCGGAAACAAACGTCGCGAACATACCAAACTCCAGTGAATAGTCTATCCGGCCTGAAGTAGTTGGTCACGAGATACCAATAACTTGCGTTGTTCGTCAGGCTCGGAATCGGGGTGCAGCGAATGCGGGAGGGCGGACGAACCTTATGTGTAGGGACTGGATAGTGTAGAACGTGTCGAAAAGTCTGTTTAGGGGACAGTTCTCATCAGCTGAGCCCATTCGAAGCCCAGGGATTCCGAGGCTCGAGAGATGCTCACATAACAAAAACCACCTGGGAGCGCGTGAGTAATCCATCCATAGAAGCTGAACGTATGAAAACTCACAAAGCATTTAGTATAGAACGAGTCCGTCAAATGGTGCTGCGCGTACTGGTACGCCTGGTTCAGCGTAATTCCGTACAGTCTAGGTGCACAGAGTCAGACTACAGCTCGGAAAAGCATAGCTCAGGTCGGGACGTACAGGAACCCAAGAAACGTCCCGAGAAGAAGAGCGCCATAAGTATTGTCGATCGAAGGAACGTGCCCGAAAGGTAAAACGGCGGACATGCCGTCAAGCCCGGCGCCCGACGCGGGCTGGAGGCTGGGCGAGGCGGACATGTCGTCCAAGCGTCGAGGTTGGGCGACGCGGGAGCGAAAATGGGGGGATCTACCGCGCGCTCGCGTCCCAGCGAGTTAATAACACTTCTGTTCCGCGGGGGACGGAAAACGGGCCCCTGCGACGGCGGCCGCACCGCGTCTGCAGTGCGTGTCAGGCTGGATTCAAATTGCATCACGGACAGGATCAGCTTCGTGGTTCCTGGGTGAGGAAGAGCCGTGGGAGGCCGCGGTTGAGGACAGTTGATGAGCCTTTGCGATAACGCTTGCTGGATCCCGGTTACTCTCTGCAGCGCAGAACTTGGAGATTGGTGGTGTGAAGGCGTACCTGGACTGGGTTTGTAGAACCGCTGTATACAGTACATGCGGGACTGGTTGCGTGCATAGCGGCCACCTCGTTGGGTATCGCGAGGAACCCCCCAAATTACGTGGCGATGATGTCGCTGGAAGAACAGCGTCTGTGAAGATGCGATGCTGTGGTGGGCGCACATCAACGCGCATGTGCCGCCGGGAATGATACTTCGCAGCAGCAGCACACGCTGAGTCGGGATGTCGTTGGCGATACGGTAGCGAAAGCAACTGAGAACCAGTAGCTCATCTCGTTATGAGTTGCGACTCACACTCAGGAGGGTCAGCGTTGTATGTCCGACGTCCCCGAGCCTGTAGGTTGTGAAGGCGGATCACAGTAAGCATCGCGCTCAAGAAGTAGGTGTGAATAAAGGGCTGGAGTTACCGGCTTTCATTACATCGTCACCCTTTCGGTGGTTCGGGTGTGTTCACCGCGCTGATGTGGATCTCCATCAGCACTTTGACAGCGAGAGGGGTGAGAGTTGCAGTTACACACGCAGAGAGCTTGACAGACGTGCATAGACAGCTCATGGCGACGGACTCCTTGACCAGATGTGTTTGGATCAATATGTCGCGATCTTCAACCGTCCTGCGTGGAGCTCAGACGAGATGGTATTACTGCAAGTGGGCTCAGCACAAGGGGGGAGCGAAAACTTGGCGCCCGACACCAACTCCCCCCAGTGTGGGACACTCGTCGCGGTTCGGGGTCCTGGTCGACTACTTTTGCGCAAACTTTTTCACTCGGGTGGTGTAGCACCTCTTTACCACTCTCGCCGTGTAGCTGCCGCTCAGGAGAATGCAACTGTACCACTCAGTAGCACAAGGAATGGACATAGTATTCGTTACGAGCCTAAGAGAGTGCGATACCACACTTCCGCCTTGGAATTAGCCCGATTCGGTAGGTGGGCGCCTTCCCTTCGAATTCGAAGACTTTCGCACCTCATGTATCTCTACCTCCTTCGCCTAGCCCTGCTATGTCTCAAAACCTTGATGGGGGTGATGCTGCAGAGCCTCCTTCTCTGACCAAGACGTCTGGACCTGAATGGGCGCGCTTTCGCGGATGGGTTCGCCGAAGATTCCGTCAGCCGCCATCTCAGAGCGGCTCCGAGCCGTCCAACCACAGCGAAGAAGACTCCTCGGGTGAGGAAAGTGTGACGGTCGAAAGGGCAGCGGCTACCGGAGGCAGAGCCGCCTCTACTCAGGCAGAAAGCATGGTCGCCGAAGAAGACCGAGTGGAGATCATCGGGATGGTTCGCGAGGACGGTGACGGCTTGCCTGCCGATGCCGAATACAATCCTACCTTGCGCATTGTTGACGGGCGACGGGAGAAGTACTGCGAGCCCTGCGACAAGTGGATCAGCCTTGGGAACAACAAAACATCTGATTACCCATACCGGGTCCATCAGCTTTCACGCAAATGCGCCGGCAACGCACTCCCTCCCATTCCCCGGCATACTACCCGTGCTGCTCAATCGCGTGACCCGGGACCAGCAGAAGGTGAGGTTCATTCTTATTAGCTGCCCCGTGAATATTAAGACACTCATGCGACATGCAAGCCACAGCTCTCACAGAAGACGCACCTTCTCATGATGAAGACTCGTTTCAGGAGCCCCTATATCACATCGATGGCTTGCTCCCCTCAGAGCCAAGTGACGATGAATCTCTGGAAGCTCGTACTCCTCCTCCCCATGCTTCTACCTCCACGGCTATGCCTGGCGGTGCACAACTCCGTCTGCATCAGTCAGAGACTCACAGCTCGTTCGCCTGCGCAGGTGTCCGCATGGATTGGCTAGCTGGGACAGCATTTGAGACGTACCCGTTCTCGATCCACTCGTTGGGTGGCCTGGTAGGCTTCCGTATCGAGAGAGTCAGTTCGAGCGGTAACGTCATCTGGCTTCGGTCTGATCGCTGTCATGGGCGAGTCGGAACCTCGGGGAGCACGTGCTTGGCTTGTAGCGGTGTTCCTTCGTCTGCGAAGATGAAGACAATCAGTGAACGAGCTCTGTTCGTTGCCAAACACACACCTTGGGCGTTCCGTAATCACCTACAAATGAAGGCCCTGGCGAACGAGCTCACTGCAGAGGTGAAAGCATTGCGCCTACAAGTGAGTGCAGCATCGTCCTCAGAACAAAGAATATGGTGAACTTACTAGCTACTAGGAGCTCAATGGTGCTCGACGTCGTGCGACCAGTATCCGCAGACTTGACGACTATAAACGCTTCACTATGGCGATCGCAAGGCAGGACGTTCCCCGGCTGCAGCAACTAGTCTCAGCGGCGGTCAAGGAGGGCACTAGCACAGAGGCGATCCTGGCAAGAATGCGCGCCGCCGAGGCTGGTCTCTACCGTCCACGTGGGTACACAGAACGCGAGATTGACTTGACGTACCTCGCCAAATCTCTCGGAGGGCCACGGCTAGCGTATGCGCTCAGTCACAGTGGTGATGCTGCGCTGCCTTCAATGCGTACTGCAGGGCGGCACCGCAAGGTCCCTGAGCTCCATCCGAGCATCTCCTTCCCCAAACTCGACGAGATCCTACATAACATCTCAGCCTTTCTGGGCCCTGACACGGTACCTGCACCTCCTGCACCATCTGGGCACTGCCTGATGATCGACGGGATCAGTATCGACGAGCGAGGAGCCTACTGGCGTGGCACCAATGAGGTTGTCGGTCTCTGTCGGGAACACTCACAGGATCTTGACCTCCGCGTTCTAAGCGTTGAGACCGTCCAACACATTGCATCCGCTGTGAACAGCAATCAGCCATCATGTCACTATGGGAAGGAGTGCACCGTCGCAGCGATAGCGCCGTTCCGATCAACCCACTATACAGGTGTCCCAATCCTGGTCTCCGCAACATGCAAGAGCGAGCGAGCGGAAGCCATGGTGAAGTGGATACTGCTGGCAATCGAGGCTTGGCGGAGGAGCCCTGATGGAGAGGCACGCCATGGGCCCCTATGGACTGTCGGGACCGACGGCGATGGGACGTTCAGGCGGGCGAAATTCCTCTTCCTACTGGCTCATGACCTTGCAGGGGAGTCGCTGCTATACCAGAAGCTCTTCAATCTCCAGGGTATGAACAGGTCGACCGGGCCAGACGAGATCACCATGGATGCAGACTACAAGCATATCAACAAGCGTAAGTCCCACGGCTTTCAGCGGTGTTTGCAGTGCACACTTGTATCCCACGCTAATATATCTGGGAATAGGCTTCGCAACTCTGCTCCGACACCGGGAGGGCATTCTGATCTCAGATACCATCGTGAACAGAGACTCTCTTGCGCGGTTCCTCCTCAAGTTGCCGAGCATGACTCCGGCAAAGGTGGCCGATCTCATAGACCCGAGCGATCACCAAAACGTCCCGAAAGCCGTACAGCTGCTCCAGTGTGTCCGAGCTCTGAAAGACCTTGACACCTCGGCATTCACTCCTAGTGAACATAAGTCTCATGCTGCGTTCTCGCTTTTGGGAGAGCTCTTCCATGCTTTTCTGGACCCTTTCACCAATCTCGACTTGTCATTGACGCAACAACTCACCCTCCTTTCCCGCTACGCACACCTCGCTTGTGTCATGTACCGCCGGCACCAAACCTCTTTCATGACGAGCCAGCTCTATGCCGATACGCAGATGTGTATCAAGAACATCTACTTCTGTGTTGCAAAGCAGCAGTTGGCGGACCCCACGCGCCCGTACTACATCATCCACAACGGGACAGACAGACTGGAGCGGTCCTTCTGCGACGTGCGCACTCAGGACCATGCTCGGAACTTTGACGCTCTCAACCTCTCTCGGAAGCTCTCAGTTTCCACGCTCATCCCCTCGATCTACATGCGACACCCCGACCTCGACCGTGGACACCGCCGGATCAAGATGTCAGTGAAGGAGGGCCCCGATCACACAAACCCTGCCTCTGTCCGTGGGGACGTGGTGGCTGGGAACGCCTCCCTGTCTTGGGCATGGACTCAGGGCCGTCAAGAAGCTGAAGACATCCTCACCCGCTACGGCATCTGCTTCACGGCATTCTCAGAGCTCTTCTCCATGCCTGCGCTTGATCTTCTGCGGCCTCTCGGTGACGGCAAGTATGTCAGCTTCTCAGGCTCCGAGGCCCAGGATCGCTCCCTCCCCGAAGAGCCTACCGCTGGAGACGACAACGCTGCTAGTGAACCTACCGCTGAGCCGTCTTCAGCTGATTTCAGCATCGACTTGGAGGATCTTGTCGCGAGCGAGATCACCGACAAACACACCGCAGCCGGCGACTGGGTTGAAGTCGTCCATGAAGACGGGACTCACATCGTATACCACAAAGCATCTCTTGTTCGCGTCGGCTTCACCTCGCGGAATGGGTGTATGGCGATCGACCGAACGCTGAAGTACTGTGGTGTCCGCCGGGATCGCTTCCGTTCATCCGACGAGCTCACGGGCGAGGCCACGAACCCCGTGATGTTCTATACTGGCGACGTTGGTGCAAGCTTGGTGAGGTGCGGGAAGGAGGTCTGCCTCGCCCTCATCGAGGTTCAAACTCTCCTCTTGGATGGCAAGCAGGTCAGCGAAGTTCAAGTCGACTCGCTTGCCAATGCGAGCCAGGCAATCACACTTACGGGACAGATCCTCGGCCTCACGCCCTCAAGCGACCCCCATGACTCGGGCATCACCGCTCACGCCATGGCAGAGACCGAGTGGACATGGACGGGCGAGTTTCTGCGCCTGAGCAACGCCACGGCAGCCCTTCCTGAGACAGCTGCTGGCACCCAGAGCGTCGAACGCCTGTCACAGTTCATCATTGGCCCCCTCCCGGGATGGGCGTTCTTCCCTGTGTCGCCCGACCTCCTCAAAGTACGCTCATCGGCGCCATCTAACCTCCCAGGCACACCGCTGCCAATCAACAACAGCGCGAAGGTGCCGGCAACCTGGCGCTGGAAGACGGAGAGCCTAGCGCAGCTCACCGAGGACCTGTGGGCGAATACAAGCATGTTCTCAGAGATCGCGGCGGACGTCATCGAGGAGCTGCCGCTAGTGGAAGAAGAAGAGGACTCACGTTTCCCGTATGGCGATGATTCCCGTGAGTGTTCATTGTGTGTCGATGGCAGGCATCTGATAGAGAGCATGAACATCATTAGGCAAGAATATGTTCGTGGTGAAGAACCTACCGCGAGATCTTCGGGTGCAGAAGCTGGCCAAGGACACCGTCGTCGACTGCAAGCTATGCTCCAAGGGCGTAAAGGTCAAGAACATGCGCAACCATGTAGGCGGACACCTGCTTCGAGCACAGGTGGGCATTGGGGAACCAGGGCTCATCAGTACGGTAAGTCATTTGAACGCGGTATCTGCACGCATCGTAGCTCCTGGACTGACCATCCACTGCAGATTGATCTTGTGTCCCCCTGTGGCTTCTGCGGACTCGACGGATGCTCCATCTCATTGACATACGGGCACAAGAAAAGGATCAGCATACGGTCCAATTGCCCGTATCACTACGACTTCAGCTACAACGCGGCGATCACACCTTCGGTAGCAACACCGTCCACGAACGTTCCCCTCCACTGTGAGCTATGCCCAGCCGATGAACGAACAGGAGCAAAGCAAACATTCTGGAAGTACAACCTCGACGAACACCTTCGGAGCACTCACCTTCAGCAGCCTACGCCAAGCGAGAGCCTACTCTCCATCTCCATCAACGGCGTCCGAGCCAAACACATATCCCTTCGAGAGGCACGCGGTCTGGGAGTTGACGAGACCGTGATGAAGTCCTACCGGGCAGCCTATGAGCTCCCAGGATCAGACGACATCGCTCAAACCACGGAGACTGCAGGCAGAGGGCTGGGATGCAGAGGCGGCGGTGAACAGTCTGTCAGCGGGCAGCGAAAGCGGTCGGGAACTTCGTCCGTGGGCGGGGCCACGCTGCCAGTCACCAAACGGCTGCGGTGAAGTCAGGCTGCGCGATACCAGCGCGCCTTCGGAGTTACACACGAGAGCCTCAGATGAAGCAATAGCATGAGATTCATGAGCCCAGCAGCTACAGTAACGAAGTAGTACGAGTACGAGTGCGAACCGCTGGCCTTCGCGTGCGCGCGCATGCTACAATTAGCGCCCACCTCGAGTGTGGTAGTGTCCCCATCTGCTTCCGGGGTCCTACCTGTACTTTTGGGGAGTCGGTGTCGAAACTTCTGTTTTCGCTCCCCCCTTGGCTCAGCATATACAACAAGACCCAGGGCGAGATGCCAAGCACAGGCAAGACTACAAGCTTCAAAGGAGAATGAGTAATCAAGCATGCAACAATAGATACAAGCCTGGAGCCGACGCAAGCATACCACGGCTTGCCAACGCGTAGGGAGCGCGGATCCTATATGGCCTGACTTCTGACCGTAAGGTTAGGGGAATGTAGTGTCCGCAGAAGACGAGCGTCGATACCCGTGGTACTGGGTCCAAGAACCGTGCCGGGCTAAAGGCGGGACTGAGGACGTTCTAGTCCTGCAAACTCAAGCTCAGGTGGAATGATGATGGGATGCTCGGGTCAGACCATTGAGTTGAACGAGGTGTGGCTCAGTGGATGCTTATCACTGTCATAAAGGTTAGGTAGTGAACGTGAACGACGTTCCGGATCTTGTCTATCTGGAAGCCTGCACGTAGGGGAGCCCGCCACTGTAGCGCGAAGCTTGCTTGACAATGACTTCTTGAACCTTATGCCACGCACACCGAAATGCGGGGCCCCACACTCGCTGTGCCGCGGTGCGGGCCTGACCTAGCACTGGCTGCGGAGGGCTGGGTGTGGAAAGCGCAGACGGATACGCAGCGGACGCGCACCCTGGAATCTTGAGCTTGAGATGTCCTGGGTTCGGGGGCTGAAGAAGTGGGCCGTGTGAGCTGCGAACTGAAATGACCGGGTGGTTGCCAGCTTCAAGAGGCCGCTGCTTCGGAGAAGCAAGTTAGCGAGATCACCCTGCCCGATGAACCGATGAGCTCACCATTGACGAAGTTGCCCCTGCAGGATCGTCGTTGCCCTCAATGTTTACTGGTGCCGCCACGAGTTCGCGAGGCAGTGCGCCTCGCGGGTGGAGGGCTCGTGTCTGACCTCGTATATGACCCAGTTCTCCCCAGATGCGTCAAGAGCGCTGCGTGGGAGGCGTAGCGCACAAACCTACCCCACGACGTCGTGCATGGGCAGGCAGATGCACGCAGCAGTCAGGCGACGGAGTCTATCACGTACTGTCCGCGCTGTAAGATCCGGTGGGCGACGGAGGCTATGCGTACGATATGCGTGTGTCCGACGGACAAAGGCGAGAGGGGAGCTCAGCCTCGCTGCGGCGCCGTTGAGCGGGCAGTGGTCGCCAACCAAGAGAGGGCCGATCGCAACCGACGGACGACGGGGGACGCGACGGAGGCGACGGGCTGTGGGTCGCGTTCCAGGCGAGGCGCAGCATCACCAGCGCGTTTCAGGGCAGTTCAAGCTCAGCGATAAGCACGGTAACAGAGTCAACCAAAGGCAATTAGCCACCTCTATGCGTGGGAACGCAGGGGTGAAGGCTTGATTGGAAGCCAGCTAAAGCGATCGGTATGGGGCGAGGGGGCCGGGCCTAGAACCCGGGACGCAGGACGTCAAGGGAGGGCGGGCATAAGTTGTACACACTCCCTCCTCCCCGTCTTTTCTCCTCTCCCCCTCCCTCCCCCGCCCCCCGCTGCCCATCCTGTCCTCCTCCAGCTCGAGTTCCACCGTCGACCTCCCCCTCCCGACCCCCGTGCGACCACGGCCACTGCGCAATTTCTCTGCTCCGCGCACGAATCTGAGGTCGCGCAGCCCGCAATCGCCCACTACCCCGCGCGGCTCGCGACCGCCCGCGTACTTGACGCGCGAGTTGGGAATTCCGGACGATGAGCCGACAGCGCTCAAGCCGCCCGCGTCGCGCGCGCAGTCCAAGTCTCGGAATAGTTCCGTCAACGGGAGGTTGACCGCAGACGATTTCGAGTTCTTGGACGAGCTCGGGGAGGGTTCATATTCCACTGTGAGTCTGAGCATGCGCTGGTGTGATGTTCGGATACTCATGCATGCTCCGCAGGTCTACCATGGGAGGCTACGCTCCACCGGGCAAGAATACGCCATTAAGCGCATTGATAAGGCGCATTTAAAGAGGCACCAGAAAGAGGCGACCGCATTAGCGGAGAAGAATACCCTCGTCCGTCTGGGATCCGGTCATCCTGGCATTGTGCGCCTACATTGGACGTTTCAGGACGAGTGGAGTTTGTGTGAGTCCTTTCTCACTGCTGCCATGGTTCATTGAGAAATGCGTCTAACTGGCTTCATAGTTTTCGTATTGGACTTGGCACGAAACGGGGAGCTACAAACACGAATAGCGCGAATGGGGTCGTTATCCCTCGAATGCGTCCGCTACTATGCAGCGCAGATCGTCGACGCATTAGCCTATATGCACTCTAAAGGAGTCATTCATCGGTGAGCCTCACTCTCTTTATCGATCGGGAGTTCGGGAATGCCAGGGAACCGCTCGGTTGTTCCGTGAGACGCGCTTCCGTCCGGTGTGCGCTTCGCGACTCCCGGGCTGTGAAGCTCGATTCGGGCAGCGCGCATCCGCCGGACGCTCCGATGCATGCATACGGAGGACTCTCGGATGCGCTTTCCGGAGTATCTGGAATGCTCGAGGACCTCGCTCTGTGCCCATGGCAAGAACCTCTTGCCCATGCGTACTGTAGCGCAGTGTGCACGGTGATTTTGACGCATTACTTCCATCGCTTTCACGTGAGCACCGACCGCGAAGAGCGGATGTGAAGCATCCACAGACAATTAGTCTGGCCTGATCAAGACTCCCCCAGCCGCAAGAAAATTTCCTGACCGTTCTCACTTATGTTAGCGACCTCAAGCCTGAGAACCTTCTCCTGGATGACGCCTTCCGGATAAAGATCACAGACTTCGGGACGGGTAAGATTCTAGACTCCGGAGGTGCGTGCCTTATAGTGCCCGGCAAGTTCCGCCTTCTAATATTGATAAACGTGCAGGAGAACCCACTAAGACATTTGTGGGCACTGCGCAATATGTTTCGCCGGAGCTTCTAGAGCACAACGAGAGCAGCAAGAGGTAGGAGGTGCACCCTCACGCAACCAGACTTCACACCCACCTGATGCGAGACAGCTCGGACTTCTGGGCGCTGGGCTGCATCATCTACCAGATGATCGCGGGGCGGTTCGTTTTCCGCGGCTTGTCCGACTGGCAGAAGATAAAGCAGCTGGAATACTCGTTCCCTGAAGGGTTCGACGAGCAAGCGCAAGACCTGGTCCGGAAGCTTCTCGTGAGCACCGCCGTCTTGTATCTTGTATGCGCCGCCAGCTCAACGACATTCGATTTCTTCAGGTACGTGACCCTGACCAACGGTTAGGTGCTGGTGCTGCTGGGAGCCCGTGGGACATCCAAGCGCTCCGCAATCACCCCTTCTTCGCACCCATTAACTGGCGAACACTATGGACTGACCCTGCACCTCCGCTGGAAGCGGGCTTAGTGAAGAAGGAGACGCCGCCGTCTTCTGCTATGCTGCATTCGGCATGGGACGCCCTGGTGAACTCTGACAACTACGAGGACGCTATCGAGGACGATGAAGTTAGCTGGGCGTCGGACGGCGAGGACAGGAACTACAGTCTCAGCCCTGGCCAGACGAACGGGTTCCATCCCTCGGAGGCTATAGGGCCTTTGGGTGAGAAGCGAACGACCACGCTGCCGCCTCTCGCGCTCGTGGAGGAGGAGCGAAGCGGGTCCAGCGAGGGCGTGCGCTTCATTGCGCCGTCGCACTCGGACTCCCCGGTACCGGATGACGAGCGCCGGGATACGGTCAATGAGGAACTGGAGTTCCCCGGGCTGGCGCGGTCGCCGCCCATTGACGTCCCTCGTGTTGCCGGCCCCGGATCTCATTCCACTGGGTCTGTCACGAGCTCATCGGATGGGAGTCCGGTTGAGAAGTTGGCGGCGGCGATAGAGGAGGCGGCACGAGGGCGGAATCGGGCGCAGACGCCGATACAAGGCAACGGCCTGTGCGACCCGGAATTGTGAGTTACTATCGTCTCTGCTATTGGCATCGGTATTAATCGTCCCTCTGGTTTCGCAGAAACTCTCTGATGAACCCTGGAGAGCACATCGTCTTTAACACGACGGTGGAGCCCGGGGGTCCGAAGCGACGCGCGAGCAGGTTGCTTGCAATGGCGGTCGCCCCGAAGAAGCACCGCCCACGCGAGCTCGTGCTGACCTCGCAGCGGCTGCTGTGCGTGAAGCAGAAGCCGGGGCGAGGCGTTCAGGTGCGCACGGAGCTGTTCGTGCGGCCGTCGGACAAGGAGAAGGAGCTGCGGAACCTGGTGTCGTCCGTCGAGGCGAAGGGCGAGCGCGAATTCGTCGTCATCACGGTCAGTGCACGTCGATCCTCAGGGGGCAGAGTCGACCCTGACTGGTCGAGTGCACAGCCGATAAAGTCACACTGCTACGTCGCGGCGAGCCCGACGATCGCGTCGACGTGGATACGCAAGCTGCGGGAGGTCATCGAGACCCCCTCTCTCAACCCGACGCCTGCCGCGAACGGAAACGGGAACGGGAATGGGAACGCGTCGCATTCTGGGGGCCGCCTGCGCATCAACTCGCGGACATGAAGCTTCATCCTTCTCTGGTTTTGTTGGTTTTGGTTTTGTTTTTTTGTGTTCCGTTCATGTCCTCCCACGCACCTTGTACTTCTAGTTGGGGTTGCTTAGGTCGCTGTCCACCGCTCGGGTCTCCTTGTTCCACTTCCCCCCTTTCCGCATTCCCCCGTTTTCTATTCTTTCTGGACATTCGCATGTTGATATCAGACCGCGCCGGCGGTCGCGGACAGGTTTGCACACGGCTTGGCTTGCACGTACAGGCGACACACTCACACTCACACTCTATCGTATTCACGACTTATACGCACGCTGTACGAGTAGAAGTAGCTTACATATGCACAAACAATGGATCCGGATTCGGTTGCGAGCCTCGAGGACGTCGTGTGTACGTACGTATGTCACTGTGCATCACCGCCGTGCCACAGCGGCTGCGCTCGGCATGCAGGTTCGCCGAAAGCATGGACCGTCCGAGCGTACATCTGATACCACTCCGTGAACGTTTGTCCGGATCCATCACCCTGACCACTGACAATGCGTAAAGTTCAGTCCTACAATCTTTCACAACCTCTTCGCAGAGGCAATGGTACGCACGTCATTAGTCCCGCCGTTATCTACAACAGCTCACCGCGTTGCTGGTGGTCTGCACCTAGATTAACTCGGCCCCTAGGTTGCGGACAATGCATAAGTTGAGACAAAGCACCACGACATATGGGCTGACGCGCTGACGATTCGTATAGATTCACGTTCACCGAACATAATTGCGAGCTCCTTATGTGCTGCGTTGACCGTAGTTAACGTTACGCTCTGAAAGCATAGCCAAGGCACATTGCATCCTCACTGGGCCGACCACCTGGTTGCCATGCAGCTGAGCAAAGGCACTGCCTGCGTAGCGATGCCCTGTCTTTATCAAGCAGTCCAAGTTGCTGACGAGTCAACCTAGCTATCCTCACCGCCCGACGGCCTCCACTGGCAACCCCTCGCGCGACGCGAACCATGGATGCCCTCCCACTCGAGACACTTCAGCGCATCTTCGAACTCGCCTGCACCGACGGCGGGAACACCGGCTACTCGCTCTCGCTCGTATCAAAGGACATCCGCGTCGCGTCTCGCACAGCCCGCTTCCACTCCGTCGCCCTCGCTGCGAGCCCTCGACGCCTCCAGTCGTTCGTCGCGCTGTACGAACGCGAGAGCGACCCCGCACGCGGAGACAAACCTTGCATCCGGCACCTGCATGTGACTTTTCCGCGCTCAGAGCCAGAACAACGCGATGCGAGTAACTTGTGGCAGCGCGAGCGCTCGCTCTCGCCGTCCAAGAGACCATCTCCGTCCTCGTCCGAAGAGGATTGGAGCCCCCTCTACTCCCCCTCGGACGCTCCTTCCAGCGACGCTACCAAAACATCCTCGGCGAGTGCACCGCAGCAAGAACAAAAGGACAACATTCGATCCCATCCTGTGCCTCCGGCGCCGACACCCTTTGAAACGGGCAGGTCGATTGTTACAGAACACCTCAAGAGGCTGTTTGCGCGCCGGGCTCGTCGTCGTCGCCTTGCTCCTGGTGGATCAACGACTTCCCCGAATGCTGAAGATGTCACAATGGTTTACGTTGATCCAATGACCTCCCCCGAGTACCTCGGTGCGGCGCAGAGACTCTTCTGTCTAGTCGCCCCGGACCTCGTGACTCTCGTTCTACAATGCGGGTACACCTTCGGCGGCGACCTCACAATCCCCATCGTCGAGCGCCCGTTCCCTCTATTGCGCGAGGCGACGTTCGTGGGGGTCAGTGATCCACGGACGCTCCTCGCCGACGGGATAACGGCCGCACCCATCTTCCCTGCAGCGACGCACCTGTACATCGTCCCCGCACATCCCAAGAGCTGTGAATCCCACCTCAAGTTCTGGTGCACCAACGCCCCCCTGGTGACCCACCTGGGAGTGTCGGAAGCGCAGGAACACCTGGGCGCGATAGCGGCGGCAATCGGGGTGCCCGTAAAGCCAGCATCCTTGAACTTCCATGCTCTGCCCGAGGAGGAGGGTGGCTCGGCTGGACCTCTACCCTCTCGACCCCGTCCGGTGCCGACGTACCCTAGCGTGCGCCATCTCGTGCTGCAGCCGGGCCCGGGACCTGTAGGGGCGTGGTGCGACGGGGGTGCTTGGATATTCCATGGTTTGATGCTCGGGATGCTGAGACAAGTGGAACGCGACTGTGCGGCCGTCGGGGTGGAGGTCGTCGAGACCAAGGCGCTGCAGGACGCGGAATTCAGTGGCTACTACGAGAGAGCACGGCGTGGGTGGCTGGAGAGGATAGACGACGGGAGGGACGAAGCGGGATGTTGGGGAGAGATGGACGTCTAACTGTCGCCAGTACTAGCCTATCTACCGAGCCTCAGGCTATCGCTAGAATGCACGTAGTCGATATACAATCAAATTCACATTAGCGGGATGTTGGGGAGAGACGGTCGTCACCTCTTAACAGAGCGTTGGAGGAGTACTACTAGCGACCGTGTACGAGTACTTCATTAGAAGCCTTACCAAGTGTATGGCGCTGACATAATAACCGCAAGCTGAGACTCGCAGACCTTCGTACATGCGATGCGCAAAAATCCCATTGAATGTTACATTGGTTGTACTGCCACCGTGGGTCCACAGTCCATGGCAGCCGCGCCCTACAACGCGACCGCCTCATACCTAACTCTACACTTTCTACAAGCCGACAGCCGTCCTGAGCTTCGCAAAGTTGGGCGTTCCGAGACCGGTGACGGGGTCCCAGCCCGCGCGCGCGGTGAAGCCGTTCGTGTTGCAGCCGGGGTTGTCGCCGCTCGTGATGTCCGTGAACGCGGCCTTGCCGGTGGCGGAGTACAGGAAGGGGTTGAGGAAGCCGAGCGGCGGCTTGCCCTGCGCGGCGAGCTCGTCGTTGATGAGCGCGATGATGCCCGCGGTGATGGGCGTCGAGCACGACGTGCCGTCGACGCCGCCCGTCTGGCCCTGGAACACGATCTGCACGTTCACGCCCTGCGCGGAGATGTCGGGGAACCCGCGCCCCGCGCGGTTGAACTTGCCCGCGTTCGTGTTCCCGATCGCGCCCAGGAAGGTGGAGACCGCGCTCGACTGGAAGCTGGGCTGCGCGAAGATGTCGGAGAAGCCACCGCCGGTGAAGGACGCGGCGGTCTCGGGGTTGATGCCCTGGGTCGCACCGATGGAGGTGACGCTGTGTGAGGTGGTCAGTATATGCGCAGGGCTTGTGCGGGCTGCACTGTGCGACACTCACAAGGGGCAGCCAGAGGGGAAGGTGGGGATGAAGGTCGTGCAGCGCTGGCTCTGCGAGCCAGACACACCACCGTCGCCGGAGGAGAAGAGGATGGAAGTGCCGCGGGCACCGAGCTGCATGTAGGCATTGCATAGGTTGCTGTAGGAAAAGGTGAGTTGAGAGCAGCAAGTTCACTATCAAAGCATACTCACTTAGCAATGTTCGTGGGGAGGTCAGGCTCGTCGAAACCGTAACTGGTGGAGAGGACCTTCGGCTGGTTGGTCTCGCCAAGGAGGAAGTTGACGATGTCGAGGAAGCCGTTCACGCCGTCACGGTTGTTATCGCCGACGGAGATGAAGCTGGTCGGGACACCGGTCGCAGTGCCGATGCCGTATTGAGTGTCCAGGTTCTGAGGCGGCAACGCATGAGCACGAACATCCAGAGAACAGAGGATGGTGCAAGCGACTTACAGCTTCGATTCCAGCCTCCGACAACTGCTGCGGGTTCTGGCCACCATCGAGCGTCTGGGTCGTGAACGTGGTCGCGGGGGACACGTCAGGGCGGAACTCTTGCAGGAATTGCTATACAGTATCATGTTAGATCACGATCTACTAGTAGCATCCTCGCCGAATGCTCGGCTTACCCTGAGATCGGCCTGGTTGGCGAACTGGTCGATGAAACCACTGATGCCGAGCGTGTTCGTCTTCTGAGTAGCGGCAGTGGTCGGGACCCCGTAGAGGGCCTGAATACACGCCGGGGTGATGGTGGTCGCACACGACGCCGGGACAGCATTCGACGTCAGGTTGACAGCGGGGGCGGGCGCGTCGGCACGGACGGGCGTGAAGTTGAAGATCTTGTTACCGGCGAACGGCTGCGCGAAGCTGCAATCACAACAGTCAGCCTCAGCTCGACGACGAGGATTTCAGCGCTCAGCTGTCAGAGACGTACACAGTGGTGGGGTGGACGAAGTCCAGGTGGCCCTTGAGGTCGGCGGGGATCGAGTAGGCGAGCGTGCGGATGGACGTCTTGCCGGACGCGGTGTGGTTGAAGACGGCGAACTCCGCGTCGAGGAGCGCGCTAGCCTTGCTGACCGGGATCGAGAAGCTGAGCCAGTCGCCCGCGGGGGAGGCCTTGGTCGCCTCGATGTCGTTCTCCTTCAACCACGCGTTGACTGCAGCAACGGTCTCGGGCTTGGGAGCAACAAACTTCTCAACCTAGCAAAGACGTGAGTCGGGAGTATCTAGGACATGGGGCGAGATGACGAACCTCCTCCTTGGTGAGGAACTGGCCCTTGAGGGGGCTGTCGGGGTCGCTGACGTCCATGAGGGCCTTCTCGAGGCCGGCCATGTCGCCCTGGACGAGCGCAATGCGCAGGTCGAGCGTCGCGTCCGCCGGCGCGGGGCCGACGCGCTGGAACGCAGCGGGCACGGACTCGCGCGTCTCGTGCACCTGCATGCTGCGCGCCAGCGGCTTCCCGTACGCAACCGCCGCCAGACACACGACCAGGAGAGCTTTGGAGAACATGGCGGGCCAAGACCGGGAGTGTGGGGGCAGGATCCGCTCGTGGGGGGCCCGTTCCCAAGTCGCGCTGGCTTTATACGCGCCGCGACGCCCCCGAGGGCGAGCGTTGCGGTCCCCCGTGCCAAGCGATAAGCCGCGAAGCACGCATGGCGCGAGGACACGCGCGCAGCAGCGCGACATACGCGCCGAAGCACTCCTTGCACGCCCAACGAGGCGGAGCTACCGTCGGGCTAACTCCTAAGGCAGATCGACCCCGGGGGAATGACGCGGTCCAAAAATGAATGCGAAAAGGGCAGGAAATGGGAGTCGTTTCCCATCCTCTTGCGCGTGTGGGAACCGCTCATGCGGCGGCGAGAGAACGGCAGTAGGAGTCCTCCGCCGGGTGTGAAGGCTGGCGGGTCGCGCGTGTGGGCATTGGTCAGTCGCTGGCTATGTTCGGACGCGATAAGCACCGAACGCGACACTCACTGTATGGGCGTCGTGGGCTGCAGTTGCGCACTACGGATCTGCTCGCGTGCAAGGCATCACAAGACATGCGTATGCAGCTTATCGCGTGCACGAGCATCACAGAAGCGTTTTCGTGCGAAATGAACGCCCGTTGTTTGGATGGAAGGGAGTCGGGGTGCAGTCTCGAGGCCAGAACAAGCCGCCGGACTGACTAAGGGCAGCATGAGGCTCGCACACGTTCGCGTGCAAAGTTTAAGAACTTGGAGAAGCCGCTCGGCAATGTGGTCGTTCATTGTCGATAGAAGTCCTAGAGGCATATGAAGATGGCTGGATAACAGACATTGAACTTAGTCGCCGGCGATTGAGGGCTGCCCACAGACGATCCACCGATGTGAAAGCGGGGAGAGGAGAGGGGACCCACGAGAAGACGGACGCGGCTGGCCGCGCCATACAACGAAGCCCGGCAAGCCCCGGAGTACCATCTTGGGCAACTCCTCAAGATTGTCTGCAGCGGCTCCGCGGATCGTTGTATTGGCACACAACACAAAGCATAGCCGCGCGCTCACACGAGGCACGATTCAGATAAGCGAGACATTGACCATATCACATTCAAAGGGTGCAGAACTTGTTCCCCATAGAGATATTGTTGAAGTACGGACCTCTATGGTTCGTGACGCTCGCATCCAGGATGTTGTTCCCTCCTGCGCAGTTCGAGTTCTCCTGGCCGGGGCACTGCTCTGCTGTTGCAATCTCGCCAGAGGCGTCCACAGCGGTGATGTGCACCTCGTTGCTGGGGTGCTGGAACTGCAGGAATTGCGGCGGCACGCGGGGCACCGGGTCGTTTTGGTTCGTAACGTGCGTGAATGAGGAGCCCAACTGTGTTAATCCGGTGTGAGACCCGGCGTCGGCTGCAATGAACAACGTTTGCGCTCACCATAGAATCGACAAGGTCGGCCCAAGCCTGGTTTCCAACACGGGGGAGACCAAAGACAACCGTGGTGAGTTCGACGCTCGGGTCGAGCTTGGACTTCAGCATGATCGCATCGATGCTCGCGATAGCCGCTCCCAGGCTGTGGCCGGTCACGACGACGCTCTTGGACCCGGTCGAGTTCAGGGCATCCTGAACGGTAGACAGGACGATGTCCGCCGTCCGCGCCTGGGCATCTGCGAACCCGTCGTGCATCTTCACGTCGTCTACAAATTCTGGTGGGTCAGCGATGCCATCAGAACGCGAAACAACTCCACAACGCACCGCCAGCAGCGGGCAGCACGGTTCTGTTCGCATCCACTTGGTTGAACTTGATGTCGTTGAGGTCCGACAGCAGGTTCTTCGGCTCCGTCCCCTGGTGCGCGACGACGATCGTGTCCTTGTCCACGTCGTGCGCGACGAAGAAGCCGGGGATCAACCCATCGTCGCCTCCGGCCGTCAACACCTTCACGTTAGGCAGCGCGTCGCAGGAGTCGCCGCACTGCCATTTCTCTACCGCGCCCGCCGAGCAGTACGCCGCGCGGGCGAACAGGGCGGGGCGCACGAGGTTGTTCGTGATATCGTCTTGGGAGAGCGGGGTTGGCTTTTCGTCGGACGACTCGCCTACGCCGATGTTGATGTCGAAGTCGGGTGTCGGTGTCGGGGCTGCTGCGACGTATCGGAGAGCGCCGAGGGCGAGGACGGTCGTTAAGAATTGCATGGCGGGGACGGAGGTAGGTCGTGTGTATGCGCGAACTCGTTACGAACAAAGTCTCTCAAGGTGAATGGACAGAAAGGCCAACCAGGGCCAAAGAGAGAGAAAGTGCGGTAGCGAGAACGACCTCAAGTCGATGCGAAGGTGCTGGGGGGTGAACCGGATTGCCATGATCGTCGAGCGGCCTTTTTGTATGTTGGTGGCGAACGACATACCGCCGCCAAGGATGGGCGTATCATCAGAGTCTGCATTTAGAGCAGGCTGTCTCTAGGCTAAGCCTGCAAGTCAGCGTGCAGATCATTTCATCGTCCCTTGAAATCATGAGGTCGATTGGAGGCGATGTCAAGGAAGAAAGTGGTAACGCACAGCTTCCATCACGCCGACGTTCCGTATAGTGATGGTGTTACCCAGTGCCATACACTCACACTGCTGGCCTCTGTCATAGAGGAGAGCACTGCCGTCTCATGGCGGGCAAGCGTAATCATGATCTAAGACAACACCGTGAGCATGCCTTGGTGAGAGAGGTTCGATGTAACATTCGGTTCTGGTTTACCTTGTTAGGGCGCGTCATCGCTATGTGAGATGAAGCAACACATCAAGGTGAAATATCACCCATTGGGCGGCTGCTGCATACGGCCGCCCTCGCCCAGCGACCCTCGATCACTGGCAGTGAGGATGGTCTACCTATGATCTTCGACCTCGAGACGCTTATGTTTGGCCTCACTGGCATGCTATGAATAGCACACAAGACCGACAGAGAAACTATCACGTTGCCTTGTAGCAGGCACCTTTCGATGCTAGGGATGGAGTTGGCGGATGTTCGTAGACACAAGCCCGTCAGTCTTGGCTGTTGCTTGAGTGCTCTTCAGTGCTGCGGAGGGGTCCCCGGGTAAGCCGAAACAACGCGCCGGGCATATACACAGAGAGAAGAGTGCAACGAGTGTTTGGAGAACACAATGCCAGCCATGGTCGTGGAGGACGAGAAGCAGGAGACCAGGCGCCCTGTTCGCCGCAGAAGTGAACGGGCGCTCGTTGCCAAATGGGACTGCACTCCCATGCAGGCGGAGAACACAACCTCCAGCCTCGTCTGCGGCTTGTGGGCACGCGCGACTTGTCTCCGACTCCGGTGGGTTGGGCTAGGGCCCGGCGAAGCGCCGGGCACAGACGCGGTGTAGGTTGAGCCGCCCTGGGTGGGCGGGCTCGCTTGCACCGCGATTTTGGATGGAGTCGGGCTGAACGCGCCGCGCGTGCGGTGCGGAGGACGTGTATATCAAGTTACATACAACTACGTGAGTTACTCTGGGAAAGGAACGAGTGCAAGCGGGAAAGAGGGTGTGGTGGGTGGGAAGAAAATATGAATAAGCGAGCGAGTAACGTAGGCTGTAAGATACGAAGCGAGGCGGGCCAGGAGACGAGGTGGTCGTCGAGAGGAAATTCTCTGCCTGCCCAAGCGCCCGCTGCTCGGCTGGACGCTGGGTACCGGCCTCTCGGGCTCGGCCGGTCCCTCTACTGATGTTGTCTGCCTTGGACATTGACCGCGACCACCTCCGTCACGACTCGAACGACTCAGCTTTTCTTTCAACGCGAGCTCGCTTGACCAGATATCAGTGTGTGAGCCCGACTGGAGCAGCTGAAGCGACCCGCGGCTCCTACGCCGCTAGCCCAACCCGAGCGAGGCGGCTACAGCCCGTAGTTGGAGGGAAGGTGGGCAGTGTGGCGCGATGCGACCTGCTCGAAAGCTCGGATGTAGACTTGGTATGCGAGAGAGCGCCAACGGCCCATGATCCGTACGACCTCCGGGTCCACTTTCTGGGATAGGTAGAATGACGCCCCTCCGATTCGGAACGAATGACCGAAGGTCGTCCCATAGCCAAGACCTGTGAACCGAGCATTGATGAATGTGAGCGCCGTGTCGCGCACCATTGGCCGCACTTCGCCATGCGCATCCCGCCACGAGAACAGCGGGTCAGATGCTGCCGCCGGTACCACCCGAGCGAGGTTGCGCAGTGCATCGAGCGGGCACAGTGAATCCTGCTGGACGAGGAATATGTGCTGGATCTCCCCTGCGCGCGCTGTTTTGGCGGTTGGTAGATCGAGACGGGCATAGGCCTTGCCGTCCAGATCGTGCCCAAACAGTGCGTCTGACCGCTTGAGATGGTGTGTGGGCTTGAAGTGGGTGCGAGATCGTACGGTTGCCTCCCCAAAGCGCATGAGGCCCCAGAAGGCGCATGATGCGATTGCCCAGATGCACGCCTCGAAGGGGTCGTGGAGATGAAGGCTCGCCTTGAGCGCGGCTAGCATGTGGAGTGTGACAGGCGGCCGCGGCGGGCGCGAGCGCTTGCCCAGCTGTAGGTTCGCCAACCCGCGCAGGGACCAGCTAATGCGCTTGCGGTCCTCATCGGAGAGAGGGGGTGGCCAGCCTTGCGCCAAGTGCCATGCACGGACTGCGTCTAGGTACTTTGATGCCACGTCGACTGATATGGGCTCGAAGGGAATGTTGCCGGCCATGGTGACGTCCGTTTCGCCTGGATCGGCGACCGCCCACAGGCAGAAGGAATGCAGCAGCTCGTAGGAGGCTGGAAGGCGGCACACTTCGGGGACCGAGAAGATGTCGCAGAAGAGATGGAACTTGCGCAGTCCGGACCCGTAGCCCGAGAGTGTGACTTCGCGCAGTGATGCTCGAGAAGCTGTGTCGGCAAGATGCAGGATAAGGGGATGCAAGATCGTCGATGCTGTCGGTGAGTTGACTCCCCGCCACGCGAAGATACGCTCATCTGCAGGTACTGGCGGGCGCAACGCGGATGGGTTGAGGGGGAGCTGCCCCAGCCGCTGCCGCACAGCGGGCCCGCCAGGAGTCTCGGGTGGGTGTAGCTGGAAACCTTGTGCAGGTCTCACAATGAGACGAGTAGGCCCACGAGGTCGGGTGGTAGCGAGCAGTCGCTGTGCGTAGAGACTGTCGGGAAGTTGCTGAGGAAGGCACGGACAGCGCCTCGTGACAGGGCGTCGGTGATGTTGTCGCGGCTGGGCACGTACTCGGCCTGCAGGAACACGCCTTCGCGTGCGAGGCCCAGGTAGATGCGCTGCAGTACTGTGTTCGTGTCCGACGAGCGCGAACGCCCCTTGTTTACGACGTGGACCACGCCCGCGTTGTCTGAGCGCACCAGGATGCGGCGAGAGGATTCCTTTGCCGCCTCCAGGAGGCCGTGGTGTGCCGCCATGCGTAGCCCGAGCTCGACTGCGACCGCTTCGGCCCAGCCGATATCGAACTGTTTCCGCGGCCCAACGGCGACTCCCGGTGCGTATCGCCATACGCCCCAGAACTGCCCCACGACCACCCCAACGCCAAAGGTTGAGCTTGCGTCGCCCCACCAACCAATGTCCGCAGGTTTGCAGGGCAGGAGGGGAAGTTCGTTGGGGAGCTCGCGCAGGATCATGGTGATCCACTGAAGGTCGGCCAAGAGGGCCCCCGACGGGTGTAGGCGTGCACGGGGTGAGCGGAACCTGGTGGCGAAGCTGGCGACTGAGCGGGTGAACGGCCGGATTAGGCGGAAGATGGTGGACATATGAATGAGTTTCCCGTGCAGTGACGCAGCCTCCTTTGCAGAAACTTGTAGCTCCGGTGTCGCCCAAGATGCTATCAGATCGAGGCAGGCAGTGAGCTTGTCGAGCGGCATAGATACTGTCAGGTTGCCCAGGTCCCAGTCTAGGCCGGTGAAGCGCTGGCGCAGAGCAAAAGGACGAGTCGAGCGAGTAACGTAGGCTGTAAGATACGAAGCGAGGCGGGCCAGGAGACGAGGTGGTCGTCGAGAGGAAATTCTCTGCCTGCCCAAGCGCCCGCTGCTCGGCTGGACGCTGGGTACCGGCCTCTCGGGCTCGGCCGGTCCCTCTACTGATGTTGTCTGCCTTGGACATTGACCGCGACCACCTCCGTCACGACTCGAACGACTCAGCTTTTCTTTCAACGCGAGCTCGCTTGACCAGATATCAGTGTGTGAGCAGTGGTACAGTAGTACTATCGCTCAGGTCGAGGAACTTTCTGGTGAGACCTTCCGGGTTTGGCGGAGTCGACAAGCTGACTTGCCATTGCTGCGGCCAAGTCAAGTCAGAGACAGCATTCTGCGGGCAGGACCCCCATACCACCTCTTCCCGCCATGTTCTCTTCTGCGTTCACCGTCCTTACCCTTCTCGCCGCGGCCGCACCCTCTCTCGCGCAACAGATAGCTGACCCCGCAACACTCGCGTCGCTCTACTCCCTCACGACCAGCACCTCGATACCCTTCCCCACCGCGACGCTCGCGAACTCGGATGCACAGTCCTTCATCGTCTCCGGCTGGTCGCTCAGCAAGGGCAAGATCCAGCAGGGCGCGTCGAACATCGAGTTCGTCAAGGACCCCTTCCCTGACAAGCCCGCGCCCACCTCTACGACGAACAGCACCGGGCCCGTGCTGCAGGTGACATACCCCGCCGGCCAGGTCGGCAGCGAGAACAGCGGCATGCAGCTCTACTCGCTGTGGAACACCACGGACGGGTCGACGTTCCAGAGCATGCTCGTCACGTACGAGGTCGCGTTCGACTCCGACTTCAACTTCGTCAAGGGCGGGAAGCTGCCTGGGATGCGCGGCGGCCCTGATCCCGACGGTTGCTCGGGAGGCAGCGCTTCGGACGGGAAGAACTGCTTCAGCACGCGACTGATGTGGCGCAAAGAGGCTGCCGGCGAAGGTGTGTAAATCCTTATGCAGAAGCGGGCCAAGTGCGCGCCCGCGAGTGATTTGCGTACGACTGACGCCAACCGCGTGATCGCAGTTTACGCATACATCCCGACCCCAAACAACATCTGCTCGAATAGCCACTTCAAGTGCAATTCGGACGGCTTCGGTACCAGCATCGACCGGGACTCGTTTTCCTTCGTAGCCGGCCAGTACGTTGCTACACAAACACTCAGTACTTCTGCGAGGTACGTTGCTGACAGTCATGAACAGATGGAACCGCGTGACCCTGCTCGTGCGCCTCAACCAGCCGCTAAACACAGCCAACGGCGAAGTCGTCCTATAGTACGCCTCTCTTACTCATCCCACCCACCAATACACTAACGCCCCTCTCCTGCGCAGCTACAACAACGTAAAAGCGCTCGACGAGCAGGCGCTGCAGTACCGCTCCGACGCGGGCGTCGCCGTCGGCGGCCTCTGGTTCTCGACCTTCTTCGGCGGGAGCGACGACTCGTGGGCGCCGCCGTCGACCGTGCACGCGTACTTCCGCAACTTCCAGCTGTACGGCGCGTCCGCGCCCTCGAACCTCACCGGCCAGCAGGTCAGCGGCGCGGCGCCGCAGGCGCAGGCGCTGGGCGCGTTCTCTGCGTCGGTGTGGGGCGCGGCTGTCGTGGGGGTCGTGTTGGCCGCGTTTGGGGCGGCTTTCTAGACTAGACGTGGGTGGGGAGGATGTAAGTTGGGTGGTTTGGACTAGAGGATCCGGCCCGCCTTGCGATACCTACGAGGGCCGGGATGGACCCGTGCGCGGAGCTTCTCTCATCGTCGGACTGGACATGTTACGTTTTGCATGGTTTTTCGTTGTCGTCCGCTACCATAGTATCTCACGTTCTCTGACTATTCTGGACCTTGCGGTCTGATCGTGTTTGGTGTGCCAGCCGTGTCTTCTGTTCCTATGCACATAACTTGAACGAGACGGTGAGTGATATAATCCTAGATGATGATTCGACTCAGAATCGCATTGGGCGGCGTCCGTTCTTGTGAAATCGAAAGCTATCGGCACCAATCACGTTTGAACAACTGCAGGGTCCTTACGAATCGCTTACGGCCTTTTCGGGCTCTTCTGATATGTTGGTGACCGTATGCACTCAAGCTCACTTCGAGATCGTCCTTGAGTCACATAGGAGGTACGTATGGTATATAGTAAAGTCTAAATCATGGCAAGGGATTCGTCTAGTCCGAGAGAGTGGCAGATCGTGTACAAGAGGAGGAAGAATAAGGTCTAAACGATACGAAATATAAGAACGGATAAGCAAGGCCCCCCACTGATAGCCAGAGGACAAGCAGCACTGATAAGGCTACAGAACGTGCCATAGCACCACCCACCTACGCGTATCCGAAGGACTCGACATGGAGAACGACGCTCGGGCCGCCGTACAAGGTCTGGGTGAACGGAATCCGGAGCGCGCTCCGGCAGGACTGCGCAATCGCCTGAGACCCACACACTGTCGGACCCCCAAAGTCAGTACTACTGTACTTGCTCAGCACAGTCGGGGGCGCGACACGCACCCGTAACAGATATGCGCCCCGTCGTCGCCGCGACCTCGTCCTTGAGCAGCTTGCCGAGCTCCGGGCGGCCGTGCGTGAGCCGGACGGCGGCGAAGCTGAGCAGCGGCCGCCGCATCTCCGTGTCCGTCGGCGTGAGCATCTCGTCCGACGACGAGTTCCCGTCGTCCGCGCCGCCGCCGCTGGCCATCAGGGGCGTCTGGTCGGGCACGGGGGGCGCACGGCCGGTCATGAAGATGCGCACGGAGATGTCGAGGTGCGCGGGCGCGACCTCGAGCGCGTTGCTCATCGCGTCGGAGATCCAGTCGAGTTGTCCTGTGGGAGGGGTGTGAGCGATGATGTGCGCGCGAGAGGAGGGGGGTACTTACGGGCATCGCGGATCGACCAGATGAAGACGACCCGACGGCATCTGCTCCTGCCATTTTGCACATCGCTAGGAGAAGCGTCAGGTTTGTACGTTCGAAGGGGATAGGAGGGCACGCTCACCTCACGAGGCCAAGGAACATCGAGAGAACGAGCGAGATGCCAGAACCACCTGGAGAGCGAATGCGAATAAGGATTTTGTATCGTGCAATCAGAAACCAAAGCATACCTGCAACGAGCACGACCGTATCATCCCCCTGCAGATTGGGGGAAAACCCATACGGCCCGTCGACAAACACCTTCACCTTCTGGCCCCTCTCCGCCGCCTGCGACAGCCGCTTCGTGAAGCCCTCGCGCACGTTGATCATGAACTCCATCTCCTCCCACGCGGGCATCCCGTTCACGTCCATCCGGTCCGTCAGCGTCGACATCGAGTCCATGCGCTCCATCGACTTCCCGCGCAGCCGGTAGCGCGAGTCGACCGCGGCGATCGTGAACGGGTGCGCCTCGAACGGGATGGTCGACACGGACGGCATGATCAGGAACGCCGCCTGGCCGGGCGTCCACTTGAGCTGAGGCGGCCGCGCAAAGCGTAGGCGCACGAACTGGGCTGAGAGGAGCTCGACGGAGGCGTCTACGCCCATGGGGGGCTTGCGCGCGGAGAAGCCGAAGAAATTGTTGTAGTAGACGAGGCGGAACAGGCGGAGGGAGCGATCGAGGCCCCAGATGAGGAATGAGGGCCAGATGTAGGTGGAGAGCGTGGAGAGTTGCCGTGCGTGGAAGTAGCCACCGATGAGCATGAGGCTGCATAGTGCGACACCATCAGCGAAAGATCAAGAAGGTGAGTGCGGATGGGATGTACTCACAGAACCATAGCAAAATGCGTGAAGAAGAACAACTCGTAGTAACGGGACCGGATCGAGCGGTACGCTACCACAATGAGAACGGTGTAAGCGATGATGGCGGTCAGGGCCAGCTTGATGTACCACACCTGCCAGAAGGCAGGAGGAAGGCTTTGGATACGTTAGGAGGAATCTATGAGAGACTCGAAGGACGTCAACTTACTGTGCGACCTATAGGGAGGGTAGCGAAGTTAGTCTTTCTGACACACCGGTAAGCAGGATGTATTTGCCTTCGATCCAGCATGAACCCAAAGGAGAATGAACACGACGCGCGCCATCATGCGATGAATGAAGTTCAACTTTTGCAAGTTCCGTATGAGTATTACCTCCCAATTTGACGGCTAACACGGAGAACACACCTTGTCATAGCTGATTCCAGTGATGTCTTCGCGGAGCGAGAGTAGTCGTTAGTTTTCGGACGGTCCATGTGAGGTACGAATGCGTGGCTTACAAGCAATGAGGCTGTTCTTGGTCCCTAGAGCCGTGATCAACGGAAACTGGCTGACAGCCAAAGCTCCCGCTCTTCCTGACCAGTATGTGAAGCTCAAGGCATGACCCGCCAGGTCAGTCGCTGCCCACAATCGTCAGTACCCCCCGTCGACAAGCAACAAATTGCGACTCACTATTGACGAATTCCCAAGTGAAGATAGCAATAAAGTAGCATACGGTGATGAAGATTTCCACGTATGTGAAGTTGTACTTCTCGCCGATGTTGACCGTGTTCCTAAAGGCGATCACCCGGAAGTAGTTGACCAAAGCCTGGGGTAACCGACTCCAAGAGAAACGGCGGGCACGAACGGCGCCGACCCCTTCGGCATCGCGCTTCTCTCCGAGTGGAGCAGGGCACGGCGTGAAGAGGCGCGAAAAGATCCAGGAAAGAAACTGGCCGACAGCGATGAGGCCAATGAAACTGGCGAGAAACCACCATACTTGCTGGGCGTACGCCTTGTTCCGCGCAACCCAGATCGCCTGATCCAGAGCGGCCATGCTCGGAGGCATCACCGGCGCGGTGCTGTTGGAACCCGCATTCATGGTCGGAGAAAGCAGAGAGAAAGGAAAAGGAGGAGAGGGAAAAGATATGGCATCCCGCCCCAGCGCTGCGCAGATATAAGTACTCGCAGGTACCGAGATACGGTGATACGACGCACCTCAGGGAAGGGCGCTGCAGTCGGGCCCAAACAGATCACCGTCGATCGCGGGGAAGAGACGGGCTGCATGGCTGTTGCGGAGCGCTCGTCGGTGCACCCCTACGAGACTTCGAAATGATCCCCAGGCATGGGTTGGGTTAGCGACGCAGCACGCTAGCGAGTTCATCGTCAAGATTGGAGCGAAGGGCTTTGAGGCTTGCTCAGCAGCTTGCTCATGGGCGGTGCGACAAACAGCGCCCCGTATCAGCAGTGCCACGGCACTCACTTGCAAGGATGGTAGCCCGGCGTTGCAATGGGCTACCTAACAGAGAACAAGGTCATCTGAATGCCGGTGAAGTGGTGAATATAGGTTGTAAACCGTGAGGTTTGGCGACGTTTCGCAACCCGCAAGCGATGGCGAGACGGTCATCCCGATATTCGACGCGCATTCTTAGCCGTGCACATGCCGGCCGATGGTCGGTCCTCAAGGGAAGGAATTTGCGGGCGCGGAACGCCAGATGAGTACTGTTCCAGTGAGTGCTGGCGTCCGAGAACAGCTAGCAGGTTCAGAGATGAGGTGTATCTATTCGCCATCACGAGTTCAGAGATCATAAATGAAGTGCTCACCAGCGGTTCAGCGATCAGCGGGAAATAGGTTCGCCCGGGTACCGTTGAACTGCAAGGAAGAGATTGCCGAGCGTTGCAATGGGCGGATTGTGAGCGGTCGCCGGTTGATCACCGTGTCGAGCCATGCAGCTGAATAACGTGCGGGACCAAAGCTGTGTCTAGGTGGAGGAGGATTACTAGGGTGAGCAGGGCCAGAGCCGAGTAGATCATTGTCCGTCGACTTTGCAAATTGCGACGAGGGTCCATTTTCAACGCGAAGGCGGAACTCGGTGGCTATAGCAGTTCAAGATGATCATTGCCTCTCCTTAGAGGTGCACTACTGTAGACTGTGACCTCCCGGCAAAGTACTGACCTGCTGCACCCCAGATGCACCCATGCTCAGCATCGAGCACTTTGAAGAGCGTCGTCCTGATGGGAGATGAAAACGTAGTCAACTGCAATGATGCGGGGATATCGAGCACGCGTGGCCTTACAATTGCCCACAGATTCCCCCGGACAGCACAATGCGTCATTCGGGATGTTCTGAGCTGAGTGAATCAGGCAATATTCCATATCCCGGACCAAGACGTTTTGGTATTTGGGCGTGGCGCGTCTGTTCGCTCGTGGTTCTGGACGGGTTCTGCAGACCGCGTTGTCGAGACTCGACCTGCTGTGGCAGGCGCAGCGACACAACGGGCGCCTATACCGGATTATACTCCCGGATTCGTCCGCACATGCATTCGAGCGTTCTATCCAGCCACCATCACATGCGCAACGGCTGACGATAGTTGACGTCGAAACAATGTCTCTCTGCTCTAAAAATTATGCGAAGAATGGGGTCCAGCAGGTATCACGCAGCGGCTTCGGAGCCACCGTGCAAACGTCCAACACGCAATCTGAGGGCCATCTAGACCCAGAGGATCCCGTGTCAGACGTCGGCGTCGATCCTGTGTTTTCTATTATGCCATAGCATCATCAATTCCGTGCTGAAGAAGTTTTCAGAGGACAGACCAGCGGTGAGATGGAATCTGCGGGTAGTACGACGGGCTGAATAACACTGAACTATCATTTTATAGACATCCTGCCCATTGACGAATCCATGTCATGGATTTTTAAGCTCAATCATTCGGCCCAATGCAGGCCTTTACTACTTCACCGAACATAGCCGGTGTGAAGCATGAGCGTTTACAGCTGCCCACGCTGAAGGATTTGGATTCTGCAGGACATCGGACAGCGGCCTCGGAGCCATCGTTCAACGTCGCTTGGGGACCATCTAGGCCCAGGGTACTTCGATGCCCTGCAGAAAGGCCACGTTCTATATCACTGTCTGCAGACTCCGGAGCTGTCGCAGAAATATACCAGAGGTGAGATATCGTTTGCTAAGTCTGAGCTCTGACTGACACCAGGATTATTAGCTTCTTGTTCATCCGCCGTGTTGACCAGCACGGACCAATGCGTGCCTGTTCTGCTTCCGAGTCACAGAGTACAACGACTGCGACGTTAACATGTGCGACCTGGCCTCCCTTGATGTCCGCCCGAATGTGATTCGCGCTCTTGAGTCGCTCCGATCCTCGCCTCCGGCTTCTCTCATAATTCTGTCATGCTTGCCCGCATCTGGCGCCATGGACCTGACTGCGTACTGCGAGCCGGCCTACCCTTGCGCGCTCCGGCCACAATAGACTATGATCCTGTCGCTCGGACCCTACATGCCGGACAAGACATCTGCCGATGCCAACCACGCCTTCGCATCGGAACCATCGACTGCCTGAAATTGCAATCCCCGGACGCTACAGACGCACCCTTGGGCTTTCCTGCGATGTAGGCTCCCCATTATGTCCGCCAGCCGCACCTTGCCGTGACCCCTTCGGCGTTCTAACACATACGCTCTGATTTACGCCGGAGGCATCGGAGCCAGTGACCTCCGCGTCAGGAGTCTGCATATGCAGGTACAGGACGCTCGGCGACTGCCACGAAGACACCGACTGACACACAGTGGTAAGTACGAAGATGCCGCGCGGAAGCGCCTCCTCACACCTCACTGCTACGTTTGCGTTTAGAGACTTTCGAGTACTGTACATGGTACCGAACACATACCGAGTAGAAACAACACCCTTCACTCAGATGCAACCCTCGAGTAGAACGCCAGGCCTAGGCCTCGTACCAGCAGTAGTATATATATCTAGTCCCCGAGAGAAAACGTCCGCGGAAGCCTTGGTGGCGGCGTTTACGCTTTTGGGTTCGGCTCCCGCTTTACGCCCGGTAGCGATGGGCCACCACACGGCTGCTCGCCGCTAAACTCTCCCTTGCCCTTCATTCTACCTCGATAGCACCGCCCGTATTGTCAGCATGGCCGCATAGTGGCGCCAGGAGTATGCCTGTACGCACGCCCCGGCGCCGGCGAACCTTGTGCGTGCGTAGTCGCTGTCAAGCTGACGACGGGAAGTGTCTCGCAGCGCCCGCGAGCTGCAATGATTCCGTACAGGCGGCTGGGCCGAGCCGGTGCCTATTGCGTCCCGTGTAGATCCAATTTTGCGGATGACGACGTCGAGTCCTGTTCACTCGCACAAGCTCTGACGGTTGTGGCAGGTCGTCTGCTCACATTGGACGTGCCAGGGGTGGATCACGGCAGGAGGATGTGCGCGGACAGCTGCAGGGCGCCGGAGCGCGTGCACGTACTCGGGCCACAAAGCTGTGCGGCGCGTCTTGTTCCCGCTTTCCGACCCCCACGATTGAGCATCGAGCGCCGCCCGCAGGCCCATACGGAGGCTCAGAAATCGGACGAGGGCGCCAAGCCGACCGTCTTTATAACCCCCGTGTCCTCCGTTTAGCCCGCGAGCAAGGATCAACTTGCAGCCACCCCGATCGCCCGACTTGCTGCATCCACCATGTCGTCCCCGACGGTCATCTCGTCGCCCGGCAAGGTCCTCCTCGCGGGCGGTTACCTCGTTCTAGATCCGGCCTACTCTGGCGTCGTCGTCTCCACCAGCTCGCGCTTCTACATTGTTATCGAGACACTTCCACAGCCTCAGCCACCCGCGCACACAGAGGGCCCGATTCAGATCCGCGTCAGATCGCCGCAGTTCCTCAACGCGACCTGGCTGTACTTCGTTGACCTCGCTGGGCCAGACGGTGTTCGCGTTGAGCATGTCGCAGACAAGTGAGGTTTTGTCCCCCTCTTCGTCGATGCAGCGCGGACGACGCCTGTCCTCGTACCATACTCAGGATTGACGCCCATCTGTAGTACGGACAGCGCTTCCACCAAGAACAAATTCGTACATCTAGCGCTTCAGCGCACTTTGACTTTGGCCGCAGAAATTCAAAGCATTGGAACACTTCAGAACACGCTCTCGTACGGGCTGGACATCACGATCGTCGGCGACAACGACTTCTACTCACAACGAGCCCAGGCAAGTCTGTTCGCTCACTTCCTTCCAGTCAATTGCAACACGTGACTGATTTGTACTTCCCAGCTGACGGCAAACAATCTCCCTCCGACACTCGAGTCGCTCTCCAAACTTCCACCATTCAACAAGACCGGCGTTCTTCTGGCAGATGTCCACAAGACGGGTCTCGGCTCGTCCGCCGCCCTGATCACCTCTCTTGTGTCTGGCCTCCTCCTTCACCTCAAAGTTATTCCCGCCGACAGCTTTGCGATCGAAGGCGGCACCGCATCTGCCAGCGAGGGTCGAAAACTCGCACACAACCTGGCACAATACGTGCACTGTCTGGCTCAGGGGAAGGTCGGCAGCGGCTTCGACGTGTCTGCGGCAGTCTTCGGCAGCCAATTGTATACCCGCTTCGACCCCGCGGTGCTTGAGCCTCTCATGAACGAGACCGCTGTAAGTAACATAGTGCATCGTGTACGATATTGATTACAACCATTCTACTGGATCTGCAGGCGAGTCAAGCACTTCATCCTATCATCTCCCCGTCAAATCCGGCATGGAACTACCGCGTCGAGCCCTTCAAGCTACCACCCCAGACGCGGCTCATGCTCGCGGACGTAGACGCGGGCAGCGATACCCCTTCATTAGTCGGCAAGGTTCTCAAGTGGAGGAAAGCGAACAGCGAAGACGGTACGTGTCGCGCCCAACCAACCACACCACACGACCCCATCGCTAATCCTACCGAATAGCGCAGAAGCTCTGGGACACCATTGACAGCCTCAACCAGGGCCTGAGCAAAACGCTGCTGAACCTCTCGGCCATCGCGGAAAAGAACCCGACGGCGTACCGGAAAGCCGTGAAGTACATCTCGACGATCCAGAGCGTCCAGGTCCGCGTGCCTCGCTCCTCTGTGCCTGGGGTGCCCATGATTGACACGCTTCGTGATACAGTGGCTGGCGAACCCGAACATCGCAGTCAACAACGACCACAGCGACCTCAAAGAGGTCATCGAGGGCTTCATCGAGGCACACAACCTGTCCGAGGTCTGTTCCCCCCCCCTCTCACCAGCGCGCGCGCGCATCCGCGGAGATACCAGCTGCTGACTGTGAGCGGTGGTGGCTGAAACAGGGCATCCGCGAGAACATGCGCACGATGGGCCAGCGCGCAGACGTGCCCATCGAGCCCCCAGAACAGACTGCGCTCCTCGACGCGTGCATCTCTGTCGCTGGCGTCGTCGGAGGTGGCGTCCCCGGAGGTGCGTTTTCCTCGCGACGCCCGCCGCATGATTGTGCTGACGCCCCGGTCTGTTGCAGCTGGCGGCTACGACGCGATCTGGCTGCTCGTGTTAGACCCCGTCAACTGCCCGCCCGAGGAGCTGCCCTCGAGTCGCGTGGAGCGCGTATGGAGTACCTACACGGGTCTCGACGTCTCGCCGCTCCTCGCATCCGAGAGCATCGCCAAGGGCGTACGCGTAGAAGATTTCGACAGCGTTCCTGGGCTCAAGGACATTGTACGCGAACATTGACGACTCACGGGAGACGAACGCTTGGCAGATATCTATGTAATGGGTAGACGCGGTCGCGATAGGCATGCAGTCCGATGAGGATTATATTTTCTGGTGTACATGTATGCGAGAGGGGTCTGTCCGTGTCAATAGTCCGTCCGTGGGACTGCCCGTGAGTATCTAGCGAGACAGGCAGGGGATATACCGTACGAATGAGAAGTAGAGAGTGACGAAGCGACAACAACCTCGCTAACCCGCGAAACAATGTGCAACGACAGAACGAGAAGAAAGACGGCAAGCGCACAGCTAGATGCACATTGTGGCCTTCCCTGCGGGCGTCCACGCCTTGCCGAGCGCGAGGAACAGGGAGATGCATAGCACGACGAGGCCGAACGCGGCACACAGGATCGCGGGGAGCTTCCCGCGTGAGTACCATGGCTGGTGTGGCGCCTTGAGCTTGAGGAGACACGCGGCGGGGAAGATGAATGCGAGCGCGGTTGCGGAAGCACCGCCGGTGATCTCGAGCATGACGCCGAGGTCGCAGGTGATCATGGAGACTGATGCGGGCGTCAGATACGTGATTGTTAGGGATGGAATGTGGACGCACTGATCATGGAAGAGCAGAGGATGGCTGTGGTGAAGAAGACGTGCCGTTGCATGTTGAATGGCTCCGTTTCGAAGAAGTACTGTTCTATGACCTAAATAGGCACTTGTCAGATACGGCTGCTGTGACCAGTAATAGAGGTGAAATGTACCTCGCGGCACACGAAAAGCTCGAGTGGCAACGTAGTAAACATGTTTAGCCCGAAGCAGAATCGCGCGATGTTGATGAGGGTATCATTCTAAGAGCATGGTGAGGTTCGATTCCTCTACGACTGCCATCTTAAGAAGTGGGTCACGTACGGGTCCGAAGTTGTTGAGGATGTTGCCTTGTGTCTTGTCCGTGAAAACGACGTAGGCAGATATCGCGAGGGTACAACACGACACCAACGAGATGGCAGTCGATATGTGCGTGACCTTGTTGAACCTGTCCAATGTCGGCGTGCGGAGGCTCCCGTAGATCAACAGCGAGTTGTGGTGGCACACGAACGCGAAGCTAATCACGCCTATGGCCTGGAATACGCCGTCGCCCAGGAAGGTGAACCGTAGGCTCTGGTCGCCTTTGAGGTCCGGGGTGACGTTTGGGCCTTCGATGAGGACCGACAGGACGATGATGACCATACCAACGAGCGCTAGGCCCGATGCGCGCGATAGCTTGTGGATGTCCCGGTAGAGGGATAGTGGGTAGGAGACGCAAATGGTGCACAACGCGATGACAAATTGTCGTTTGGTGAGCACATTGAGGACTGGTACTCTCCAGAGGTTGGGAAAGATAGAGCGGATGACGTGCGGGATGGTATCGCCTGCGACAGCTTAGTATGGGCCTAGATGAAGGCACTACCACTGTGCGTACCGATGATGATGCCGAATGCGCACATGCCTAGATAACATCGACGTTCAGTATATCAAACACTTTAGGATGCGTGACAAAGACGCATACCTCCGAAAGCGAAGGCGAATTGGAAGAACGAGACTGCGGCTCTGCCACTGGAGCCAAAGCAATGGTTCATGATGCCAATGTATGAATTCTGGCCACTCAGTTTGGCGTTGAGCACGATGAGGCGGATTGTCCAGTCTGTCACTCCGCATAGCACCACTAGTAGGACGAGTCCCGTGAAGAATCCGGCTTGACGAATCGCGTATGGAAGGCCTGCAGGTAAGGGAAATCAGCCTATCAGACCGCGTCTCTTCCTGTAGCATTTGAGTCGTACCTATGATACCTAGACATGCCGCCATCAGCCGCTGGTCACAATAACATGAATGGGAACTTGCCTGCGCCCAATATCGAGTTCGCCATGTTCGCGACCGAATCAAGCATTCCTCCACCAGCGCTCTGCTTGGCCGCGAGCTCGTCCAGGTCAATATTTGGGTCGAAAACGTATCCTCCTTCTGGGTGGTCGATAGTCCGGTGAACGGTGGAAGCGTCCAGGAGCCCGACGAGCAATGGCATGGATTGCTCTCCCCGCGAGCGCCGACTTCCAGTGCGAGCCGAGCGGTCTTGAGCGGAAGCCTCGAGCTGCGACAGAGCTATTCCGTCCAGGTCGTCCGTATCCATCTCATATTCTTCACGGGGCGTTAATCTCCATAGCGCATAGATACTCCGGCTGAAGGACTCACGCACCAGTCTCTCGGCTCGTCATAGTCGAGCGCAGCGGAGGCGCGATGACTTGCACCTCCTCCTGAAAGCGAACATGACCCGGCTTCGTATGGTCTACAAGACCGTTCGCGGGTGCCAATGGCTGGTCGTCCTCATCGTCTCCGGCGTCGTCGTCTACGGAGAACAGCACGTTGTCGTGGGCGGTAGCAGGGAGGTCTTCGTCCGAGCCATTTAGCAGAGGTTGGCTCACTCCTGCGTCGTTGTCGCGGCCGCGCGGTCTGCTAGATCTACCGAGCATACTGAGAGCTCATGGAGCGGCCGACAGAGATGAGAGTAGGGTGAAGGCGTGGTGAGAGCGTTGCGCGCGCGGTCGCGGTGCGGTGTGAGCGGATATGTACGGAGGCGCGCGCGCCGTGCAGCGCTGCACACAGCTTGATCCGCGACGACCACAACGCCCGCAGCGAGCCGCCGCACTCGTTTACGGCGATGCCTGGTAGGTCGCAGATAATCCCTACGACGTACAGTACTCATAGGAGTAGAGCAGCTCCCACCCGAGATCGTCGACCGCATCCTCGACTACCTCCATAATGACCGCCGAGCCCTCGCGGCGTGCGCTCTGGCCAGCCGTGTAATGCTTCCAACCTCCCGCTACCATCGCTTCTGCGAGATCACAGTGCATCCGCGGAAAGTCTCGACACTCCTGCCGCTCGTCGAGTCCGCGCCGGACTTCGCACGTGTCATAACCTCGGTGTCTATGCGTTTCAAGAATTGGGGCGACCCGAAGGAGGACCTCGCGTTCTTGACGCGCTTGCCTGCCCTGTCTGGCTTCGGCATGATCACACCGACCTACCAACGAGTATCTGTCGAACACCTTGCGGTGGTCGCATCTCACATCCCGGCCCTCACCTCCCTATACCTATGTGGCCCAGGGGTCATCCCGGCTCCGCTGTTGCTATTCGGGCTCTCTCTGTTTCGCTCTCTCCGGGAGGTCCGCTTGCAAGCAATTGACGTGCACTTCCCTTCCGAACCGGATGTGCCGTATGATCTCACGCCCGTCCCTCCTCTATGCCGTCTGGAATGCCGAGCAAGCGACGGAGTTCCCCTCATCAGCAGATGGCTCCAAGTACATTCTGCGTCTTCTAGCCTTCGGTCTTTACAATACACCCTCCGAGACCCACGCGACGCCATTCAATTCGATGCTACAGCCGTCTCCTGTGGGGACGCAGTCAAGGATCTCGAAGCTATATTCGTTCCTGAGGGTAGAATGTCTGGTGAGTAGCGACATACGCTCCGCAGACTTTGGTCGTGTGTATTCACTGCTGTACGACAGATGTCCTGAGAGGCAGCAAGTTCTCCCTCTCGTCCTTTGCGGCGCTAGAGAAGTGCATTCTGCGCTTCGCTTTCGGCGAGATGTGTGTCCCGCAAAACGAGTCGCTCAGCTCGATTCCTACCATCATCTCGCAGCTATCCTCCCCCTTCCTCCGGCACATCACCCTCGCACTGGTCGTTGATAACGTGGAGGACCTCCGTTCTCTCAATTCCGAATGCGCCGTGCGGGACCTTTCTCCTGCCTACTTCGACGATATGCGCTTCTTGGACTGGCCATCCATCGAGCAGGCTTTGGCCGGTGAAACTTTCGCCTCATTACATACGCTCGTACTTGCCGGGCAGGGGAAGCGGGAGCTACTGGAAAACCATATACGGGATTGCTGCCCCAAGTTGCACTCTCGTCAGTTGGTTTGTCTGGTGGATGCTGTCAAGGAGGATCGCTGGTGGTGAAGGCGTGGTCGATAGAGTCAGTCAATAGAGTTTGCATGGTTAGACACCTACTAGACCTGGCAATAGAAACGCATTTGTATGCCCGATCGTTCCACATAGCTCCGTGCCGAAAACGACGTTCGCGTGAACAAGGAGGCCGCACAGATGCAACATAGCTCAGCTATCATTTCGACCTGAAGTTTGCCTAGCAGGTTCTATGCACCTCGAGGGTCCCAACAGTGTGCACCGAACTTGCACCTCCGTTTTTGTACGTCAACGTTGCGTGATGGCACTTGTTGGTCCAGACTGTTCAGGCGCCCGGCCTGTATGTACTGTAGTGGATCCCAGATCATGTTTTTGAACTCATCGGACGCTTGAACTTGAAATGATGCACTTCTAGTATATGCTGATCTAGTCTTTCCACTTCAATCTGCTTGTGGGTGTAGTGAACCCGTCGTCGAAGGGGACTCAGGATGTAGTACTACACGACGTTGACGTGGCAAGCGGCGTTTTCCGAGAGTACTTTGCGCACGCAGCACCTTGGACTTGAACGGTACCTCCTATCTCCCAACCTCTTGTCGACCTTGAACGATCTCCTGCTTTTCATCTTTTGAGTGCATTGTCGGCATGCATCTTGGGACTAGAGGTGTGGCAAAGGGCTTGGTCCGTGAGCGTCAAAGCAAGGGGAAAACCGACGAATGGACCGGTATGTGTTCAAAGCGCTCTGGTCGTCGCGCATCTCACAAACTAACAGATATCTGGGAAAGCGTAGGAGAATAATCCAAGCGTGGACCATGCGACCAATGTGACTTGCTCTTGTAGCCGCCCTCATGAATGCAAGTGGTCTTTGCGTCTGAGCCACTCCATGTCACCATAAGTGGTAGGGGGGATCTCCATGTCTGCAAAGTGACCCCTCCCAATCTACGGAGGATGCTGCACACGATGACTTCCATGGATCAGACTTGTAAGTCCTAAATGCTTTTTTTGGCCGATCATGTTCTCGCGAGCTGCTCTCGTTAAAGTCGGCGCGTCAGCGTGTATTTTGCTCCACTTTCGACTGTGTTGCCCGCTGGCGTGCCACGCTTGCGGGCAAGCCGCAGTGCATTTCGTAGTGGGACAGTTCAAAACGCTCAACTGCGGTTTCGTTTGTCCGCCAACATGCTGAATTGTGGTAGCGTTTTCAGTCTAGCTTTCGACGAGTTTGACAATGTCTCTCGTTCTGAGCGCCTGCAGCCGGCCGCTGTCAGGCTCCGGCCCTTTCGCCACTTCACTGAGTTCTCAGAACTCAAAATGTTGCGCGTGGTCCGGATGCAGGTTGTCCAGATATCCGACTATCCGACTGGCTGTCTGCTTCCGTTCATGCGCGGGCGGACGCGTCCCAGGGACTTTGCAAAGCGTACCCATGAGGGAGTAGCCGCTGTCTAAGCGGTGGCCTGAACGGGACATACATAAGTTGGCGAGACCCTTTAGCCCCAGCTCCGGCGCGTCTTTCCGTAGTAGCCACCGTCCCTGCGACGCGCTCTCGCCATCTCTCCTTCCTCTCCCTCATCTCTCCCTCCCTCACCTCCTCTTTGCCTCTCTCCACCATCATTGACGCTCCACCCCAGCGTTACGCCGATTGGGCCAATGCCTCCAATAACCTCAGCTTCAAGTCTCACTAGCCGTCCTACACATCGAACCCCAGGGACCAATCCCCGCTCTCAACCGCCCACGCAGTCAGCATCTGTGGAAGAGGACCGCCGTCGCGGTCACCAAGCGCGTAATCCACAACAGGCACAAGTACAACCATCGGCACCCCGAGTGGACGCGTCGAAGGCCCGCGACGTGCCTTCCGGAAGGCCGCCTGTGGCTAAGAAATTGCAGGGAGGGCGACGAGACGACAAAGGTAAGCGCAGCGCGTCTCTTCCGTCTTCCGCCTCAAACTGATCTCGCATCACCACCCATCCCGCTCTTCAGCATCCCCACGGAGGCAAGAAACCGTGTTTTGTACGAGGACGCCCACAGGCGCGCCTTACGCGATGACATCCAGTGAGATGAACGCGAGCAAGGCTGGCTCGAGCGCAAACAACACTACATCTACCTCAGACACCACGGCGAGACCGCCGACCTCGACAGCTCCCACTACCGGCTCGGAAGCAAGCAGCGGCCCGCATAGCAAGTCCCCGAACGACTCGAATCGGCCCCCCCACAAGCATAGCAACTCCGATAATGTAGCCGCCAGATCCACGATCACCCCCATCCCTTCTTCGAAGTCGAAGACCATCGATGTTCCCCCTTCCGTGCCTCCACGTCGTTCGCGAAGTCCCGCAGCTGCTTCTCAGCCCAAGCCTGCAACGAGCACCCCCAAAGCCCAGGTCGCCGCTGCTTCCAGTAGGCCGACCAAGCGCGAAGAGTCACCGCCTGTTCAGCCTGCCAACAATCCACCACGGCCGAACATCCAAGAGGACCTTACGCATCAGGTTGAGAGGGTGGACAAGCTCAAGGCGAAGATGGACAAATTCTCGGAGAGCCTAGGCAGCCGGAAGCCTTTCAAGCGCGGTGATGCAATACATTCTATTGCAGAGAAGGCCGGGCTGCAGGTACGCCGGTCGCGCTTGATCCTACCACGACACAGACTATACTCACCTTTCACCGCGTAGACCGAAGCCGAGTCTTCGCATACCGCGAGACATACCTCCCCTCGCGCGCAAGCGCCTGCGGCTAAAGCGACGCCGGCTGCAGCCAATGCTGATAGTCACTCACCGCCTCGTAAGCCTACGGACACCACCCGTGCGCCCTCACGCACGGCGACGACTCAGCAGCCGCGCAACACAGCATCTCCACCGAGGGCTGACGAGGCTTCACCCCGAACGCAGGCCCCTTCTCGCGCCGAACAGACAGCGACGAAGATCAAGCGTGTCCCCGATGCTGCGCAGTCGTCCACTGCCCAAGCGCCACCTCAGACCGGTGCTGTGCCAAAGCGTCCCAAGGCAACGGAGGCGGCGATGTCGTCTGCGCAAACCTCGACGAATAGAGCGCGGACGCCGCAACCCGCCACGGCTGGTTCAGCAAAGCCTCAGTCTGGACCGACGGTGACCGCTCGCTCTGGGGCAAAGAGCTCAACTTCGAGTCCGCAAGCAATTATACAGCCAACCTCCGCGGGCAAGCAGATCCCACGGTCTGCTCAGGTCACTGAGGTCACGGCCTCGTCCACTCAGGTGCCTGAGGTGAAGGCGCGGCACGACGTCCATGCGAACACCACTCGGTCAACTTCCACACCGGCCAAGTCTATGGCGGCCACGGCAGAAGCGCCGGTGCCAACGGCTACGGCGAAGCCGGCTTCAGCGACAGAGACCCGGACCAAGCGCGCGCATGTGCCGACTCCAGCTGCGGGTCCTTCGGGGCAGGCCGCTCCCAAGGCGGACACGGCGGCACCAGCCCCTTCTAAGGCCAGCGCGAGTCTTACTGAGCGAATGGACACGCTTCTGGGGAAGAAGCCGCGGGTGCAGAGCGCAAGTGATCAGACTCAGGCTGAGCAGCCGCCACATGCGCCACTTTGGCCGACGCGCGACGTGGATTTGGGTACGGTTTCGCCGTTCTCCTCTCCGGAGCCGCGCAAGGCTCCTGATCTTCCACCGACATCGGAACCTGCTCCCTTCGAGAATCCCCATGTCGTTGCTTCGACGCCGGAACCTTCGAAGAAACGCAGGCCACCGCCTCCCCCGCCGTCACGCTCCCAGGAGCATCCAAAGACGACGGGGACGAAGCCGCCCAAAGCCCTGGAGACGGCCAAGTCCCTATCGCCCTTCATGACGCACTCTGTTCTGGAAGAGGCGGCGCCGCTCACCGCGGATGTCCCCCAGGCTGCCAAGGATAGAGCGGCTTCTCTCAGGATTGATTCTTGGCGGGCGAACGAAGATTCCTCGGACGCCAGTACGCATTCCGCCACGACGGTGACCCCGCGCACCCCTCAAGGCTTTAGAGATGATCGCTCGCACCTCTCTGTGCTGGAGTCTCCAAAGCGGAGCCCTCAGATCAGGCGGATCCGCGAGTCGCTGCCCATCACCGAAGATATGTCGACAGACAGCGCTTCGGTCTACAGCACGTCATCATACAGCGTGCCGTCGCAGAGCGCGCATCATACGAAGCGTGCGAGTAACCAGTCTCACCATACGGTAAGTTGTTGCTGCCTACCGGCGTCGTGTTCATGTCTGATGCAGGCGATAAAGGCCGGTTCCAGCTCCAGCAGCTCTCGATCTCACTCGACCACCGCTGCGCACCAGGAAGCCCGGCCCACGCAACTTACGCGAGCCGGATCTTCTAGCAGCACGTCCACGCGCAGCGAAGCTTCGACGGAGCGGCGTCATGGGCCACGTTCATCCACCCCTCAGCCGGGAAGTCCGTCGTCCGCTCGTACCACATCCAGGGCGACGTCTTATCAGAACGACCTCGGCGATGAGCTATCTGAGAAGAGCCGGTCCTCAAGAGCGGCAACTCCTACGCCGCCGCCGACCCCCCGCCCTAGCCATCATACTACAGCCGCACAGAACGAGGGGAGCAAGACGACGTCTTGCAAGACTGAAGCTACCGTGCCTATGGAGAAGAAGGCCTCACAGAGCACGATTACTCAGTCACAAGCAGCCCCTCGCTCCAGCCCTAAGGAACGTCCAACGGAGAGCAAGGCATCTAGCAGCACTGCTAGTCGCCCGGTCAGCGCTGCGAACACCGAAGCGTCATCCAGGACGGGGAAGGATTCTTCCTCGAACGGTCCCCACCCGTCTGCGGCCGATGCCGCCTGCGCTGCTTCAGGGGCTCCCATGCAGGAGGTGGCAAGACATCATGCACGGATGTCGAAGGCGGAGACTATCGTCTCGGAAGTAGGGTCCATCGACTACATCCCACCCCCTCTCCCGCCTATGCCGAAGACGCTTCTGTCGCCTCCTTCGAAAGTTCCATCGAGCTCGAAAGGCAAGGAAAGAGCTGCAGACGTAGGAGCGAAGCGCCCTTCGGCAGCATTCTGGGACGACGGAGTTTTGGCGGCCGAGGCAGCGCGTCACGATGTCTCCTCTCAACCGGCTGTCCTCTCCGCCGTTGACACGAACCTCAACTCAGCTGCAGCTGCCGACACGGTGTCTCTTCGCTCTGGGTCGCCGCTCATATCAGCGTTCAGGAACGCGATATACTGGGACGAAGAATCAGAAGACGAGTACGACGACGAAGACGACGACCTCGTCTACCACTCGCAACCCGCGTATCTCAGCCCTCGACGGGCCAGTATCCCCATGCCACGCCAACAGTCCCGCACCTCGTCCGTCATCGCCGTGGAGAACTTGGCCAAGTTGGACAGCAGCCTCGCTCGGCTGCAGCAGTTCGCGCCGAAGGCGCCAGCCCCGCAACCTCTCAGATCGGCGATGAAGGGTCGCACGGAGGTGGCAAGCTGCAGGCTGGGAGACGGGGAGCCCTTCGCTCTTGTGGACGTCAGCGACGCCGCCGGTTACGACCCCAGTGTCGCGGGGTCTTCGCGGGACGCGGCGACACGCTTGAAAGTCCACTTCCCGAGCGGCTCTCTGTCGTCGCTTTCAACGCCACAGGACACGCCCATCGAGACAGTGGCGGGAGATTCTCTGTCGAGAGCGCCCGCGCCTTCCGCAGAGACGCGGATCTCCCGAGGTATCGAGGTCCCTGTCGACTTCCCGCCCCGATACTCCGACCTATCGCTCGTACCCGGGACCGCCGGGTCGGCCTCCTCGTCAAACGCCCCGCGACCCGGCAGGGAGAGGAGCCAAAGCGATGTGACGGAGCACAGGCAGTCGCAGCTGCGGCACGCTCGCAGCGTCCCGTTCCTGCTGCGCTCGTCTGATAAGCTGAGGGAGTACAAGGAGAACAGGAAGCCGGGTGGCATCTACGCGAACTCCCTTCACTCGCGCTCGAAGGCGTCCTTGGGGACTCAGGCTTCGGGATTACGGCAGCGGATCGCGCTATTGGAGGAGAGGGAGGCCGAGCCATCCGGGGTGAGCGGGTTATGGCGCCGCGCGAAGAAAAGCCTCGGCTTGAACAAGAAGAAGGAACCGAACCCCATCCCCATACATGACCTTCTTTCTCCCGACCCGTTTCGGAGCGTTCCGTTGCCCCTGCGACCCCGACCGGCGCCGCCGAGCATTATGCCAGAGGGCAAGCCGTCCTGGTTGAGGGATCTGTGAGACTCTATCTTTATTCCCTTCGTTATTTTCCGGCTGCTACGTCCGTTTCTGCTTTGATCTCGTCTCTTACGTCTCCATACTGTAGCATAGTATCACGTATGCCCATATGCCCTATGCCCCTTATGTCCTATGCCTTTTATGACCCTCCTTTCCTCTCCTTTCTCCTCTCGGCTCTCTCCTAGACCTGTATCTTCATCACATTTTATTTTGTTTGACACCCCTAGGGGATGTACGCTGCACTCGAACGCGTCCAGCTGTGTACATTATATTACTATCCAATACTTGTCCTTCACGCCACAAAATTGCCGCGATGCACATCATGAGCTCATGCTGACGAACATCACCAGCGCAAAACGCCTGGCCTGCCATTGGCTTGCGCTCAGTTGCTGAACGACAGAACCTGCCCAATGTGGACGGGGAAGCAAGTGGCGATGCTGGCGCTTGGTGATCGGGATCTCCGATTTGTCAGACACTGACTCCGGCGCCGTCCTCTTCTCCGACATGCCTCTCTGCTGTTGCTCTGCTGCCTGTCTTCTCCCAGATTCTCTTTGCTGCACGACATGGCGTTTTCTGGTGCCCTGGTATGTGCATGCCTTTGTGCAAAAGGAAGAGTGAGACTGATGCGGGGCAGTAGACGCTCACCGATCTCAATGACTTCATAACGCCCTCGCAAGCCTGCATCAAACCGGTAGAACAGACCAACAAACCAGAGCCTCAGGATGCCGGAGCCGCTGCTGTGAGTGCTTATCTTCGCTCCATGCTCGACAATTCAGCTGAAAATGCGGTCGCGAATTGGTAGACGCAAATCCAGGTCGATTCGAGCGGGTCGTACTACGAGGTCTCTGCAAATGGTCCATCGACTGCAGGCCCATCAGGTCCAGACACCAAGCAGAAGCTCACCACGGCGGAGATCAGCTTGAACGACTGTCTGGCATGCAGGTAAGCCCCGTTTGTACGATTGGCCCTGTGGAAGGAACTGAGAGGGTGTACAGTGGGTGCATCACATCCGCGGAGTCGGTGCTCATCACCATGCAATCCCATACCGAAGTGTTGAACTTCCTGGACAACAACCCTCCTCCCTCATCACAAGGCCATAAGGTCCCGGTCATCTCTATCGCCCCTCAATCTCTCGCATCCCTCGCAGCCTCCATTTCGTCCACCTCGTCCCAAAACATCAGCCTCTTGCAGGTCCTCCGTCGCGTGACTGCGTTCTGCAAGTCCGCTCTCGGCTTCTCCCACGTCTATGACACGACCTTCGCGCGCCACATATCCTTGCTCGAACATGCAAAAGAATTCACAGAGCGCAAGAAAGGAGAAGGGAAGCTGCCGATGCTCGCGAGCGCGTGTCCCGGCTGGGTGTGTTATGCAGAGAAGACGCACTCCGAGATGCTCCCCTTTATCTCCCAGTCAAAGAGTCCGCAGCAGGTCATGGGTACGCTTGTCAAGGAGTGGCTCGGCGCGAAATGGGGCAAGCAGTGCGTGTTTCCTTGCCTTTATTCGTTCCGGATCGCTGATCCCCTCGCTCTCTTTCCCTTGTCTATCCCTTGTACCTCGCTGAATTGATGGATCGCCGACACACCACTCCGCCTCCCCTCGTAAACCTCCCGCCTTCCCAGGCCCGATCAGATATACCACGTCACGGTGATGCCGTGCTACGATAAGAAGCTCGAGGCCTCGCGGCAGGACTTCTACAACGACGTGTACGCCACCAGGGACGTGGACTGCGTGATCACCACCGGCGAGCTGCAGCTCCTCATGCAGGAGAAAGGCTGGGATCTATCGATGCCGGTGCCCGACGAGAACGTGCCTCCCCTGCCGCATCCCACGCTCCGCCTCGGAATCGCGGACGGAAGCGATAGCGCCATCGATGCCGCCCTGCACGCCGCGGGGGCAGACGCGGACCACGCTATCCCGGAGCTCCTCATGCACCCCGGCACGAGCTCGGGCTCATACATGCACTCGCTCATCTCCACGCTCACCTCCTCCGCGGAGGATCCCTCCGCGCTCGAGCTGTCAACAAAGACGGTCCGCACGGCGGATTACGAGGAGTACACGCTCACGGACCGGCACACCGGCGCCGTCGTGTTCCGCGGCGCCAAGTGCTACGGGTTCCGCAACCTGCAGAACGTCGTGCGCAAGGTCGGGCGGGACGCGGGCGTGCAGGTCGGCCGCGGCGCGGCAGGCCGCATGGCGGGACTCCGCGCGCGAGGGCGGGCGGTCAAGCGAGGAGGCGCCGCAGGGGCAGAAGGGGCGGCGCAGGAGGAGCGCGGGTACGACTACGTCGAGGTGATGGCGTGTCCGGGCGGGTGCGTCAACGGCGGCGGGCAGCTGCGTCCCGTGCGCGCGTCGCAGACCGCAACCGATGCGGAGGGGCTCCCGCGCGACTGGGAGGCGAGCGGGGTGAAGATGGACGTGGACGAGCCGCTGCCCGCAGCGCCGGTCGGCCCGAAGTGGGGCGACCGCGAGTGGACGCGCAAGGTCGAGGCGGCGTACTGGCACACGCTCCCGACCCCGCCGCCGACCCCGCCTGCGGAGGGCTTCTCGCCGGCGCTCGGGCAGAAGGCGGGGTCGGTGTACGAGTATGCGGACGAGCTCGCTGGGAGGGTGTTGGTGGAGCTGACTGGCACCACGCAGACCTTCGAGGGGAAGGCGACGTGGGCGTCGAATCTGGACGGTGCGGCAGAGGAGCGTCGACGGAAGCTGTTCCGGACGCAGTACCGGGCGGTGGAGAGCGAGGTTGTCGGGCTCGCGGTCAAGTGGTAGTCTTATCGCTGTAGATCCATCTCGCGTTATTGGGGGCGGATGTGCATAGTGTCCATGTATCCATAGATATATTGATAGAGCTCTCGTATAAGACTCAGCGACCGATTGTGCTACCTGCCGGCTGCTTCAGCATTGTCAGGTCAAGGTCGTGAGGTGACATCCGAACTAATGAACTAATGCCAAGCTCTCTGCCCAACCCGTCCATCATGTGCTGCTTTCACAAGATAATGACGTTGATTATTACAGTCGTCTAGGATGGATAGGCGGTACGTGTTCCGGCGTACGTATGTGGATTGTATGCTGAATATATGACATTAAGAAGGCAAGGCGAGGCGAGAAAGAAGTGATAGTGATAGAAGCATAGATACGAAAATATACTGGTACAACACATTCGTAGTGTGTTTCGTTTGGCTTCGAGTCATGTCGAGAGCATGAGCGGAATTCGACAGCAAGGGGATACAGCAGAGAGACGGGGGCGCGACTAGGAGGATCTAGTGTATGCGGAGAGTGTGGCGAAGGGCCGGGACGGGTGGGGGTGCTCTGCCTCCAGGGCTACCGGCGCCGCTGGAAGTGGGGGGCGCACTCCATGCAGAACTCGGGCCTGACCGCGGTGACGGTCTCGGTCACGTCAGGGCCGAAGAACTGTGGTCGGGAGATGTCAGTGCATGTAGCGGGGCGCGGCATATGCTCAGCACTCACGCGGTCGCAGCCGCAGTTGGAGTTGGGGGGACAGCGGTGGCGGCGCGAGTTGTAGCACCACTGGTTCTCGCAGTCGTGCTTGCGCAGCTTCTTGGTCTGGCGGGAGCACGGCGTGAACACAGGCGCACACAGGGACAAAGAAAGAGAGGCACGCACGATGATGTAGTGCTATAACGGGAGGCGGGCGGGTGACGTCAGAACACAGCAGAGGGGAAATAGGCTATCAGCGAGGAGAGACATACGCCACAGCCGTACTTGGTTCCTTCGCTGCAGAACGCGCGGAGCTCGTCAGGGCACGAAGAGCAGAGAAGGGGGCTGGACGCACGTATCGAGAAAGCACATGTTGCGAGCTGCACAGCTGTGATGCAAAGTCTAAATCCTATGGGCGTAAGCGATCGGAGAAGCATCGACGGCGTGATGCGCTTACGGTACCTCGAAGCTTGCCCGTAACGGTCGACGGAGGGAGATTGTGCGGCGGAGACGGACGCGGAGGATGCGGAGGAGGACGGCGAAGACGATGAGGAGTGGGCGGGTGCTGAAGACGGTGTCGGTAGGTAGGGCGAGGGTGTGCGAGGAGAGGGCAGAGGTTCGCGGCTTATGGCTAAGCCTATTAGGTATGGACGAGGGGAGTTCCGCGGAGGAGGACTGGAGTATAGAGGGGCGCTGGTGAGCTTAGGATAGGGGTCGACGGAGGGCTTTATAACGAGCGGAAGAGGAGGGGCATCAATGCGAGTGTTTCGAACACGCGTTGGAGGAAACGGAATAGAGAGTCACAGGTTTGGGCGATGGGTGATCCGGAGGACAATCGATAAGGGTCGGCAGCAGGAGATGAATGGGTGGCAGCCAGAGGCGGTTGGCAAGGAAGAGCAAGCGATGGCTGAGATAAGTCGGTGCGCTTGTGCGCGCGGACGGTCACAGGGGCTCCGAGCGCACACTCCGACGCCGATCGACTCAACGCCCGGTGCCACTCCCACTCGCTCCGAACGTCGACGCGCCCGCGGACGCCCTTCGCGAACAATGCAGGCCCCGGAAGCCTCCCAGGCGCCGCACGCCCTGCACGTAAACGGCGACGAGCATCATTCCCTACGCAGTCGCGCCCTGGTCATGGGTCGCCCTCTGCGACCAATCTTCCTTTTAGCCACACTTCCGCCTCCTTCGGCGTCCGCCCCGGTGTTCCGATCCGGGCTCGCGCGGGCGCTCCGCCGCTCGGCAACGCTGCCTTTTGAGTTTGCCTTTCTTTTCTTTTTTGGGTCCGCGCGTAATCTGTGCCACGCGAGCGCGGCCGGCGCGGCCAAACAAACACCGGCATGACGACCGGGCAGCTCACCGCCTGCGCCCTGGGCCTCCGCTGCCGTCGAAATGGCCACCTCCTCCTCTTCCCTCAACCCAACCACTCGTTCCCGAACCCTCCTGTTCATCTCCTACAGGGACTCCCGAGCTGGCTCGTCTCGATCACGTCGCTCTCGGGTCATCACAAACTACGATGCTGCGCAGGACGAGGACGACGAACACGAGCACCTCATCAATTCGGATGCCGGGCATATATCCATAGACGCAGAGCTCCCGCCTAAATGGTGAGTCCCGCCACACGGTTTCTACACGCCGCGCATGCTCTTCTTCAACCTATTATGTGGGCGGCGGTCGCGCTTTGTTCTGGACGTATATCGGACAGAGCGGAGCGCGGAGGCTTCTCTGAATGCCGTATGGACGCAACCAAGAACAATCCTTTTGAGCGGAGTTGTTGTGACCTCGGTGCCACCCAGCTTTCTGCCCGGGGCGTTACCATTCTTTTCTTCGCACACCGGGGATGCCACCGTGACTTCTCATAACGTTGAGGTTACGAAGGTGGCACCTCGGCAGTGAACGCGGTCATGGTACCCCTCTGCTCTGCACTCTCCCCATCGCCGGATGCTAGCGGTGATGCAAACCATAGCCGGGGTGGCGAACACACCTTCCGAACTTCGCCGCCATGTCAAGTGAGCCCATATGCGGTCATGCTGGAGCAGAACTGCGCCGGGAATGACTGCTGTGGTTAGACTCACGGATGTCTCAATCTTCCATCGGTGCGCGTTGTACGTGCTATACCCTCTTCAAGGGTAGCAGTGGACTTATCTTCCTCATGCTGCTTCTGGGACCCGTCGGAATCCGGTCACTGCACATACCCGCCATGTTGGAGACTTCGCAGATGCAAAGAGCATGCCTTCGCTCCGTCATGTGCTGGAGTTCGGATAGTACATGCGCCTGGCAATGACCACATAGGTGCAGCTCGTGATGTTGCAGCACGGTCTTGGCATGTCTGCAGTACTGCGTATGCCAGACCTCTTTGGAGCAGGATATACTGTTTGCAGCTGTAGCGGGGCTCAGTGACCGGTCTCATGGTCAAACCCACTGAGACCATACGGTGGGGTCAACTGCGCCGTATTTGCTGCAAGCTCTAGAATATTACGGCGTACCGGCGGGTTGTCGGCGGGCACTTTGACCATCTCATATCGACCATCCGTGAATCAGGTGCTAATCTAATCGTCGGATCGACAGGGTCGATATCGCAGACCAAGTAAAAGAGATCCTCGCAGGCGTAGAGGCTAAAAGTATGTCCGCATGCGTATTGTTCACTAGCACTTCTCGTGTCCTGTGTGCCACCCAACGCTGTCGTATTAACCTCGACTTGTGTCAGTCGCCACGCTCGACAAGCTGCACGCAAAACATGCACTGCCGGGATTCTCGGACCGGTCCGCGGAGGAGAGGGAGATCGAGGCGGCGACAACAGAGATCACGAAGGTAATAGATGAGCTATCGTCTTACGTGCCTTTGCTCTCTGCTGACTCCGACGGGCAATTACTTCCGTTCCGTGTGCAGGATTTCCGCCAGTGCCACACATTGATCCAGCGGATAGGATCGATACCGCAGCACTCGTTCCCGCCTTCCCAACCCGGGCAGTCACGACATCATGAGCTCGCGGCCAAGAACGTGCAGCGGGGCCTCGCGGCGCGCGTCCAGGAACTGAGCGCGACGTTCCGCAAGAAACAGCGTGTGTACATGGAGAGTGAGTGCATTCACTCCCGTGCGCGCGCGACGATCGGTGGCACGCGGCGTGCTACAGATTCTGACCGCGCTGCTCTCCAGAACTGCAGGGCCACGCGATAAAGAACCAGGACCTGCTCGCGGCGTCGGGCGCGGTTTCCCTAAAGGGGTCTGCTGGGATGTCGGCGCTGGACGAGGACGTGGAGGCAGCGGCTGCAGTACGTCACGTTGGCATAATCCGGCGTCTCGTCGGTGCTTCTGTGCGCAATTTGTGCTAACCATTGATGTGCACAGTCCCACCAGGATGTGGTTGTGCGTCAAGTGGCGGGGATCGACCTTGACTTGCAGACGCGCGATAGGGAGCTTACGGAGATCGCGCGGTCTATCGCGTCGCTGGCGGAGCTGTTCAAGGACCTATCGGCGCTGGTGATAGACCAGGGGACGCTGCTGGACAGCGTGGAGTACAACATCGAGCAGACGGCTGCTCATATGGAAGACGCAGTGCGCGAGCTGGACGTCGCAACACAGTACGTCTTCGCCCTTGACTTCCCCCCTTCTCTTGCACGTTCGAGCCCTGGGCTGGTGCGGGCATCGCACCGCTTCTCGGCCTTCGTGCCTTCCGTCTTCCCCTCTCCGGCCTGGGGTTCTCGTGTCCCGCCGTCCTTCTAGGCTGGACGCTAACTCCGCTGCGCTTCTGCTGCGTCGTACAGGTACCAGAAAAACACCGGGCGGCGCCAGTGCATATTCCTGCTGCTGCTGATCATCTTCGGCCTCATTATCGCGCTCATCTTCAAGCCGCGGCGGCACGGCGCCGCCACGCCTGCGTTGCCTGACCCCCCAGCGAGCTTGGCGGCTGGTGATGCGGGCATGACGAGCACGGTGACGTCGGACGGTGCGGCGGAGGCGACGGCGCGGGTACAAAGGCATGTGCGCGAGGCGGTCGAGACTGCCCTTTGGCGGAGGAGGGGGTACAGGTAGCGCACGTACATGTGATTGGGCTCAGAGGGAGAGCGTCGGAGGGAGGGAGGGCCTGGCAGGGCACGAGGTTGCTGTTGGATACTTACTCTTATACGATATCCCCTGTTTGTTTTCACCGTATGTTATGTTCGTATATTTCTGGGACGTATGTCGTACAGCTGTACTGGGTGGACGTGTGCACCCCGCCCACGGCGGTACCGAAGTGTGGTAGGTTTGTTGCGGATGTCTGACATGTTCCCGGACGATGTACCGAACGAACCTTGGACCTCCGCTGAAGCAATGTCATGCGCGATCGCCAGTAATTTGCACAGACGTGCCGCCACCGTCGTGGCAGCCACCGCCGCCGTGTCGACGACGTACGTGAACTTGAGAAAGAAGGCGGCACAGCTGGAACACATAAAAGACAGCGGTCTCCAGCCAAGAGCAGCCTCCCCGCTCCCTCCCATGTCGTCTCCTTCAAACGCCTCCGCGCAGCGTTCTCCCCGGTATGCCGTTAGATTGAAGACCGGGATGACTGCCGCCGCAGGTGCACGCGTGGGCGCGCGTCATCGCGACCCTTGATGCCCTCGACGCGGACCGCGGCGGGCCCGGCGATACTGATCGAGCGGTGCAGTTGATAATTGCTCGATCTCAGATGGTTGCCTGTTATGTCACTGCGCTGCCTTGGCAAAACCGCTCAGGCGCGAGAGGGTCGCTCCCTTCCTCCTCCGCAAAAACTCTGAACATACCCAAACATTCCGGGGGCCCGCACCCGCCACCACCCTCGACGCTGCTGGCACGTCTCACAAATCGCCCCGCAGACTCGCAGCGTCGCTCGCGCGTCCGTCTTGCTTGTCTTCGCACTACCACCACCACCACCACCGTTCGAATCCGCCGCTACCCACCGTTGCCGCCGCCGCGACCACCGGCCTGTTCGCGCCTACTGAGGATCATCTCGCGTTGCGGCATCCCTCCGTACAAATACTTTGACTGATTCCGCGGCTTCACTCTTGCGGCTCCACCTCCCTGCACTTAGACGACGACTATGGCTGCGGACAACCGCTCTTACGGCGGCTCGCGCGGGCGCAGCGATACCGCCTCCACTGGCTCCCCCTTCTCCGACGAACACTCCCCGGCGACCCCAGCGTACCCGCCGCAGCATGCGCGCCCTCTCCTGTCGACCTCGCAGCCCGAGGCCGCCCAGGGACGGCACGTGCATATGGACGAGGAGACGATGAACCAGGCGTTCCGCCAGTACGACGCTGCGCGCGCGCAGACGTACCCCATCGGAGGCGGTGCGGGGCGGGGGGGCGTGCAGATGCCGATGCCGGACGAGAATGGGACGATGGGCGGGTCGACGCCGGGGCACGGGGCGAGTCGGAGCGGGAGCTGGGATCTGCTCGCGGGCATGCGCAAGTTTGAGCACGGGTACGAGCAGTTCGACTCGAGGAATGCGAGCGAGGCCCACCTGGCGTTCGCCGATGGGGATGTACCCAAAAACAAGGTGAGACTTGGTTCGGTCGAGTAGCACGAAGCAGTATCAGAGGCAGCCGGAGGGCGTAGTGCTAACGTAGTTCTCGCACAGCTGGCCAGGTTATACAACTATTTGTTGAACGTCTCTATCGTCACCCGCTGGATGCTATTCATCATCCCGGTGGCTGCACTTCTCTGGATCCCCGGCATTCTAGGCTTCACGAAATTCCCGGAGACGAGGGTCAGTGCGTCCAGACTGATGGCGTGAGCGTCAGGCTGAACGGTATCGCAGGTTTATGGTGTCAAACTCATCTTCTGGAGTATATGGTTCAGTGTTATTTGGGTCGGTACGTGTCCGGTCACTCGTGCATAATAAGCCCGCGTTGACTTTGAACAGGCTGGTGGACCTGCCTTGCTTTGGCGTAAGTGGCTCGCTTACTTCGATCGAGCGCTCTTCTGAATACCTCTACTTCACAGTATGGTGCTGCCGCCGTTTCTGCGGAACTCGATTGGTATCATCATTGTCAACGCGCGGAAATACATCGAATGGTTCGAAGTTCTGCACCGGTAAGACAAGAGCATGCAACGCGTCTCCAGTATCAGCGCTGATGTTGTCTCCAGATACGCTGCCTTCGCAGCCTGGTCCATCTTGATATTTGTCTCCTACCAGCCACTCATCAACCACACGCAAGAAACGAACAACACCTCGTCTCAGCAGTCGGTCGACACCCTGAGTAAACTCCTTTTTGCGCTGATGCTCTCCGCCTGCGTTCTCTTCGCCGAGAAACTCGCAATCCAGTTCATCGCGGGCAAGTTCCACGAGCGCTCATATGCCGGTACGTCCGTCTTCCCCCTTCCCCAGGCGCCCTGAGGAAGGTACCCTAATACGTCTTCGCAGACCGGATTACGCAACAGAAGTTCGCCGTGCGCGTGCTTGTGACGCTCTACCAGCACTCGACGGACATCCCCTGGCGCGCGGACACGCTCCGGGACGGGAGCACCGCGGACGCAAAGCGCAAGTCCACCTTCAACCCGCAGAAGGTGTTCAAGAAGGCGCTCAAGGGCGTCCGGAACGCGGCGACGACGACCACGACCGTTCTGGGCACGGTCGCGTCCGAGATCGCGGGCACGTCGGTGCTGCAGCCGAACTCGCCGCAGGCGATGGTCAAGACCGCGCTCGAGTCCACGAACAAGTCGAGGCTGGTGAGCGCCTGAAACCAGAGTTCGGGGGTCGCGAGGGTATTGACGCGAGTGTTGCAGCTCGCGCGGAGGCTGTTCTATTCGTTCGCGCGCCCCGGCTCGGAGCGCCTCCGGGTCGAGGATATCGAGCGCTTCTTCCCGAGCAGGGAAGACGCGGACGCTGCGTTTGCTATCTTTGACAAGGACATGAACGGTGACGTCAACCGGGACGAGATTGAGATGGCATGCATGTGAGTCCGTGTAGGAGACGTGCGCGGCCGATCGCGATGTACTGACGGAGTCCATAGGGAGGTGCACCGCGAGCAGCTGGCGATTGAGCACTCGATGCGCGACTTGGACAGCGCCGTCGGCCGCTTGGACAACATCCTCATGAGCTTGTACTTCGTCATCGTGATCCTCATCTTCGCGGTCGCTTTGGTGAGTCCCCCATGCAAACCCATGAAGGCCATGTCATCTAATCCCCTCACAGGAAGCGCAACTGGCCACCCTCATCACTAGTGCTGGAACCCTCATCCTGGGTATGTCTTTCACGCTACCGTAGTCCGCGCGCCCCCTCACGAGCATGTATTCTGTTTCTGACAGGTCTGAGCTGGCTCATCGGCGGTAGTCTCGCGGAGGTCCTCACGAGCATCATCTTCCTGTTCATCAAGCACCCGTACGACGTCGGCGACCGCATCAGCATCGCGGACCAGACGTACACGGTGAAGGAGATGCGCCTGCTCAGCACGATCTTCCTCGACAGCAACGCGTGCCAGGTGCAGGCGCCGAACACGTGGATGAACACCCAGCTCATCCATAACATCCGGCGGAGTCCGCAGGTGCGTTTTTGCATATTTCGTGCTGTTGGGTGGGAGACTGACTGGCACTGTGAAGATGTCTGAGCCGTTCACGTTCGATGTTGTAAGTGCACGGCTTCCTCGCATCAGCTACCATTCATCCGTTGAACGCTTGGCCCCATAGGCGTTTGGTACTTCGTTCGAGCAGATCGAGCGGCTGCGTGAGGTCATGCTCGCTTTCCTCAAGAACGAGCGTCGCGACTTCCAGCCCGTGTTTGATGTCAACGTAGTTGGTACGTCTGCCCCCGTAGAAGACAGTTAAGACGTGTGAGACTCACGGCCTACAGATATCCCCGGCCAGGAGAAGATGACCCTCCGCGCCGACATCAAGTACAAGAGCAACTGGCAGCAGGGCTCTCTCAGGAGTGCGTACCTACCTCCTCCCCTCTTCGCGTCTGAGCTAACCTTCTACCCGCGTCATAGCACAACGCCGGAACAAGTGGATCTGCGCGCTGAAGACCGCGATGGAGCGCGTCAAGATCTTCGGCCCTGCTGGCGACCCCAACGCGCCCTCGGGCCCGACGAAGTACACCCTCGTCCCGTACGAGGAGGTCGTCAGGAAGGAGGAGGCGGCGAAGGGACCTGCGACGCCCCCGGGCATGCACGATCAGATCCCGACGGCCGAGTGGATGTTCTCTGACAAGAAGAACGCGATCAGTGCGTTTCCTCTCTTCCAACGTTGTCTCTTGCGAAAAAGTGCTGACGTTCCGGCACGTGTGTAGTCGACCCATCACAGGACGTCTTCGGGGAGGACGACCAGGTGAGCACTCGAACTCCCACTGGAGAAGGTTGGTGTAGGACCTGACTCTGACACCTCCAGCTGTACATGACCGGCCCGCGTCAAACCCCAGCCGGGACTCCCAAGCTCCGCTCACGCCCAATGATGCCCGAGCAACCTCCGATGCCCACCATGCCTGTGCCCCCAATGCCCGTCGCCGCGACGATGCCGATGCCCTCGACAAGCTCGCATTCGCCACAACAGCAGGCGGAGCTCGAGGAGATCGAGCTCCAGACACCCCGCAACAACGCGCAGAGCCTGTGACCTCGACGGTCCCGGCGAGCACAAGAGCGTGGCATGTCAATGTAGCATATATCGTTATCCGCTCTCTGCTTTGGGCGCATGGTCGTCGATCTGTCCTGTTCTCCAGCTCTCCAGTACCTCGCGGACGCCTTCATGCTATACGCTACTATACGTCTGCTAATACGTACGAACGGCTGACATTCTACTTTCGCATCCTACGCTCCCCATAGCACGGCGCTCGTGCGGACCGTTGTAGAGTTCCCCCGGAGGGACACCAAAAAAGCACGTCCATACAAAATACATACAGTAGCGTAGAATACAACCAAACTCGAACGAGCTCCATTGGAACTCTGAACTCTAGACGTTCCACCCGTTCTGCGTCTGCGACGGGCTCCCCCAGCCAGCGGCCGCCGGGCTGCCCCACCCGCCTCCTGCCGCAGCGCCGCCGCCGCTTCCACTAGCCGGGGCTCCCCAACCGCCCCCTGCAGCGGCAGGGCTGCCGCCCCATCCGCCGCCACCACCAGTGTTGCGCGCGGGGCTGCCCCAGCCGCCCCCGGAGCCGCCCCCCGTTGCGCGCGCGGGGCTCTGGAAGCCGTCGGTCTCTGGGGGGTCTCCCTTGAGACCGAGGATGAGGTTTGCGAGTTTTGTCTGCAGTTCTGCGAGGCCCTGTGATAGCGTACAGCGTGTGAGGGAAGGCCAAGGGTGGTAGCAGAGAAAAGGTCAAGACAGACCTTCATCACAACGTCCTGCGGACTCAGGCTGCCGTCGGTCTCGATGTCCATGTAGAACTTCTCAGGCTTCGCGTTGTAGTCGAACGGGAGGTCGTCGCGCGGCGGCTCCTCCTCTTTCGCGTTCTCGCTCAGCGGCCACTCGGCGCGCGCGTCGTACTCGAACCAGTAGGATGTGTGCCGCAGCTTGTTGTGCGGGTCGTACTCGAACCCGACGGCCGCGCACGGGGACCACTTTGCGTGCTCCTTTGCCAGGCCCTGCGTTTGCGGGTGGGGGTGAGAGTTTGCTCTGGGCTTCGGGGTGTAGAATCAGGAGAGATGGAGCGCACCTTTTTCGCGATACACCGTACTCGGAGTTCCTGTCCTTTCCGGATCTTGCAAATCAAGATGGGAGGGGTACCAGAGGTGCCTGCGGTACGCGGTGCCACAGACCAGGCGTGAGGGACAGGCATGGAAAGTACAACAGGGTGGAGACGCACCTCCGCCCACAGGATGCCCGAATCTCTCCACACGTTTGGCAAGCTCTTCGCTGCCGTCCGCATCCACGTCGAAGCCACCGAAACCGGGCCGTGTTGTCGGCACAACCTCGAGCATGTCACTTGTGACGTCCATGGTGAATCCTCCCTCGCTACAGGAGACGTTCAACATGAGCTCGACCGCACAGTACTGACACCGGACTTCGCAGGTGCAGTCCTAAAGGGCGAAGATCGGCCGACTGAGACGGCAGCAAGGCAGGAAGGAGGGGCGTACCCGCGTATACCGCATAGCTTCGTCGCAGTTCGTGCTTACTAGCGGAATCATTCCTAGCCGGTGCGCGATAAACTCGTCGGGGAGCACGGTCGTGTTCGTCTCAATCTCGACCATGTCAATGGCTGGAGGGATGCGCCATTGCTGCATAAGCACGCGCGGGTCTCCTCTGCTGACTGTAACTCACCGACGGTAGGGATGTCTGCCATCATAACTCTCCGAAACGAGTTCGCAAACCTGTCCAGCCAAGTCTGTAAGCCCTAGATGCCCCGAGGACAGGTGGTTGGAGAGCTGGCACGAACGCGAGGTCGACATTCTGGAGCGTGAAGTTGACCGAGTTTTTCTTCAGTTCGCGGATGCGAACGATGGGCTCTGCATCTCCAGAGTTCTGCATATTAAAGAGCGACTAGATTGAGCTTGGTATGAGGAGTAGACGGATGGCAGGAGCGAGAACGAGCAGCAGCAGAGTCCAAGGTCCTGGCGGTTGCGCACAACCTGTAGTACCGTTTAGGCGCTCGTGCTCAGCGCGAGCAGTGCACGCCCGCGATCCCCGGAATAGCAACTGCAGTATTCACGCGAGCGCGGGTTACAAGCCACGGATCGCAACATCACTCCGATATGAATGGCACATACAGTCGGATATATAGCACTAATCTCTAGTCTAAGAGTTATGCGAGTCTACGGTGATGGGACAAGAGGTTTGGGTTTACTACAAGCTCTGGAGGAAAGCCGTGACATCCCTGTGCGCCGGACCATCCTCGTCCCAGTCGCGAATCACCCGTTCCCGCAGCGCAAGCAGCCTCTCCCGTTTCTCTACTCCATCCTCACCAAACGCCTTTCCGAGGATATCACGCGCTTCCTCCTTCAACGCCTCGATCGTCCCAACAGGCTGCCTGCCGTTCCGGTATATCGCGTGCAGACCGGCGCCGGAGCGGACCTCGAGGAGCTCGTACCCGATATTGAGCGTTTCCGACATGTATATTGCGTTGAGGGGCTGGTCAGCAATGAACGGCCACAGAATCCTTCGGGGGACGTTAGCATACCGTCTGTCAGACGTCTGGAACACACGTACTGAGGGACACCAGCGTGAACCGCCTCCATGACTCCGTTGTGGCCGCCGTGAGCGATGAACCAACCCGTCGCCTACACAGTATATATGAGACTGACCCTGTTTGAACGAGTGAAAGACGTACCGGATGGTCGAGGATCATCTGCTGGGGCGTCCAGGCAGAGATAATGCCCTTGCCATAGGCCTTTGCCTTCTCGCGAACATTGTCCGGAATGACGGAAGACGGAGATGCCTGGCTCAGAATCTATGACGAAAGTCTGGTTATTCTTAGCGGGGAAGGAAATGAGAATGCGGTTCACGAATGGAATTCCGAGCTCCATGACGACGTCGAGAACGGCCCACAGCTTCTCGGGAGTCTTGGAAGGCCAAAAGATTGATCCGAACGATATCTGCACCCCTAGTAAATGTCTCTGCACATACGCGGTGATGGTAGTTGCAACGTACATATAGGAGAGAGTGCTTGCCCGACGTCTTGAGCGTGGTGTCGAGGAGTGTCTGGATCTCCTCCGCGTCCTTGGACAACTTCTTCTCGTTATGAGACGCTTGAGAGCCAGAGGGGAAGAGCGGCCCGCATATGTACGCCGGGCGGTTGGTCTCCGCGTACCACGCCCTCACCGCAGCGACGCTCTCCGGCTCAAACGACTCGGAGCTGTAGAGCAGAATGCCGTCGCTGCCCTCGAATGCCCTGCAGTGCGACAGCGAAAGTCAGCATGCGGTTTGCGCATTGCGGAGGACACGCACTCGTGGACATGAGGGAACACATCTATGAGGATCTCTTCCGACGGGTCGAACTGAAGTAGATGCTGAACAAATCCCTTCGCGGTAGCAGGTCGTGATGCTCACCTCCTGAGGGAAATATTCATAGTCGTTCATCGGCGGAAAATTGGGAATCCGCACAACGTCCCCTTTCGCGCCCCAGGACATCTGAACGAATTCGCGTCACTCCAATGTATCGGAAATGTATAGCAATGAGGCTCACCTTCTTGACGATGTCGGTGTACTCTCCGCCAGTGCGACGGGCTTCCTCCTCCGCCTTCAGGCGGATATTGCCCCGCCCGCCAACCTTCTCGGGGCCCCAGAACCAGAAGATCTCGGACGTTGCGCCAGGGTGCCATGTGAAGAGCTTGACAGTATTCCCGCTGACCTCCCTGATGGACTTGAACGGGCCCACAGCGAACATCTGCACCGCGTCAGGGGCTGTGTCTCCGGCTCAAAGAGTGCATTGGCTCTCACATCGATGATGACGACGCGCGGTTTCGGGAGCGCCGCGTGGATTTCCCCGGTCTTCAGGCAGGTGACGGGTCCCTCTGCGACGAGCTTCTCCCAGGCCAGCTTGAAGTTCTCGTCGCTCTCTCGCGACGATATGAAGGCAGCTTGGCCGATGGAGATTACCCTGCGTAGCACAAAATGTCACTCGAGCTCGATGGCCACAATCTGGTTTCTGGATCGCTGACACTCACCTGATCCGCTGAGAATATTCCTCCTCGCCCGGCTCGAAGCAGCGCGAGAGCTCGGTCTTGATGCGCTCGAAGAGAGCGTCGTGCACGAACAGCGTCACTTGAACGGGGTGCAGCTTCACCCAGCGTGGTATAAGCATGGCCAGAGGACGCGCGTGTCCTGCGCCGAATGTCAGCATCCATGTAAATTAGCGAACAGCGAGACAGCTCACCCCAGGCCTGGTAGGCGAAGGCGACAATGTGCTTGTAGGTTGGGTCTGTCATGCTTGCAGGGATGAGTGCGGTAGAGAAGAGAGTGTCCACAAAACGTCTGGATGGCAGACATGCTCGACCGAGAGATATCTATACCACGGCAAGCGTCTGTTGGAAGTACGATGCTGTCAGTTTCTAAAAACAATTCTAAGCACCGAGATGCAATCACCGCGTTCTCGTCCATAGCCTCCGGGGGCTACCACAGCAATGAAACAGCTCACGACGTGGATAGACCCCGTCGACTCCGACTCGCAGTTCGTTGTGGATATGCTGACCAAAACTTTAGCGACCGGCATGCAAACGGTCTTGGACACGGTCACCGTGTCTAACGCTTGTCAGTAGATTGTGCGTATCGCCGACCCAGGCCGCCCGAGTGATGCAGCGTGCGACTCGGATGATGAGCTTCGTGACAGAATCCGTCTGTGTTACGTATGTCCTTCTTGAACATGTCAAAAAACAGCAATCTGTTCGCGCTGCAGCTTCGTAAAAAGATCATCAGGTTGCACACAAAGCATGCGGCGTCGCTGTATGATGAGTCTGGTTGTCGGCGGTCTCTGGGGGTTTACGACTTGCATGACAAGTCGACTCACACTGGCCTGAGTCAAGTGGTCCTCATGTCGAGCCAACGAGTCCATTCTCAGACAGCGTAGGACAGCTTCGGGTTTGGGAATTTCGTAGAAGGGGGAAGTCGTGGAGAGCACAGTGGGTGTTGTAAACCCGACAGAAGTGTAGCGCCCACAACCGCCTCACGAAAGCGGTGCGCGCCACAGACACTCGAATCCCAAGAAGGCAGTCATAGTGTTCATATGTGTTGCCCGTCGTTCATGCAAGACAACCTGGTAGTCCGTGGATACATTCTCGTGGGGAGTATTGATCCAAGCAGGAGATATCTTACAAACTCTCCAGGAAAGCAGAGACGTCCCTGAGCGACGCCCCGCCCTCGTCCCAGTCACGAAGCACCCGCTCGCGCAACGCAAGCAGCCTCTGCCGCTTTCTCGCGCCGTCCTCCCCAAACGCCTTCCCAAGCACGTCACGTACCTCGGCCTTCAGTGCATCGATCGATCCAGTTGGATTCTTCCCGTTCCGGTAAATCTCATGCAGGCCAGAGCCGGAACGGACTTCGAGCAGCTCGTAGGCGATCTGGAGCGTGTCGGACATGTAGATCGCGTTGAGGGGCTGGTCGGCGATGAATGGCCAGAGAATTCTGGGGAACACGTTAGAACAACAAGCATTGCGAGGCTCCGCGCTTGACGTACTGGGGAACACCAGCGCTGACTGCCTCCATCACACCGTTATGCCCACCGTGTGCGATGAACCAGCCCGTAGCCTGTGTTCCAGACAGTCAGGACGGTTCCTAAAGGAAGGGAGCACGAACGAACCGGGTGGTCGAGTATCATCTGCTGGGGCGTCCATGCAGATATGATGCCCTTGCCGTTTGCGTTCACTTTCTCCTGGACGTCATCAGGGACTACAGCGAGGGGGGATGCTGTGCTCAAGATCTGCGATGCAGTACGCTTAGTCAAGGCGATTTTTGCGAAGAGTAGCGTAGCGGACTCACAAACGGGATACCAAGCTCCATGGTGATGTCAAGGACTGCCCACAATTTCTCCGGCGCCTTGGCCGGCCAGAAGAACGATCCAAAAGATATCTGGGGAGCTCGGTGAGCGGGATCGTGCGCGAAGAGGCGCGCACTTACGTATAGAAGGGAGTGCTCGCCCAACGTCTTGAGCGTGTTGTCGAGGATGGTTTGAATCGCTTCCGATTCGGTCGACAGCTTCTTTTCGTTCACAGCAGCCTGAGATCCGGAAGGCAAAAGTGGCCCGCAGATGTAGGCCGGGCGGTTGGTCTCTGCGTACCAAGCCCTCACCGCGGCAACGGCCTCTGGCTCGAATGACTCGGAGCTGAAGAGCAAGACGCCGTCGCTGCCCTCGAATGCCCTAAGAAAATTGTGATTCAGTGGGTAGCAACTCTGACCATGAAGCGAACGGCGCACTCATGAACATATGGAAACGTATTGAGGAGGATACCATCGTCCAATTCGAACTGATCGCGGCCGTCAGCAGAGTCATTCACGGAAGCAGTGAGGGGAAACGCTCACTTCCTGGGGGAAGTACTCATAGTCATACATCGGCGGGAATGCGGGAATGCGAATGATGTCCCCTTTTGCGCCCCATGCCAGCTTGACTCGCCGACGTCAGCCCGTCACAAAACATACATATGAAACAAGGCGTACCTTCTTTACTATGTCGGAATACGAACCACCCGTGCAGCGTGCTTCTTCCTCCGCCTTCAGGCGGATGTTTCCACGTCCGCCGACCTTCTCGGAGCCCCAGAACCAGAACATCTCGTACGTGAGCGCCGGGTGCCATGTTGAAACCTTGACAGTATCTCCGCTAATCGCCTTGATTGACTTGAACGGGTTCACCGCGAACATCTGCGCAACCTTAGTCTGACGTCGAGTGGGACCGATCCGCCTGACTCACGTCAATGATGATGGCCTGCGGCTTCGGGAGCGCAGCGTGAACTGTGCCCGTCTTGGAGCAGGCAACAGATTCCCCTGCGGCTAAGTTTTCCCATACCCGCTCGAAGTTCTCGTCGCTCTCGCGCGAGGACAGGAAGTCGGCCTGGCCGATGCTCAAAATTCTGACACGACAGGTGTCAGCTTGCTAGTGACGGAATTTGCAGCCGCGCCTGAGCGAGTAGCGCTTACCTGATCCGCGCGGCGTGCTCTTCCTCGCCTGGCTCGAAGCAGCGCGCGAGTTCGATCGTGATGCGGTCAAAGAACGCCTCGGTACAGAGTAGCGTCACTTGCACCGGGCGTAGCTTCACAAACCGCGAGACGAGGATTGTCATAGGGCGTGCATGTCCTGAAAGGTGGTAGACCAGGATGTCAGCGCCTGCCTGAAGCCCGTCCGAGAGGTAGTAATGATCATGGACGCACCCCAAGCCTGCGAAGCAAAAGCAACAATATGCTTCTGGGTCGAGTTGGCCGCGTTTGCGGATGTGGTCGTCATCGAGATGTCGGGGATGTGCTGTCGCTGGTAGGGAGATTGAACGCGAAGGCCGGTATCTATAGCATAGCAGGCGTCTGCTCCTAGGCACACACGACCGTTGCTAACCCTGTGCGCGGCGATTGCGCCCTCATCAGTGCATCCATCGAAGACTGTATGGCATCAATGGCAATACATAGCTGAGGCTAAGGTTCACATCGGATTCTCACAGCGTCACGGGGCTGTGTCAAGGTATTTCACTTTGTGCCCACGCTGACCACTGGCAATGGGCTGGAAGCCGGACTTAAGATCTTGAGGCGTCCTCAGCCGTAGTGTTCATGTAAAGCGCGTCAGCAAGAAGGATGGGCGAAGCTGATTGACTCAACTGGCTCTCGTAAGACGCTAGGCACGCATTGTGTGAGCGTGAATGCCCTAGGTAGCCAAGAGCTCAGCTTTTATCCGTCGATAGCGAAGCCCACATTCCTGTAGATTGTGTTCAACATCGGGGCTCCACGTAAATTGTGGTATTAGTACTGACCTTTCTTCTATGAGCTCCCGGTCTAGGTGAGTGAGCCAAAGTATACCCTGACTGGCTGTGCATGACGAGGCGGTACTGGTCGCAGTAGCCTGATGCCATAAGTACTCCGAGCATAGAACGCTCTGCATGAGAAAATAGAATCCCTGCTCTGTGTGGAGGAGCCACTGTTACGAACCGGGCCAAACTGCGACCTTTGCTGTCTTGTCGAAACATGATGGAGGCTCGGAACCAGGCGATCTGCGCCTGACACGAGCTCCTCCAGGGTCTGAATGCGCCACTTCTGTCGATGTTCCCAAGCGGGCACGTCGCAATCCAATTTCCTCGTCTCTGACATCCGCACGATATTAGCGCTGCCGAAGGATCGGACGGTGCTGCGGGTAGGAGTGGGATGGTTAGCCTCTGTTCGAGCGACCGCAGGGCAATGTACTGACTTCAAGTCATTGGCACACCAATCAACGACTACGATGTCAGTCAAGTATCGTACCCTATAATCATGAAGATGGAAAAAGTACACGGCGGCCGAGCAATCACTTCACAAGCTCTCGAGGAAAGCAGTGACGTCCTTGAGCGACGAACCGCCCTCGTCCCAGTCGCGAAGCACCCGCTCCCGGATTGCGAGCAGCCTCTCCCGCTTCTTCGCACCGTCGTCACCGAAAGCCTTCCCGAGCACTTCGCGTATCTCCGCCTTCAGCGCGTCAATGGTGCCGACCGGCTTCTTTCCGTTCCGGTAGATCTCGTGCAAGCCAGAGGCAGAGCGGACCTCGTAGAGCTCATACGCGATCTGGAGAGTGTCGGTCATGTGGACTGCGTTGAGCGGCTGGTCCGCGATGAACGGCCAGAGGATCCTGTAGGATACATCAGGTGACAAGCACTATCACGGCGACCATGAGACTTACTGAGGAACACCGGCGCTGACTGCCTCCATAACGCCGTTTTGACCCCCGTGAGCAAGGAACCATCCCGTAGCCTGAATTCCATCCTATCAGCGTACGCCCATGTCATGAGGGATAGACGGAGGAACCGGGTGCTCGAGGATCATCTGCTGTGGTGCCCAGGGAGAGATGACTCCCTTTCCGAACGCTCTTGTCTTTTCTTTGATGTCATCTGGAACCATAGCAAACGGAGACGCTTGACTCAGAATCTATGATACAGTACTTGTTATTGAAAACGATCGATGCGGCGAATAGAAGCACTCACAAACGGGATATCGAGCTCCATGATCACATCGAGGACCGCCCACAGCTGCTCGGGAGACTTGAACGGCCAAAAGATAGACCCGAATGAGATCTTCAAACCAAGATGAGCGTGGTCGTGCGCGGAAAGGAAAGGAACACTTACATATATGAGGGAGTGCTTGCCCGATTTCTTGAGTGTGTTATCCAGGAGCGTCTGGATCTCTTCCGCCTCGGCCGACAGCTTCGTCTCGTTCTTAGACGACTCAGATCCAGATGGCATAAGCGGCCCACACGCGTACGCCGGGCGGCCGGTGTCTGCGTACCAGGCCTTCGCAGCAGCAACGGTCGCCGACTCGAAAGACTCAGAACTAAAGAGCAATATGCCGTGGCTACCCTCGAATGCCCTGCCGCAGGGTCAGCGGTCAATTCAGCCGCGCAGAACACCACGTACTCATGAACATAGGGCATTATATTGAGGAGGACACCCTCGTCGACCTCAAACTGACGATGGACATCAGCACACTGCCTCAGATGAATGTCAAGCGGTAATACTCACGTCCTGAGGGAAGTACTCGTAGTCATACATCGGCGGAAGTCCGGCAATTCGTATGATGTCGCCCTTCGCACCCCATGCCATCTTGGTGCACCAGTGTGAATTCTCCGTGAATGACGAGCATGCAGGGTACTGGAGCGTACCTTCTTCAAGATGTCCTTGTACGAACCGCCGGTACGACGCGCTTCTTCCTCCGCCTTCAGGCGGAAGTTGCCGCGTCCGCCGACCTTCTCGGGGCCCCAGTACCAGAACATCTCGTTCGTCGCTCCAGAATGCCACGTGTAGACCTTAACGGTGTTCCCGCTGGTTGCCTTGATGGACTTGAAGGGTTGCACACCGAACATCTAGGCAACGTGAGAGGGTGCCACCCGCACAGCTGCGCTACTACGCTTACATCAATGATGACGGCCTGCGGCTTAGGGAGTGCTGCGTGCAGTGTCCCCGTCTTCAGGCAGGTCACGGGTTCCTCCGCGACGAGTTTCTCCCAAATCAGCTTGAAGTTCTCCTCGCTCTCGGGCGATGTCAGGAAGTCGGCATGGCCGATGGTTATAACCCTGAGATCAACGTGGCATCACGTCAGATCGACACTGAAAGATTATACAAGCTCCCAGTGAGCATTGGTAGGGCTCACCTAATCTGCTTGGCATATTCTTCTTCACCCGGTTCGAAGCAGCGGGAAAGCTCGACCTTGACGCGGTCGAAGAAGGCGTCGTGCAAGAGCAACGTCACTTGAACAGGGCGCAGCTTCACAAACCGCGAGACGAGAATTGTCAGAGGGCGCGCATGCCCTAGACGATAAGCCGAGTGGATTAGTATCCGTTGTTGCATATATGGCTAAGAAGGACGTACCCCATGCCTGGTAAGCAAAAACGACGAGATGCTTCTGAATTGTTTCCGCCATTTCCATGTATATGATATCGAAGCTGGGGGAGGGTGTGCTGTTGAGAGATGCATGTTTAGTGCGAAGACAAGGTTATATAGCGAGACGGGCATAACATACTGCGGCCTGTCTCGGGTACGAACAGCGCTGAATGCCAGAACGGTAATGGGCTCTCATCAGCAAGAGCGTCGAGATGCTACATGCTACGGTTGCGGAAAGGTTTCATGTTGGTCCATAGCGTAACGAGGCTGTGTCCTGGTGCATACAACGCGCGCGTTAGCCATTAGCATGAGAACCGGACTTCAGACGCCCCCGGAGTCGAGCCCAAATGCGTTAGTAGATATCAGAGCAGGATGTAAGAAGTCGGGTGACTTAGCACCACTTCGTCCAAATGCAAGGGCTTCTACGATCGTAGAGCCTGCATCGGAAGTTATGCTGGATGCCGACTAGGAACAGGCGAAGTGCGCCTCCATCGAGCTTGACATTGCCAATGCACCACCCACTTTACACACGGCACGCTGGCATGCCAAGGCAGTGTTCGTTCCTCAAATTGATACACGCCATGTTCCTGATGAGACAGGCTGTTCTTGAGGAGTCTTTGTCTGAGTCGCATGTCCGTTAGCGAAGCCGACGTGTACCCGTGCAGGCGTGAGCATCCAGCGAGCTGCAAAACATACATGGCGGTACTCACTGATAAATCGGCAGCATAGAGTCGTCTGGCCCGCAGAGTTAATCGCGCTGTTCGGTGTCGCAACTTTGTTACGCTCAAACTTCGCCAGCGTGCTCTTGTTACGCCAAGACGCCAGTCCGCGACCACAGTGGACAAGTAAAATACCCACATCAGGTCCACGGACCAATGCGGACGAAAATTCATGTCAAATCGCGGCCTTATGAAGTGCGTATCATAGATTCGTGGTTGTGGGTGATGATGGGATGAAGTGGGCGGTTGGCGCCTATTACTATGGCATGTGGCTTCGCCCTCACTGCGTTTGAACCCCATCTCGGTAACTTGCATGATACGACGAATACTACCTTCGCACTGAGCAATTCCGCGCACAACGATTGTGGCAGGCGTGCCCAAGGGTTTATGGCAAGGGGTATGCCCTATTGCGCGAGGGCCATCTATGTATGAGCGGGGAGACTTAACCAAGGGTATTACATCTTCAGTCTACACACGAACCTCTATGCGTATCATACAGCCCAATCCAAACAAACGACGTGCGACAGCAAACCAAAATACCTCACAGGCTGTCAAGGAACGCCCTGACGTCGCGGTGGGCCGCACCACCCTCCTCCCACTCGTGGTTGACGGCGTGCTGAAGCGCCTTGAGCCGCTCGCGCTTCTCCGCGCCGTCGGGCCCGTACGCCTTCGTGAGCACTTCGCGCGCCTCCTCCTTGATCGCCTCGATCGTGCCCTTCGGCGTGCGGCCGTTGCGGTAGATGGTGTGCAGGCCTGCGGCGCCGGTGCGCACCTCGATGAGCTCGTAGCCGACCTTGAGCTGCTCGGAGATGTGCACAGCGTTGAGTGGCTGGTCGGCGCCGAAGGGCCAGAGGATGCTGTAGATAGGCACGCGGCGATGAGTTGGGGGACAGTGGGCTTCGGTATGCGAGATGGCTTACAAGGGCACACCGGCGCAGACCGCCTCTGTCACTCCATTGTGGCCACCGTGAGAGAGGAACCAGCCGGTGGCCTGTAGCCATCCGGGGTGTCAGCAACGGTAGACAGAAGAGACCGCGACATCTTACGGGATGCTCGAGGATGGTCTGCTGGGGCGACCACGGAGACAGAACACCCTTGCCGTAGGCCTTCACCTTCTCCTTGACCTCGTCCGGAACAACAGCCACAGGCGACGAATGGCTCAGAATCTAGAGATGCATCGCATGCGTTAGCAAAGATTGAAGAGCAGAGTATCGACAGGACGCACGAAAGGGATGTTCTTCTCCATCACGATATCGAGGAATGCCCACATGTTCTCCGGCTTGTTGACGGGCCAAAACAGGGAGCCGAAGGCGATCTAGACGATCCGGGCTTTAGTACGATCCCCGCGCTGAACACATTCTAACCAGCACGCACGTAGAGCAAGGAGCGCTCGCCAGCGGTCTTGAGCGTCGAGTCCAAGAAGGCCTGAATCTCGCCCGCCTCCGCCGACTGCTGTTTCTCCTTCTCCGTCGACGTGGCGGAGTCCGGGGGCAACAGAGGGCCGACGACATATACCGGTCGCCCGGTTTCAGCGTACCAGTCCCTCACGGCAGCTACCGCCTCGGGTTCGTACGGCTCTGCGGTGATGAGGAACGCCCCATCGCAGGATTCAAATGTCCTGATCGACATAGGATTCTTTAGCATCCCCCCAGGACCCCACATAGATAGAAACACTGACGAATAAACGTGAGGGAATACGTGGATTCCTATATCCATGGGCATAGGGAACTTCTCGCACGGTCAGAGACCATCCGGACATTAGACAGTCAAGGAAGACGTACATCCTGTGGGGTATATTCGTAGTCATACATAGGCGGCAAGGCAGGTACCTTGACGACATTGCCCTTGGGTACGAAGGCAACCTACAACACGAATAATTCGTCAGAGACCGCGATGAACGATAGACCTGAATTCTCGAATGCGCACCTCAACGGCTACCTCCTCATACGGACGGCCTGTGCGCTCAACCTCTGCCTGAATCCTGGCGTGGAGGTTCCCCCTGCCACCGAGCTTTTCGGGGCCGAAAAGATAGAATGCCGCGTACGTGGAGCCGGCGATCCACGAGAAGATCTTGACCGACTTCCCGCTGATCTTCTTGATAGCACGGACGGGCTGGACGCCAAAGAGCTATACGACCCATACCACGATCAGCTACGGAACATCGATAAGTTGAGTGAAGGGAAACATACATCGACGATTACAGCCTTCGGCTTAGGAAGAGGTTCAAACCGTGCGCCCGTCTTCGCGCACACGAGGCCCTCGCCAGCGTCGAGCTGCTGCCATACTTTCTCAAAGGTCCCGTCGATGCTGTTGAAGGCGAAGCCCTCTACATCGCCGAGCGACACGAGCCTGCAATGCGCACACGCTCCAGTTGAGTGCGCAAGTTCTCGGAGCCAGGCAAAAGACCTTACCTGATCCTCTTGGCGAATCCCTCTTCTCCGGGAACGAAGCTCCGCGCAAGCTCGGCCGCGGAACGATCATAGAACGCGTTTGTCGCGAGCAGCGTCACGCTAATGTTGCGCAGCTTCACCAAACGCGCAGTCAGATTGATGAGGGGGCGGGCGTGACCTGGGATAACATCAGTCGCCGGATACTTGATAGCATTCAATACGATACGCACCCCATGCCTGGTACGGGAAGGCAACAACGTGCGGTGCCGTGGACATGTTGCGCTGTGCAGAGGATGGTAGTGGTAGTTCTGGTGGAGGTCGTAGAGTTGGGGAATGTTGCGACCTTCGAGAGAAGTATATATATTGTTGTGCGCGCCCATACGGTAACAGAACCCCAAGAACCTCCCAAACGTCGAGCGCGGTGGCGTTCACTCGTTACGTCCAATAGATACCAGAGAGCCTGCCAGTCACGCAAGCGGCCATACGTGTTAGACCATTGAGCAGGCCACGTTGTGCAGGCTTATGGATTAAGACCACACCCCATTCTCACCGAGTCATGCAGATTTGTCGATCCGATACCGGTGATTAGTTGCGGTGATTCCTGTGAGAACTTGGCTCGCACCAAGCCCGGGCCTCGGTGCGCTGGACAAGCGTCAGAAACGTCGAATCGCACGGGGGACTGTGATCTGCCTCGTATGACATCGCTTGCCGTTGTACACGTACGCCGCCGGCGTGGAGATCATCGATTCTAGAGGACGCGCGCAGCGGCGGCAACGAGCTCGTAATCTGTTGGCGAGCTGATGGGAGCACGTTGTGTCAAACTCAGTTAGTGCTTGCATACGAGCTCGCGCGATCCTGAATTTGTTCTCATTTTGATTACATTGTACTCGTGTTGCAACCGTACCTGACTCGGGCGCTCCGCCCCCATGTATCTACATAACCCGCCCTCCCGCGCTATTGATCCTCACGCGTTTGCACTGGCCAAACGCTCTCGTCCGCGCTCGACCTCGTTCCCTTCTCGCGCGCCTTCGAATCTCTACACAAACGCGTCTCCTCCGCCGAAGGATAATTCGTGCACGACTGCCTGGTGGGGCCGGAGCCACCCGACGAACTCGACGACCCCCGCGAACCCGACGACGACCCCCGCGCGTACCCGACGACCCCGCGAACCGACGATCCCGACGAACGACGACCCCGCGACCCGCGCTGACCCCGCGTCCCCTGACGAACCCCCGCGACGACGACCCCGCCCCCGCACACATAAGCGCCCACGGCACGCGCTCACCCCGCACCCTTCTGGACGCTGAACTCGACCCCGCACCCGAACTCGACCCCTCGCGACCAACGCCGCCATGTCTCCGCCCTCGATCGCGAAGCTCAACGATGAGAACTACACCGAGTGGATCATCGCGATGGAAGCCCTCCTCACGCGTAAAGGCCTATGGGACATCACGCGCACCCCCGTCAACGACTCCCGTCCGCTCGGCTCCGATGGCTCGCGCGCCGTGAAGAACTGGCGCGACAAGAATGGCCTTGCGCGCGCCGAGATCATCCTCAACATCGACCCCGCGCAGTACGGCCATACCTCCAGCGCGTTCGCAAACGACGTCTGGGAGGAGCTGCGCCGCGTCCACCAAGCGCGTGGCTTTGGCACGCGCATGGCGCTCCTGCGCAACTTCTGGCGCATGGCGAAGAAGCCCGACCAATCCATGACCTCGTGGATCGCCGACGTCCGACGCGCCGCCCGCACCCTCGAAGAGATCGACGCACCAATCCGCGAGGAGCACACGATCCTCGTCCTCACGAACGGTCTCCCCGACTCGTACTCCCAAGTCATTGTCTCGCTCGACACCACCCCCGCCGACGACCTCTCCCTCGAATACGTCATCAAGCGCCTCATCAACGAAGAATCCCGCGTTCACGCCACCCCCGCTCCCGCGCCCGCGACCTCGCAGCCGCCTGCCGACATCGCCTTCGCCGCGATGAAGCCGCGCACCCCCATCGAGCGCATCACATGCTTCCGTTGCTCCAAGAAGGGGCACTACCAGCGCGACTGCCCGCAGCTCGCGACCGCCGCGAACGTCGCATACGTTGCCGACGAGGAGTACGAGCAGTGGTGAATTCAGGGGATGTTCCGTATGTTTTATTTTCATCATGGTCTTTTTCTTTTGCATAGATTTCGTTCATATTCGTCTCGCGCTACGCTCGAGGGGATGTGTCAAACTCAGTTAGTGCTTGCATACGAGCTCGCGCGATCCTGAATTTGTTCTCATTTTGATTACATTGTACTCGTGTTGCAACCGTACCTGACTCGGGCGCTCCGCCCCCATGTATCTACATAACCCGCCCTCCCGCGCTATTGATCCTCACGCGTTTGCACTGGCCAAACGCTCTCGTCCGCGCTCGACCTCGTTCCCTTCTCGCGCGCCTTCGAATCTCTACACGTTGAACCGGCGCAATGGCAAATCCGGCGGTCCGCCATTCGTTCCGCTCAAAGCGGACAACTTGGATCTACCGTGGGCAATGAGCGGAAACCTTGGCATGCTTTTCGAAGGGGGGATGGGCAGGGGAGAGGCTGAGAGCCAGTGCATCGGCGTACACACGCCACAGTAGTGAACAATTGGCCTTTCCGGAACCACCCGATCCTAACAACTGCAAACAACCCGAGGAGACTGGCACTGCCAGGTGCCTCCCAGCAGGTCCCAACTGGAGAATATTCTGAGCTATACTGTATGCATTTCACAATGATACGGTGCATTTCTCAAGCTACAGACTGCATTGCGAATACACAGGCCCCATGTTGGCATGCCGGGATCGGGCATTTTCACTGTACTATTCACTTTCCTAAACGAGATATACGGGATTTACCGCAGCAGACGATCGTTGCGATTCGCACGACTCCAACGCTCACCTCCCTCACCTCTGTCCACCTTGTTTTCGTGATCGCAGCACCCCAGTGTGCTAGCACTAGCAGAACGTAGGTACAGAAAGCTCCTGCTTGCATTATCCTGCCTGAAGATCCTCTCGCAGACCAGATACTAGTAGTTCTAATGGGCGGCGTAGGTCAACGAGGGCAACACCGAAGCAATCGGGGAAAGGCTTGTATAGCTTTACGACATCGCGCTCTTAATACACAGCAATCGTCTGAGGTAATGAGGTACACGTAGGATCGTCCCCTCAGGCCCATTCGTGCAGTACAGTGACCGCCATCAGGCAAAATCCGGCATGCGGTGGGTTTGGCAACTGAACAACGCCAGACTGTCGTTTCGAGCAGTACGTGCTCGGACTGTATCGGTGGTGGCGCGCTGATATGAAAACGGCAGGAGACGGCGTTGACAGTCAGCGTACCAATGTTACCCGGCATAGCCCGGGCCAGTCGCTCTCGCAAGGCATTGTAGCCGCCGCGCCTAGACTCGTGCAGTCTCTTCTTTGTCCAGTAATCAGGTAATAACTCCAGCTGCTGCCACTCCGCGTGGACAGCCTTCAGCAAAGGCTTCCGAGTCATGCGTGAAGAAGACGAGGACATCGTCATCCTCCCCAACCCGTATCCAGCGGACCGTGTTGTCAGCAGGCCGCTTCTCTTTGGGGCTTCCTATGCAGACGCTGAGGAAATGTCATATCCTGGTCCGATTCGATTGCACCCGAGTCATGTTGCATGAGCTCCCGGCCAAGTTGCCGCTCCCGTTCGCCTTCGGGCTGCAATTCTCCCATCGTTATTTTCAGCAGAGCATCCAATGTCCCTTCTGTTGCAGCATCCCCACCTCGAACCATTCAGACTCTGCTATCTATAGCCTACGCCCTTCAGGGGTTTGTAAAGGGTCGACATTGGGTACGCCGCGCTTGTCAGCTTGTCGTACCGGGATGTACTGACGCACACTTCTGCTCGCGGAATGCAGATCGACAGTCCATATGCCCACAATGCTGGCGCTACAGTCGCAGCATTCAGCGGACGATCTTGCGCATGTAACTCGCCCGCATGCCTCGGTGTCATCCGACCATCTGTCAGCGAGGCTACAATAGGTCCGAACAGCACCCGTGTTGTCATCTGTTTTCCCCGGTGTAGCTCTGTCTCCGGTGCTGTCAATGGTATCGCACGCACTATCTGTGTCGTCGCAGGTACGAGCCACCCTCTCTTCGGCAGCTAGCACGACGAGAAGGCCTCCGTACTCAATGTCTTCGGGCGCACCATGGCGCATCCTCTCACGCGCAGACGGCCTGTCTAGGGTGCCTGGACATCTCCGGCCACTTGCCCTTCCGCCGTTCTCATACTATGCCATGACGTATCCATCTCTATATCGCGCACAGGACACCAACCTGAAAGACTGCTGTTGTGACCAACCGCAATTATTCAGCAATTCGAATGGGTATGGATTCAACTCATCTGGCTCGTCCCACCATGCTGAATATCGACGCCATAGGGTTGTGTTCATATACGATGCCAACGCCCGCTGCTGCATGTAAGGCCCGTACTGGTACGCCATCTGCGTATAGCAAACCGCCTTGTAAAAGCGCTCCGATCGTAAGGACACTCCCAGGGCCGATAGAAAGCCGCCATGCAAGTCAGGTACCACAGCATGTACGTTGTTGCCTGTATCCTCCGGTATAACTCTTGCACCGGTGATCGATAGCTGCAGCTCGGATTTGAGCGCAAGTCCTCTATGCGATGAGTCCAAGGTAAGACGATCTCCGAATGTAGTGGGCGAGCTGCAGCTATAAATGCCTTGCCTCGCTTACTACCAGCCCCAGCAGCCACTCGCCGGCAGCCCTCTCCTCCAGCAGCCTCACGATGCTCTTTGCTAGCTACGTCTTCGCCTGCCTCTTCGCCGTCGCGTTGGCGGGGCCCGCCGCTCGCACCATGCAGGTGCACGAGTCGCGGGAGGCCGCGCCTCCAGGCTTCGTGCTGAGCGGGCCCGCCCCGTCTGACACCACCCTCGACCTGCGCCTCGCGCTCGTCCAGAACGATGTGGCAGGCCTGCACAAGGCGCTGTACGACGTCAGCACCCCCGACAGCCCGCTATACGGCCAGTACCTTAGTAAAGAAGAGGTGCGCATGACGTCCGACTACTAGCGAGCACGACTGAGTATGAAGCCGCAGGTCGAGAAGTTCGTCGCCCCCAAGCCGGAGAGCGTCGCGTCCGTGAACGCCTGGCTCAACTCCCACGGCATCAGCGCGACGACCATATCGCCCGCCGGCGACTGGGTCGGCTTCTCGATCCCCGTCAGCAAGGCCAGCGAGCTCCTCGACGCCGAGTTCTCTGTGTACACGCACGAGGCTACCGGGGAGACGTCCGTCCGCACGCTGGCGTACTCGATTCCGGCCGACCTCAAGGCACACGTCGAGCTCGTCCACCCCACTATCTCGTACGTGGTTCATGACATCGCTGTTTTGGAGTCGTTCCGCTGACGCGGGATATATGCCACTAGGTTCTTCAGCCCGAAGTCGGAGGTGAAGACCTACGTTTCCGTCGTCTCTGAGACCCTGAGCCCCGACGTCGTCCCGTCTTCTTGCGCACGCCCGATCAGGCCGCAGTGTCTCCTCGACCTGTACGGCGTCCCCAGCGGCACCGTCGCCAAGGACACTTCGAACACATTGGCGGTCACCGGATACGGGAAGCAGTTCGCCAACCAGGCTGACTTGAAGGTCAGCCGATAGCCTCCGCGTCATCTCAGGGAGAACGCCTCTGACGAACGATTGCACCTGCAGACGTTCCTGACCGACTTCCGGCCTGACCTGTCCCCGGAGACCACCTTCAGCCTTCAGACGCTCGACGGCGGATCGAACTCCCAGAACCTTAGCCAGGCTGGTACGGAGGCCGTAAGTCTACGCTGTCAGAAAATGAAAAGTAACTTCGTGCTCACCAGATACCATTGTTCATAGGACCTGGACACCCAGTACACGGTGGGCGTCGCGTCCGGAGTTCCCGTTACGTTCATCTCTGTGGGCAATCCCCTACGCGGCCACGACATGTACCTGGACACCGCGAACTTCCTGCTCTCCGAGGCGAAACCGCCGCAGGTCGTGACGACCAGCTACGATACGTTCGAGAACGACGTCTCGTTCTCGCTCGCGAAGTGCGTGCTCGCCCTGTCTCGGCATGCAAGATGCGGAACACTGACATTTGCTACCCCAGCAACCTCTGCAACGCGTACGCGCAGCTGGGCGCGCGCGGGACCTCTGTCCTGTTCGCTTCGGGCGACAGCGGGGTCGGGAACCACGGAAACTGCACGACCTTCTTCGCCAAGTTCCCTAACGACTGTCCCTTGTGAGCAGTCCTCTTCTCATCCTTGATACCCCCCTTATCATACTCGCATTGTTCTCACAGCGTCACCTCCGTCGGCGCAACCACCGGCGTGAACCCCGAGAGCGCAGCATCCCTCTCCTCCGGCGGCTTCTCCAACTTCTTCAGCACGCCCGCCTACCAGCAGCCCGCCGTCTCCGCCTACCTCTCCTCCCTCGGGTCCACCAACGCCGGGCGCTTCAACCGCACCGGGCGCGGCTTCCCGGACGTCTCCGCGCAGGGCACGGACGTGCGCATCGTCGTCGGCGGCAAGGAACTGCTCGTGAAGGGCACGAGCTGCGCGAGCCCGATCTTCGCGAGCGTCGTCGCGCTGCTCAACGACGCGCGCGCGCAGGCGGGAAAGCCGCCGCTCGGCTTCTTGAACCCGTTTCTGTACTCGGCGGAGGGCGCGGCGGCGATGACGGACATCACCGCGGGGAGCAACCCCGGGTGCGGGACGGAGGGGTTCCCGGCGAAGGCGGGGTGGGACCCGGTGAGTGCGGTTCGTGCTGGACGTGGGGGTGGGTGGGTATACTCACTGGGTGCGATCGTGCAGGTTACGGGCCTGGGTACGCCCAACTACTCGAAGCTGAAGGCTGCGCTCGGTCTTTGAGTTGGGACGAGGGCTTAGCGGGAATTGCATGGTTGTGATGGGCGGGTTGAATATCTTCTTGACGACCATGAAGCATCATTGTGTACCTTGTATTATTACCAGGGGATCTGGAGGGCTGGGGCTGTTTGTACTTCACCTGCAATATGAGCTTGCGCGCGGACGTACACCATGTACGCTTGAAGAGCTCACACTTCAGTAGCAACGTTGGAAGCAGACACAACACCCATGATCGATGCTATGGTCGGCCGCCCCGGATGGGATGTATGACGAGCGTACTTACAGAGATGAAAACCCCGTCGAAAACACACGGTCTACGGTAGAATGAGATCAGTGCCAGCAGGTGATAGACATATAGTCTGCATGGCGTTCATCCACGACATGACCCACGGACGAAGAGTGTGAATAGCACGGTGTAACATTCGACGACGAGTAGACGACCGATGGAAACCTATGGTGGTATATGCATGGAAAGGTATACAAAGCAACGACCGAGACCCAAGCGAGAAGATACTGCGAGAGAGAGGCTATTTGGAGGACATGGAAGGCCTCGGCGCCGGCTGTTGGTTGGCGGGCTCTTTCTTCGTGGTTTGTTTCGTGTCCGGAGGGAAAGTGATCGAAGCGGCGTCGTCATCCTCGCCCTCAGCAGGCCTGCGTCTCCCGTTGCAGGACCCTGGTAACGTCAAGTGAGTACACCATGCCATACAGGCACAAGTAACGATAACAGTGAGAGGGCAACGCACGGAAGATGCACCATGGATTGGTGACGTTGAATAGCGAGAAACCTGGAGTAGAATTGAATGTTTAGTCTTGAAGTACAGAGAGACTACCACTAGAGACGACTTACAGCAGCAGCATCCGCAACACAAAGCTAGGCATGTGCCAAGACAGTCTGACTCCTGCTGGGAGTGAACTGAGCGGTCCTCGAGTACTGATTCGCGGTCAGGCATGTCGAAGGGACGTGGGGTGAACCTCGCTGAGGTGGTGGTGGGCGGAAGGTGGAGACACGAAGAGATTGTTAAGAGCTATATACGCTGTGCAGCCTGTTCGGCTCAGCGTACGGCTTGAGATGCCCTCAGACTGGGAGCTTCGATCATCTCATGACATTAAGCGTAGACCCTGTTGTTGCTGTGCATGCGGCGCATCGCACAGAGAGCAACGCCGCAGGGTCAGGCATCTGTGCGTCGGTGACAGATTAGCGCATACAATGTGCCACAAGCAGCTGCGTTGTGATTATATTTGGTGGGCATACGAGGGGTAGAACGAAGACAGTGCAGGCAGTGGCCACGGTGCATGGTTGCACAGTGAGCTGATGATGAGCTTGGCAGCAGAACTTAGCGAAGAGTGGAATAGACGACCCGGCAGGTGCCGCGAAGCGTGTATGAGACGGGCGCTTACGAGCCGGCCGCAAGCTTGCGTGAACATTTCCGGCGATCCGTCCTCTTCCCACTCATCCACTCCGAGCTCCCTCTTCTCTTGTCTTCCTCTGTCTTGCCATCATCCTGGACGTCATCTGAAGAGAGACGCGGACAACACAGGGCTCTTGTGACTCGTTTTCATGCTTGCTTCGTTGAGGAGGAATGGGCTGGTGGACAGGTTCGTGCTCTTCCTTTACACGGTCACTCATTCCTCATACTACAAAATGTCTCGCTTAGTCGTGCGGTAGCGAAACACCATCGTGCGACAGCATCAAGGAGATGTAGCTCCCGACATATCACTGTTTCTGTGCGGACGCTGGAAGGGTCGTCTTGGAGAACGTCCGGACCTGCACCAATCTACCCTTTCGGCTCGCGCTTCGTGTCCACCACGCCCCCACCCACGACCACCTCGACTTCAAAGGAGATTCCACCTACCGTCCCGGGCTCCTCCACTCGCAAGCATAAAGTCGAGCTACGTCCAGGTCCCGTCAAGCCTCCGAAATCTGCTTCGGAACCTGCTCCGGCTTCCGCTTCTCTTGCCTCTGCCTCGCCTTCCACGTCGGAGCACGCCGCGAGCACCTCCCAAGCACCTTCGGAGAGCTCCACACATTCAAGCACATCGCCCCATGCGACTGGTGTGATCGAGGTGGCCAAGGAGGATTACGAAGAGGCGTCCAAGCACGGCATCCTCGCACCCCCGCCGGAGAACGCGTCGTGGGCCGGCAAGCTCTTCCACCAGGCAAAGGAGCTCTTCGTACGCGCCCTGTCACTTTCTCTGTGTGCGGTGCGCTAACACATGTGTCTTGGCCTAGAAATTCTACTGGAATGGTGTGAAGCTGATTAACACGAACCGACTCCGGGTCCGCGCCATACATGCGCGCATCGCGGCCGGCGGCGCGCCCCTCTCGCGAAGGGAGGCGCGCTTCATCGCGAACTACAAGCGGGACGCTCTCAAGTACGCGTCTCCACCCCTTTTCTGCCTTCCTCCCTACTTCCACTCCCTCTAACGCTCGCCTCCCGGACAGGCTCATCCCGTTCGCGCTCATCATCATCATCGCGGAGGAGGCGATCCCGCTCGTCGTGATCTACACGCCTTTCCTGCTCCCGTCTACGTGTCTCCTGCCCTCGCAGAAGGAGCGCATCGACGCGAAGCGCCGCGAGAAGCAGCGCGCGGTCGCAGAGGCCATGAAACCCGACTTTGCCCGCGTCCACGCGCGCGCGCTCCAGCAGCCCGACGCGTCGGTTGACGCGCTACTCGACCGCCCGGCGCTCATTCCGTATAGCGGGTATGTTTCGTCTGCTTTGATTCGCTGTGAAGGGAAACGGTGCTGACGAAGGGTGTCTTTGTAGCGTTTTGTCGCTGTCGACCTTCGGCATCCCCCCTATGCGCCTGCGCAGAATCAAGAAGCACTTGCAGACGCTCGCAGCGGACGACGCACTGCTCGCACGTGAGAACCACGGCCAGTCGTTGTCTGCCGAGGAGCTCCGGGATGCGCTCGAGGAGCGCGGGATGTACGTGCACTCCGTTTTTCTCCTGATGCCCATTTGGGCTGATCCGGACCTTCCTGCTTTGTAGTGTCACGGAGGGTCTTTCGACGGACGCGATGCGCGCACGCCTCCGGTGGTGGCTCGAGCAGACGAGCACGCAGGGCAGCGACCCGGTGCGCGCACGCGTCCTGCTCGTCGCGCGCAACGCGATCGGGGAGCACGACGCCGCCAAGGCGTGATGCGCTCGCGCGGCAGACCCATTATAGACGGACGCGGCTGGGCCACGCGCCGCGGTGTGGTACGGCCACACATCTTAGCATACGGCACGGTTACGGTACCATAGACGGCGGGTTAATCTGCGGTGTATTCACAGCTCAATTTACGTCCCACATTCCTTTCTATCATGGCCTGCTGCGCTCGTACAACATCTTCGCGTGCTATGTACTAATCGATACAGACACTGTCCTTCTGACGCCTCCAACGTCCTTCGTCTTTTGCGAATGGACTCAATGCTCACGCTGCCGCACGGCTCCGAATATACGCGACCGCCTCCCACCCCTGCCTGTCCCACGGCGCGAGCATAACGCCCTTCTGCGCCAGTCGAAGCGCGCTGGGGGCATCCTGCGCATTCTCCACGCACAGCGCGACGGCGTGCAGCGCGAGCGACGCGCGCAGCTCCGCGGGGTCGCCCGCGGGGCGCGACCCGAGCACGGCGAGCGCGGGCGCAGGGAGGCCGCTGCGGAGCGTGAGGCGCGCGAGCGCGCGCCGGACGTCGGCGCGCTCGGGTTCGGCGAACACGGCCTTCTGCGCGGTGGAGAGCGCGCGCGGCGCGTCGCCCTGGCCGAGGTGGTGCTGCACGAGCAGGTACGTGACGTCGCGCTCGGGGTCGCGCGCGTGCCGCTGGTCGAGCGGGAGCGAGAGGACCTCGGAGAGGGCGGCGTCGACGAGGCCGTCGTCGTCCGTCAGGATGCCCATCCCCGCGAGCGTGTTGATCGCCATGAGGTTCTCGGGGTCGTACTCGATGCTGCACGCGATACCAGAGCAATCAGTGATCCATGCAAGGAAAAAAAGACGCATATATTGGGCGTACCTCTGCAGGAGCTGGGTCTTGGCAGACTCCTTCGCCTCATCGGTCCCGATCGCCCATAACGTCTGCGCGAGGAGCACCACAACATGGCCGCGGATGACGGGGTGGTCCGCCGCGGTCACCATCGCAGCCTCGAACAGAGCGAGCGCCTCCGCGAGCTCGCCGAGCTTGAAGTGCGCGAGCCCCGCGCCGAACTGGCACTGCGCCAGCAGCACCTTCGTCTCCGCATCGCCCTCCTCAGGCGCCTCCGGCAGCAGCCCCGTCGCGACCTGGTACGACTCGAGCGCCCCAGCGAAGTCGCCCGTGGAGAGCCGCAGCCGGGCGACGTTAGCGTGCGCGATGGTGAACTGGCGCTCGATCGCCGGGTCCTCCGAGTCCTCGTACGCGGCCTCGAGCACGGCGAGCGCGCGGCTGATGAGGTCGATGCCGAGCGTGCGGTGCCCGACGCGCTCGCAGACGAGGCCGAAGAGGTGCAGCGCGGAGGCGTCGCGCAGGCGCTGCTTGCAAAAGCGGTCGAGGACGAAGAAGGCGGGGAGGAAGGCTTCTTGGGAAGTGGACCGCGATGTGGTGAATCCGTTGATCTTCGTGAAGAGGCGCGTTGCGTACTCCAAATCCGCCTCAGGCTATTCTTACGGTCAGACAGGGGGCAAGGACGTGAATCAGGAAATGGGGGCTTACTACGGTCGCAGTCAGGGTAGTGGCATGCTCGAATAGGGCGCGTGCCTCCGTGTCGTGCCCGTTCGCCGTCGCTACGAGGCCTTGCCCAACCCACGCTAATGCAAAGTCGGGATCGAGCGTCTGCGCTTTGTAGAACGCCTCGTTCGCAAGCTCCGCGTCCTCGTGGTGAAGATAGAACAGCCCCAGGTTCGTCCACGTCGCGGCATTCTGCGGACCTTTCGTCAGCGCGTTCTGAAACAGGCATGCACGACGCGAGCGGACGTACCTTGGCGTCGACTTCGAGGGCGCGGATGTATGCGTGTTGGCACACCCTGGGCTGAGACAGGAACGTCGCGTTCCCAAGGGCCACCCAGAATGCATCGTTGCTAGGCTCGTGGCGCAGCGCCTCCTTGAATTGTGCGATGGCGTGCTGTTGGGCACGGTCACGCTTCTCGCCTTGTGCAGTCCGCCGGGCGAATGTAGACAGCGCAGAGCCGAGGTCGTAATACGCGGCTGCTTTCGCGGCGTCGTCCACCGCACCGAGCGTCAGACGGTAGTCGTACGCAGTGAGGGCCGTCTCGAGCGCAAGGAGAGGGAGGTTGCTCGAGTCGTCGACAGACAAGGGGTACGAGACGATGTCGGTGAGTCCCTTACCGGGATGGTCTGTCACAAGTGGTATGACTCTCCCGAGTACCTCTCTTGCGAGATCTTCATCCGAGAGATCCGCGAATGCAGACAAGCGGAAGAGCGCGTCGGCAATCGTCTTCCATGCAACTCGTCGGAAGCCTGAGCTCGCGTCCAAGAGATCCAGGCTAACGCGCACTGCCGACAGGAAGGAAGTCTCCGCTCTCGCTGAGAAGCCAGTCGAGAGCTCGAAGTGGCCCAAGTCGAGGTAGGTCTGGCCTAGTGAATGGAGCACGCCGAGTTCCTGCGGTCGACCGGAGCGGATCGACTCGAAGGCTTCGATGGCTTCTTCGTACTGTCCCATTTGCCGCTGCACTTCGCCGATGAAGTACGATGCGATCCAGTCTTCTGGATCCAATTCGCGGGCGTGTTCTAGGGCTTTGAACGCGGCGGCGAACCGGCCGGCCTTGCTGTATGCTTCGCCCAGCCGCAGCCACGACATATGGTCGTCGACATCTGTTCGAAGTGCGATCTGGAACGGTTCAATGGCAGCGACATAATTCCGTCGGGTCTGGAGAAGAGTATCGGCATGAGTTCTCCCTGCATGCGCGTCGTAGGCGGATTGAGGGCTTACCAGTTCCACTGCGCCGACAGCCTTCCACGCCCAGGTGTTGATTGGTAGGTATCGGCGCGATGCCCTCGCTTCTGGGCCGTCCTCCAAGCCACCTTCACCGACAATTGTGCGGCGGGCAACGACTTCGACAAGGTCCCACTCGCCTTCTTCGGCAAATCCCTCCGCTAATCTGCGCGCAGCGTCTGCCTCTCGAGGATCGAGCTCAAACGCCTTCTGGAAGCACTTGGAGGCGCGGTTGGGGTCCGGCGGCGAGATGAACTCCGAGTAGTAAATGCCCAGTGAGGTGAAAGCAGGCGCGAACGTCGGCGAACGCTTCAGCGAGGTAACGAAGTGCTTGTATGCCTCCTCTCGGTGTGCGTCTGGTTACACTGTAAGACCAATTCCAATTCCATACATGCAGAAGAAACCTCACCGCCCATCTGCCAGTAACAGCGCCCCAGCTTCCACCAGCATCGTGCCTTGTCTTCTTCATGACCGTCAAGGTTCTCGAGAGCGTCGATGACCTCTCTCAGTTCATCGGCGGCTTCTTGTTGCCGCCCGCACATAGCGAGGCACCATGCTTGCTCCTCCTTAGAACGACTAGCATGTTCGAAGTCATCAGAGGCCAGCTTAATCACCTTGCCGAAGAACTCTGCAGCCTCTTCCCATCGCTTTGCGCATTGCAAGATGAAGCCTCTGCCCATGAGTGCGGGGACATTGCCGGGGTCCTCGATGAGGACTTCGTCGATAATCCTCATGGCGCGGATGTGATTCTTAGGCGGGAAGAGGTGTACGAGGGAGGTCGCCAAGATGACATTGAATGCTTTCCTCACTCTGTGAACGGGACAGACATATCAGAAAGCCGTGCAAATTGCACAAATAATAACGCACTGCTTGAACGGCCTGCCCCAATTCTGCTCTACACGACGAACGAGCTCGAGTCCGCTCTCGGATACCTTGATCGCGTTCTCGTAGTCTGTATCTTGCAAATACAGTTGGGCAATGATCCTGTTGGCTAGGAGCGAGTCGCTCAGCTCCGCGAAGGCTTCCTGGAGAAGAAGAATCAGGTGAACGAAACTACTCAATGAGAGAGCGTACATACTATCATAATCTCAGCATAGTCGACTTCTGGGTCAGGTTCGGCCGGGGTTTTTCCCTCGTCGCCGTCTCCATCGTCCAAGGGAATGGCCATATACCGGAAATACGCGCCTAACAACTTTGCGAGAGGCGAGGTGTCAAAGAGCTCGATGAATTGCATAAGAACCTCAAGGTCGTAATCCTCTGCCACACGATCAGAAAGGGGAACATGGATAGGAATGCGGCTAACCGACCTATGCTGGCGGCGTCCTTGCTTTCGATGAACAACGACCATGCCAATTCGTCCGGTATCTTCAATAGAACCATGCCGCTGATCATCTTCTCTACATCAGCCGCGAGTTGGACTTTCAGGTTCTGTTCTCTGCCATTAATGGGAAGCGCGTAGAGATGCCGTTGCTTGGTCCGGAGCAGTTTGGCCTCGGTCCCCCGACGGAGTTCGTCCGATGTATTTGGGTGGTTGATGATCTCCTCGTAGAGACGTGGGAGCTTGGAGACGCTTTCAGCGAGGCGGCACACCAGTAGTAGATCTATGATGTTACCTGAGAGGATCCCAAGACCTCCAGAGTGACATCTCGGTGGATCTGATCCAGAGGAGGGGCACCTAGACGCGTCCTCCGCTTCGAGATCTCGTTCTGCGCTGTGTTGTTTTCCTCTTGCTCGAATATCGCAACAAGCTCCTCCAAGATCGGTAGCGTATTGTGGACGGCAGCCTGTGTTTCCCCAATTGTCGTGGAAGTAGGATTCGTCGGGTCCGGCGGTGGAAGACTTGAGAGCACAGGATACAGAGGCGAGTCTGGAAGCAATAGAGACAGAGCGTCCGCTAATTGGACGGGGCTACTCTTGTTTTCATCCCGTCGTAGCTGGAGCAGTTTCTGTACGGTCTCCGCGCACTTGATCGCGTCATTCCTATAGATGGTGTGAGTGCCGCAAATTTGAAAATTGCTCAAGAGAACCTACGCGGTTGCATGTAGATGGGCCAACTTTTCCAAAGTTCGCGCGCACTCCTCCCACTTTCCGGCGGCCTCATATAATTGAGAGAGGCCCTACGCTTGTGTAAGTGACTTATAGACTCGAATGGTCGTCTCATTGTCTTACCTGCCATGCAAGTACTTGAACAGAATTCAGCTCAATTGCTCTGTGATAGGCCTACAAAACCGCGCAAGGTCATTCAATGCTATGACATCAGAGTTTGCAGTAGCAGTTACTTGCTCGCTCTTCTCGTGATCGCCCAGCTTGAGGTACGCGACTCCGAGAAATACATTTCTATTGCATTCAATCACAGTCAATGCACATGTATCCATGGAGCTCGATGATGGCTTACGCGTGATAGTTGTCTGGTTCATATTCTAACACACCGAGGGCTGCCTCTCGCGCCTTTTCGTAGTCTTGCTTGCCTATTGCATCCCTTGCGGCCTTAAGTTTGCTCTTGGCAAAGGCAGACATGACTGCGTCCCAAGTTCGGATAGATAGCGTCACAAGGAGGTACGATGAAATGGATTATGGGAGGTGGAGGTCCAAGTCAAATCCTGAGCGCTGAACGATTGTGAGCGAGCCTTGTCCGTTCGATCTAATCTAATCTCTCTGCCAGTCAACTCTCGATCTAATCAACGGGTCCGCGCCACAAGGGCATTCGTCCCGCGGTCAGTGCGAAATAACTGACCTCAGACCTGGACCAGCTACGTCTTAATCTAGGGACTACGGAACAGGCGAAGGCGTATGTCATATATTCCGGTCATGTTAGTGTATCATGCGATCGGGAAAGCGGCTCTAAATGCTCGCTATAATGGCACATGGAAAGCTGGACGCAGTCGAACTTTGAGAACCTCCATGGAACCGACAGGTATCTCGTGCACATAGCCCACTAGATGCCATGCGGGCAGCTCAGTAGGTAAAGAGAAGAGACGTGTTATATACTTACCAGCAGTACTCAAAGTGATGATGATCCCGAGGTTTGATGCAACGGAGCACAGCCGTCCTACCTCTCTTCTCTCTTCCCGCCACCAACTGCCAGCTTCATCTTTCCGAGCCTGCGACATACCATAACTTATCTGCTACGCCGTAGCACTTGTTCAGGACCTTCTGGCGACCCCGACAGGCGCGAGTACTCGTATCAACCAAAGCGCCGTGATCGTCGACCGTCGCAGACGCTGAATCGCTCTTGTTCCTGAACGCCTTGCCTCCTCAGCGAACTTCTCCGGACTCGACAGAGTCGTTGCGGTCATCATGGGTGGCACCGCGGGTCCGCGCAAGGGTGTCTGGGAACCGCTCCCGCTCATCATCTACGGCTACGCAGTCCACCCTCTGTCGCCAGTCAACCGCAGGGATACCAAGCTCTCGAGCCGCACTCACATCTCGACATTCACCGACGCATCTGGAGACGAACATCTCGTGCACAGGGACGTTGTCTCGCTCGAAGTGGGGGATAACGTGTACGCGTTCGAGAAGTACACCCCGCGGGACAAGGAGGTCGAAGGCGTTTGGTATCGAGGGTGAGTGCTACGCTCCTTGATGTGTCCCAGCTACCTGAGGGCGTTCAGGTATGTCGTATGCACCTCGCGGCGCCCGCAGGTGAACTGGTCGCTCTCGTCGGACCCATCGACCTCCAACGCCAAACCGACGGCTCGCGCCGACGAGCTGCAACAGGTCTTCATCGGTATCTTCCCCGCGTCCCACATCTTCGTACGCGACGAAGTATCGGATGCCGAGGGACGGCTTACCGAGCTCTTCAATGCACTGAACAGCGGCGGGGTGGACGGCCGTACGTCCGAGGAGGTCTTCGCGAGCTGGAACAAGTCGATGCGGGAGATGGACCCTCCTCGAGAAGAAGACGAGGACAACGACGCTGCGACGCGCAAGTCCTTCAAGCTCACGCCGCCGCCGGACCAGGCACCCTCTACCAGAGCGCGTCTGCCGGTCTACCCTGCGAGCATTCGCTCAGCGTCGCCTACGGAATCCCAATTCAACAAACCTCTTCCCCCACGGCCTACTCTGACCTCTGGCGACGACACTCTTTCTGGAGCTGCACAGCCCATCATCGACGAGATAGCGTCTGCTCTTCGTGAATGGCACGCCCTGATGTTCCAGTATCTCGCTCAGCGCGACTATCGCCTCTTCCACATCGTGCGCGAGTACATCGAGGTACTGCATCTCGGTAGGAGGCAGCTGCTTTCCCAGACACTGAGCTCAGAGGAGACGGTGAATCTGCGACGGGAGTGCGTCGCGAGACTGGTCTCCGGCAATCTCCTCCAGGGCCTTGACGTGATCGTCCGCCACCCAACATGGGGCGGGCTGGTCAACGTAGACGTTGAAGGCGACATCGACCCGCGCAGCTGGATGAGCGCCGTTCGCATGTATGCGCTCCAGGCAGCGTTGGCGCACATGGACGTGTCCCCTCCCCCTAACCATCCTTACAAGATACCACACTACGGCGGTTCTATCGACTACACCGCAGCGCCAACCCCGGTCCCGCTCTCCGCCTCCGTTCATTCAGCATTCCCCGACCTGCCGCGTCCTCGCGGACATTCCCGCCTGATCGGATCGCTCTCTCCCTCATCTCCTAGCCCCCAGCGGGCGAAGTTCTACCATGTCTTCCTTGACCTCCGTGCCTTCGTCGCATCGCCGTGTGCTCCGGGCGAGACCGCGGAGCTCTATTTCTCCCTCTTCAATAAGGCCGACGGCCGGTTTGTATCCGAAGACTTCTGCGCGGTCCTCAACCACAACGGTGTGCTCGCACGGGATCCCTCCGCGCGCATCCGCACGCTTTTCACGGATCTTGTCCAGGCGGACGCGCAAGATCCCATCTACCTGGTCTGCAAGATCGTGCGCAACGGATCGCTGAAGATGGGAAACAACATGGGCCCCATCTCCGAGTTCTCTGGAACGCCGACCATCGGGTCGAGCAGCTACGCAAGCTCCGCGCTGTCGCATGAGTCCCTCTCGCGCAACGGCTCCTCCTACGGGTCGCAACAGTTCCGCAGGCCGTTCGGCTGCGCTGTGCTGGAGCTGACGCAGCTGAGCCAGATGGCGGCGGAGCAAGCCGAGGTGTCGTCGACGAGGGAGCATACGATGCCGATCTACGTGCCGACGAACGAGACGACGTTCTCGTGGCTGCACCAGGACATCCTGAATCACAACGTCAGAGAGTACGAGAAGTCTCCGAGGTCTGTTTCCTCCGCATGGGCGTTCGAGCTATCACTGACGAAATGGCAGGGCTGAGATGCTGGCTGTCTCCATCAAGGTCTTCTACGGCGATGCGGAGACCATCGTTCGCGAGAACTCATCGCTGCTCCAAGATACCCCACTGAGCCTGCGGCTGGGGTTCCCCGACGTCGTGTTCCCGGGCGATGTCCGGAACGAATTGTACATCAAGCTGTGGAGCGGAGACTTCTCTTTCTCCCAGAGTACGAACACGCGTCGCAACGTCGCGAACTTCGCACGGGGACAGGTCGGCTCAACTACAGGGAACGTCCAAGTGACGATGGAGGTCAGAGACCAGAACGGCCAGACGATTGATCGGGTTATCACTCAGTGCAGCGGCGAGCCCGAGGTGTCCCAATTCCACTCGATGGTTTTCCAACGGACGACGCAGCCGCAGTTCTGCGAGCTCGTGAAGATCAAGCTTCCGCTGCAGGGTGCGCAGCAGTGGCACCTATTCTTCACTTTCCGCCAGCGCAGCTCGCGCGAGCGCAACCGGGGTGTGGACGCTTCGGAGCGGCCGTTCGCGTTCGGATACCTCCCGCTCTTCCCTGACGGTCGCGCATTCCTAGAGGATGGGAGCCACACTCTGGTGCTATACCGAGCCGATCGCCTCAACCAAGTCACATCGGAGATGTACCTGAGCGCAGCCTCTTGGCTCCCGCCGAACCAGCGTTCCGAACAGGTATTCGTCCCCACGGAACTGCAGAAGGTCGCTCCTCCACTGCGCGACAGCTTCGTCGTTCGATCCTCGCTTTGTTCCACGAAGTTCACGCAGAACTCCGTCCTCCTTAGCCTCCTCAACTGGGAACAGGTGACGGACAAGGAGCTACTATCCACGATCCTCAGCAAGTTTACCTTCGTCGGTGAGGTCGAAATCGTGAAGTTCCTCCGCGATATTTTCGATTCGCTCTTCGCCATCCTCGTCTCGTCGAACAACCAGTCTGGCGAGATGGACCACCTCGTCTTCAACGCGCTTGTCACTGTGCTCGGGATTGTCCAGGATCGCCGCTTCAGCAACTTCCAGCCCGTGCTAGATGTTTACATCGAGCGGCACTTCAATTGTGCGGCCGCCGCGTCGCACATGATCCACTCCATGAACCGACTCCTGCAGGACCCGACGGCCACCGACACTGCTTCAGCGTTGCGTGCGGCGCTAAAGGTCTGGCACTACATCTTCAAGTTCATCGCGAGGTCGCGCGAGCTGCAGAAGGCCAAGGAGCTCGCCGTCGGCGGTGGTGCCACCGCAGACCATCTGGAGGCGACCTTCAAGCGCGAGCTCCGCGCTCACCTCTCTGAGGTCAACCGGATGATGTCCACGACGTCCCCTCCGTCCATCATCGGCACTCAGACCATCGCTCTGCAGCACTTCACCTCGATTCTCCCGGAGCTGAGCAAGGTGTTCACGATTGCGGAGCTCGTGCCTATCGCGACGACCTTTGCGAACGCGATCGCCTCGACCAAGGGCAAAATCGTCATTTGGAAGCTCATCATGTACCTCCAGATCGTGAAGGGCTTCCTCTTCGACAACGCCCAGTCGCGCTCGCTGCTGGTCGAGGCTGTGGTCATCTGGATCAAGCCCCAATTCGGTCGCTTTGACGAGTACACACAGACGCAGGCGGGCGACTCTGAGTCTGCGAAGGACGCGGCGCGCGTCACTTGGCTGGAGAGCATCCGCCTCTCTGTCACCGTGGTGGCCATCATGCTTGACAAGCTGCAGCAGTGTCTCGTTGACCCTGCCATCACCAACGATCGGAACGCGCTCAGGCAGGAACAGTACAACATCGAGTACCTGCTCTCCCTCCTACCCAGGTGCGTTCATGAGCTCAGGCTGATAACCTTGCACGTCCTGATGTCGCTTCTAGGCTCTTGGACTCGTATCAGGAATACCAGAACCCCGCTTCGCTGCGGGCAGTCGAGCGGAACCGTTCGTCGACACCGATCACCAACAACTTCCCGGTCACCTTCCCCGAGTCCTATCCGTTCTCCCTTGCAACACAGCTCCCGAAGACCAACGGCATGTCGTCTGGCTCCCTCGACGTGAAACCCGAGTTCAGCCCCGGTTTGGGCGAGGTTGCTATCGTCATCCTAGTCATGATCTTGTCCGCTCCGAAGAAACATCTCGTCAACTTCTTGGAATCGATCTTGGAGATCGAAGGGCGGGACCGACTCGCGGGGCTCCTCTCACAGTTTTTCGACGTCGCTGGCTCCATCCTGGACAACGAGGCGTTCCCGAAGAACTGGTTGAACGTGAACATCCTCGCGCACCGTGTTCTGCTGAAGATGATCGATCCTGTGGCGACGATGTTCGAGCGGGAGTTCATACCCGACGAATCGTCCGGTCGTCCGTTCGACACGAAGCTCTGGAGGGACTGTTTCTGTGTCCTGCTCAAGCTGCTGTCTTCTGAGCATCTTGTCATCGAGGAATTCAGCCCCCAGGTAAGCTGAGGTCCGCCGATCACAGCGCATCGCTAAACTTTGATACAGAAACGGCGAGCGGTATGGCGGCTTGCAGGAGACATCAGAGGTGAGGGAGCCAACCTTCTCCTTCGCCTATGGGGAGCGTTGGGTTGGCCAGATGAGACTGCTACGGAAGAGATCGCACTAGCGAGGTACTCCGTAAGTTGGCTTTCTTACATGTGCCCGTGATCATGAATGTCTAACACCGCCGACAGAACTACCAAGCAGCACTCAACCCACTCGTCGGTCACATTGTCAACCTGTGCCTCAGTCACCACGACCAGCTGCGGGAGAACGCTGTGCAGATTCTCTACTGCATGATCATATCAGAGTACCACACCTCTCAGACGTTTGAACATATCGAGAACGAGCTCGTCAGCAAGCTGGACGTCCTGTTCATGTCCGACAGCAAGGGCGACGACATCTCCCGGACGTTCTTCATCAGCCACCTACGACACCTGTTCGACTCGTCAGACGTCGACGAGGAGCTGCGGAACCGTGTAACAAGCTTCTTGGAATCTGTCAACGTGTTCCTTCAGCTGCTTCTGAGCGTGCGCGCCCTGCCGGAAGGCGAGGAGTTCGCGGACGATCGCGTTATGGCAACGGTGCGTCGAATGGGTCTGCGTTCTGTTTCATCCATGTGCTGACACACAATTTGCAGTTGCGCTTGATGAACTTCATAAGGAGGATTGGCCGGGATGAGATCTACATCAAATACGTGCACCAGTTGGTCAACGTGAGTTGGACAGCTCTTGGGCATTTCTCAACTCGATCTCACAGCCACATTTAGATGCACCTACAATCTCAGAACTACGTAGAAGCGGCGCTGACTCTCAAATTGCACGCGGATCTCTACGAGTGGGATTTGAATTCCTTCCTGCCGCCAATGGAGGATCTCGGGTTGCCGCAACAGTCACAGTTCCATCGGAAGGAGACGCTCTGTTTGCTGATCCTCGACTATCTTGGTAATTTGCTCCCCTTAAAGGGAGGGAACAGCGCTGATCTTCAACAACAACGCAGGGAAGGGGAAGGCATGGGAAACCGCATATCAGATCTGCAAGGATCTCGAGAACAAACATGCCGAAGTCACGTTCAACTAGTGGGTCCATATCTCGCTCATTCTATGGACATAGCCTAACTGTGCATGTCTAGCACACGCCTCGCAGAAATCCTGCGCCACCGTGCGGCGCTACTTGAGCACATCATCACCGACCAGCGATACTACTCCGACTACTTCCGAGTCGCCTTCTACGGAACCTTCCCCGATGCTATCCGGAACAAGCAGTTCATTGTGGGTGCCCTCCTTGTTTCCGCTGTTGTTCATGTTCATTCATGTGCCGTCTCTCCAGTACCGTGGTTACGAATGGGAGAAGTTCGGTGCCTTCTGCGAACGGATGCTCAACAAGCATCCGGGTGCGCAACTTCTCAAGACGATGGGCGATCCTCCTGTGGACATTCGCTTCGGCAACGACCAGTATATCCAGTGCACCGCCGTTACCCCAGAGCCGCGTCGTGATATACCCATATTCACCAACCCCGACGTTCCCCCTCAAGTGCGGGCGTACTATGAGCACAGGTACGCTCTCTTAGCGGGATCGCTTTTTTCACGTTCTCACAACCTCTCCAGCGACATCAACCTCTTCAGCTATTCCCGGCCGATATCCAAGGTGGCGCCCGATGGTACAGAGGAGGTCTGGATCGAGAAGACCTACCTCACCACCGAACAGTACTTCCCAACCGTTCTTCGCCGATCGGAAGTCGTCCACGTCCAGGTGCACTCTATCTCTCCTGTGGAGACGGCGTTGCTCGAAGTCGAGCAGCGTACGCGCGAGTTGGCCGGCCTCAACATGAAGTACTCGTCATTGGCCAAGACCGCCCAGCACGTCTCTACAAACGTCCTTGCCATGAGCCTGAATGCCGCCGTCGACGCTCCCCTCAACAGCGGCGTTGGTGCCTTCCGACAGGTTTTCCTCTCAGAAGACTACGTCGACAGGTTCCCAGACAGGGCGGAGCAGATAGAGAAATTGCGCGCCGCGATCGACGAGCAGGTATGTGGTGTACTAGTCTCGAGATTGGCAGATATTGAGGGCATACTTGCTAGGTCCGCATGATCGATAGCTGTCTGAAGCTACACGGGCAGCTTTGCCCTCCCGAGATGCTGGCTTTCCATGCTACTCTGGAGAAGTTCTTCCGCAAGAACTTCGCGGAGGAGATCCAGCGCCTGTCCGTCGACTACTCCCCGGAGCCCCGTGCCTTAGATGCTATCCCCACCTCAGCGCGGTTGCCTCCGACCGCGGCGATGCCGTCGCCCAACTATGCGAACCTGTACGTATCTGATCCGCCAGCTTTGGACCGGCGTACTGACGATTACGACAGCAGCCGCCAGCCGCTGAACGTCGGACCCATCCACGTTGGTGGTGGGATGGCAACGTCGACATCTCCGTCGCCCCTGTCGCCGCGCTCACAGGAGAACGGCTCGTACAGTGATGCCCCTTGGATGAAACAGACTCCCTTGCAGCGCCACCTCGCCCATCTCGCCAGGCACGGCTTCAACGGCGTATCGTCCGGCCCTGGCGACAACGGGGCCAGCGACTCCTTCTCGGAGGAGTCCCCGCGCAACTCCGTCGTCACCGTTAGCAACGGTGCGCCCGCGCCCATCCTCTCCGGCGCTGCTTCCATGACGGCGTCCACGCTGGGGAGCATCGGGTCCATCAAGGGGCGCTTCTCAAAATTCGGCAGCCTTAGCTTCGGTCGCCGGGAAGGGTGATCGCTCGGGGGCGCTGCGCATTCGGTCTGGAACGGCTTTCTTGGATCTCCTTCTCCTGTCCCCATCCTCTCCTTCGTGCTCGTGATCTAACGTATACCATCGTTTGCTTTCTCTGCGGACCGTCCTGTCCCCTGCTGCATGTATCTGGATCTTTGTTGTCTAATGTTGTACAGTGTAGCCATTCGTAATACCCTTTTGCTTCTACATACAGCCACTGTTCGGAGGGCCTCAATATGAGTATATAAGGATTCATTGAACCACGGGGAGCTGCTAGCTCGGTGTGTACGTTTGACAAGCAGCAGAATCTCGATCTTCCGTGTGTTGCACCAACGTTGGGCCGAGGGCCGCAACCTAGTTCGACGTCCCAACATTCTCCGCCCATCGATATCGGAGATCCCGCTCACTGCGCACGCACGCACATAGACCACGCTGCACACATGCTGTGAGGCCTGAAAGACGGTTGGAAGAGAAGTATTGCATTATGAGCATGATACAAGCCTGCATAAAAGCGGGCGACAAGTGGATATATGGTACGCGGGGCGCGAAGAAGTACTAGTAAGATCATAAATATCGGGGAGGCTACTAGGGATGTCAGAGGTATAATGATAGCCAGGCGACCAGAGGCGACTCGTCGCGGTGAAGGGGGTGGGGCGGGATCGGATATCTAAGGCTACATGTACAGACCGAAGTTGCTGGGAGCGGAAGAGAGACAGGGAAATGCAGCAGAAATGTATGGGGTGCGTCGTGTTGCGGATGAGGGGAAATGCAGCGAGCCATGCGTGTTGAACGAAACCACCGCTGTTTTACAGATAGGCATGGGTGTCGTGGAGGTCGGCACTAGGGGACATCTTCACGCCGTGGTCGCGGAGGGAGTGGTAGTCGACCGAGTCGTACACGCCCCCGCCCATGGGGTAGCCGTATGCGGCCTCGTGGTCCATCAGCGACGTCTGGTACAGCGAGTGCGACGGCTCGATGTACTGCTCGCCCGATGAGGGGTACTGGAGAGACATCAATGAGCCGCCAGGCAGGTGGGGTGAGTCGTGAGGCGTGGAGATCAAGGGTGATGGCGTCGGCGTCGTGGTGTGTGATGGGAGCAAGACGTCGTAGGCACCTGCGCCCGAGAGCGAGGTCGCAGTCACGTACGAGCCGGAGTTGTCGAGGCCATCCATCGGACCGGCGAGGTACTGTGACCGCGGGTAGCTCGGTGGGTGGAACGAGAAATACGACTGATCCGTGGGCGGCGGCGACACATGCCCTGGCTGTGGTGATGACGACGAGGAGTAGGGCGTGGCGAGCGTGGACTGCGACATGTCAGGAGACATCGTCATGGGCGTCGTAGACGCCTCGGACGAGCTCCCATCAGTGTCCTGCTTCTTCGCCGCAGTAGGGTACAGCGTCTGTGGTGAAGATCAGCGTCAGCGGGAGCGCGTAAGGCGGATGATACACAAGCGAGATGATCCGCACGTATTTCGAAATGATCTTGTCGAGTGCCTGGGGCAGCACCGCCCAGTCGAAGACCTTCACGTCCTTCTCGATGTTCCGCGGCTTCGGAGCAGGGAAGTCCATGATCTTCTGGAAGAACTCCTCTGTCCCGACCTTATTCTTCGACACCGTCTTCGGGCGGAAACCCTCGAGGTTCCGGCGGATGCGGTTCTTCTCCTCGATGTTGAAGATGTCCCCGACGAGGCACTCGAGCAGGAAGATGATGTCGACGGATGTGATGCAGCACTTCGAGACGGGCGTGTCGCCGGGACCGGTTGCGTCTGCGGGCCGGTAGATGCACGACACGACGGTATCCCCGTCTGCGTATTCTGACGGCCGGATCGCCTCACAGGCGACGCGCAGCGTGCAGCCCTCCTGGACACGAGTGAAGCGCACGAGACGCCGACCAACGCGCCGCTCCTCGGAGTCCCAGTCGTTGAGGTCGGCAACCCCGTCGAGGGGAGTCTCGATCTGCAGAATGGCGCGGTAGGCGCTGTCCGCGTCGTCGTCGTCAGAGCCTGACCGTCGTGCGCGGATGAGGGACTGCTTCTTGAGCTGACCACGCGCCGACTGCGTGTCTTTCGAGGTCATCGTCGCGTTGAGCGCGCGCGCACGGGCGGTGCCACTCCCCGGCGTAGGGCGCGACGACTTGCGCGTAACGGGGGGAAGCGACGACTCAGACGACCTGACATCCGGAGTGGCGGGGGTGGAGGATGAAAGCGAGAAGCTGAAGTTGTCCACGTTCTCTTCCTTGCAGAGGACGAAAGGGGGTGCTGCGATGCCTGCATCGGATAAGTTAGCAACGAGGCAACGGCGAGGCGAGGCATGCAACATACGGCGATGGGAGTACGTGAACTTGCCAAACGTGATGGAGTCGAGGGTCTCGTTGGTGCCGTTGAGGGCCTGGACCGTGAGTGGCACCGTCATGGAGGGCGATGACGATCCCGGGGACGCGGTCTCGAACTCTGGGATCACGGCCTCGAGCTCCCACTCGCCGAAGCGACGGTCCTGCGACTGCCGCACGGTCGTACTGAGCGCGCGGTGGCCGACGACGATGCGGAGGAAGGTCGTCTCGGAGCTGACGAGGTTGAACTGGACGTTGACGACGATGGACGCGCCCGCGGGGCCCTCGGAGGGGGTGTAGCCGTATACGCGGAACATTTGGCCTGGGGAGACCATGCACCCGCGCGTTCTTAAATGCGCGCCGTCGTAGGGTGCTAAGCGCGAGGGGTGGGCGTGAGCGGGTGCTCGAATAGAGTCTGAAACAGGAAGGCGGGCGCACCAGACATCATCGGGGACTTAGCGTGCATCCCCGCGGAATGTTGGCTAACGTGCTGGCCGCCGGAAAGAATGGAAGAGGGGCGGTTGTAGGAGCAGGAGGGCGCGTTGTAGAGCATGTGCGGCGGGTGTTGTTGACTTGACTGGAGCGCCGAAAGCATCTCGATAGAAAGTCGGTGCAAGTCGATTGGCGTGTCGAAGAGAGTTGCAAGAATGATTGGCACGCGAGATGCAAGCTTGATTGAAGCGGGGGGCGGGATCGGGGACACCGAGAGGCGTGTCGAGGTAGGTGGGCACGGAAGCGCGGGGGCGTGATGAGTGGCTGGAGAAGGGGCAGCGGGAAGCACTGTGGGGGTCAAATAAGGCGCGTCGGACAAAAAGTCGGAGCTGGTGATATACGAAAGAGGGAAGGCGGGGAGGAGGGAGCTGGCCCGGAGCGGAAGGTTGGAAATGGGGAGATGATGTATTGTTGGCGGGCGGCATGCTAAGCTGAAGGGCGAGATGATGAGCGGTACAAGGCCGGCGACGCGATCGACGATCGAACAGCACACTTGGGCGGTTGCGTGGCTCGTTTGGGCCCATCAACCAAGGCACCCAAAACACGCTGAAAACGGCCTGGAAAATAAAATCCCGCTCGCCGGTCGAGGCCGAATCAGCGTCTCCCGGAGGCATTTCATGCTGCTAAACTGTTTCCTACCCGACGACCCCACTCCCGCCGCCTGACGAGTGCTCCGCTGCCCGCCCTCAGTCGCCCCTATGTGTGCGGGCTTGTTGCGGATTGCTGGTCGGGGCGCGCAGCAGAGGGCGTCGTGGGTAGGGGAGGGGCCTGCCCGAGCCGTCCGGCGTTCGTACTGTCGGCTCTGGGGTCTGATTGGGTCGAGGATCAGCACAAGTCAGCATGGCGAGATCGAGATTGCAGACAAGGTCCGAGCACGTGCACCCCGCAGAGGTTACCGCCCAGCGCTCATCGCCACCGGCTGGTGGCACTCCTCGCGCATGGCCTCTCCGAATTCGGGTCTGCGGGGTGCGCCGTTCTCCCGAGTGCGACAAGAGCGTCCCGCTGTCCCTCTTCTCATCCACGGAGATTGATGCCACAGGCTGATCTTGCGTGCTCTTCTAGCGAGTCTCCCGCCCAGCTCGTCCTTTCGTCGGCACCCGAATGTGACGCCTGCAGCAGTGCCATCAGTGGCTGATTGCCTACGGCCCGTCCTGTGTCCCCCTCGCCTGGGCAATCAGGAGCGTGAAGCGCAGCTCCGACGCGCACCTCCACGGCCCGCCCCGCCCCGTGGCTCTGCAATTCGAAACGCACCGCCCACGGCCTCTCCTCCGCCGATCTCAGTTCACGGACCAGCGATTATTGGATAATCGGTAACGCCCCTCCCCCTCGTGCTATCGCCATCCACACCCATGCACGGGCTCGTGCCGTCTGGCAAACATGCAGTATATTTGAGCCTGCGCCGTACAAGGCGGAGAGAGGGGCATGGACAATACGTGGTATCGATCGCGCCCCTAAGCCGTCGATGATAGCGTTCGTCTAGACCCCAAAATGCCAGATACGACGTACCGGATAATACCCGATGGCCGTCGACGGCAGCCTCTTGCCCAGGGACTAGACTACCGCCATTTGCACGCAACATGGTACACGCCCCACTCCGAGGGCGAGTCCTCCGTAGGTTCTCTCCGCACGCGGACGACAGGGGGCGTGTGCACTTCCGCTGAGAGCACTCGGTCGCACACCGTGCATGGCTCGGTGAAAAGATTCTCATATGCACACAGCAGGCTCTGTACAGCCGTTAGCACTGGAATCACGACAATCCGACCGCTAGATATATTCTCTAGAATGCCGAATTTGACTTACCAAGATGGCTTGCAACGGCGCCCACGGTTCAGATTGGAGCACGCGCGCCAGCTGCTGCGAGAGTTGCTGATACACACTATAGTCGGACTGCGAATGTGTAGCTTTCTAGAAGGGCCAGTCAGTCGATATCCCTTCAATTGACTTGGCCACAACGCACCTGCTCGCGGGGCCCGAATGCCGTCGCGCTCTCGACCACCAGTGCCTGGTCCTCTGTGGCGGATCGTTCTAGCGTCAAGTAGACCGTGACCACGTCTGGAATGACGAAACGCAGCAGGACTGGGCAGCGCAGGGGCCGGCCTTTCTTGGGCGCGATGACGTGCAACTTGTTGGGGCTCGACTTGTTGTGTTCCCGGATGTATGCGGGCAGGCCGTCCAAACTCACGGACGGGGCGCTACCCTCGACATGTGGGAGGAACGAGTTGCTTTTTGGGCCCGTCGCACGATACGGCTGAGGCGAATCCGGAGGCCGGGGACGCCTGAGAGCGCGACGGGAGAAGGATTCGTATTCAAACACGACGCGTGGATTAACGGGGCGTGCACATGCCTTTGTTTTAGGTTATCCCGCCGTACGTCAAAGCCCACGAGCTTGGGCTCCGCAGCCTCACTCTTGCGCGCAGCCTTGAGAGCCTCCTGCACATGGTCTGATCGCACGGATTCCGCGATCTCCTTCAGCTCCTGGAATTCATGACGCAGCAGGGACGTCTGCGGTAACGCGCCTGCAGCAGGTGGCCGCAGCAGAAGAGCAGGTATATGACGCAGGTTTTGCAGCCGCTTGTTCAGCTCCGTGAGAGTGTCGATGTGTTTTCGCAGAGTCTGGACGTCTGAGAGAGGCGTGCTTGTAGTCACTGTCGTAGCGGTGTCCATGTCCACTGAAAGCGGTAAAGAAGGTGGGGGCATAGTCGTCGACGCGGGTTGGGGGCCGGCTGGAGCCGTCGACGTCGCGTTCGGGGTGCTGCTCATCGTGGTCGACATCATGGAGGCGCGTTCGAGCGCTACGCGAGCGCTCCGTTGACAGGTTCAGGCTCCGCCACAATTCCCCGGCCTGTGTCGACCACTCCCGAGAGTACCAACACGATGTCCTTCCACACCCATACCTCCTGGAGTGCAGAGCCTTGCTTCCCGTCAGCACGAAGATGTCGTGAAATCTGCTTTCAGCGACGAAGCAGAGCCTCCAGATTCGCGGAAGTGGTCCGCACCGACGGACGGACGAACACCGCGGCTAGTAGATTGGCGCCCATGCGCGTGTGCCACGTTCAGGAACCCCGCCGATCTCAGATTTACGCCTCAGTGATCGGGGGTTCCTCCGACGTTCTCCCCGCGAATATCTTCTTGATTTTGGCTGGCGTGCTCAGACTCCCAGCGCCAGCAGTGTTTTGTGCATTCCGAACGCGGAAACCTCGTGAGTGGACGTTTATTATTTTGCAGCCATGCGCTGATCTGTGTACGTCAGGTATGAAGTCTGGCATCTCGCCGTAGGCCCGTGTTACAGACTGGCACGCGTGCCTCGAGTGGAAACGCTACCGCCGTAGTCCCTAAGAGACGCAGTGATGAAGCAACCCGAGTGTGACCACAGCGCTCTCCCACACATTGTATAGGGAGGCTTTTCTTCTCATGAACCCCTATCCGCCCCCGACCAAGATCTCCCAACGCTAATCTTGCCCATTTGCAGAAGTTGTTTCCTCCGAGCTCTCGGGGCCCACATGCGCAGCCCCGCGCCTCAGCCAGCGGGGTGACGATATCCCTCGATCGAGCTGCCGACTTCTCGTCAGCTCGCCGAAGAGAGCTGTCATATGGCATACCCGAGGCCGAAAGGCAAGGCCCTTCCATGCAGCGAGCGGCAAAGCCCCGACGGTGGAATGCACGGAGTCCAAATGCAGCGTCTAGCAATACGGTACGGCCGGGTGATCGTTCACGGGAAAGTGCCACTGCCAGAGGCCTGTCCTACAAGCTTCCAAAAGCAAGGCCTGCGTCATCATCACTCTCTTCCCTTCCGTTCAACGCAACCTCTTCACATAGGTTCACAGAGCCCAGATGCCGATGTTCCTCACATTCGTGCTGCATTTAATCCGTCACCCGCCACTGCCCAGAAGTGCAATAATCTGCACAGCGGGGGAATCAAGGAGTCAGCACCCTCGTTCCTGCGTTTACACGTACAATATTGCCTGATGGTCGATCGATGGGCCTGACCATCTATGCGGTAGTCCTTCGGGTTAGATCGCAGTTAACCTTCTGTAAGTGCATGCTTGAAGCCACTCGACACGGAATTGCGGCGCACCGTGACCGGCCAGCCCGTCCACCTGGCCAAGTCCCAGCTGCTCTTCACACCAATCCGCAGGACTGGAGCCTCGAGGACCCGCCAGTGGCACTGTGGCACCTGCAGAAACGGCGGGCCATTGGAAATTGTGCGCTGCCCGCTCCGGCCCGGCGTACTATGCACCACCCTTGATGGCGGGTGCCGCGTGCGCTGTGGACCGTTTGGTGCAGATCAATCGTCCAGCCGCCCCTGTGCTTCCCATTCCGAATCGCAGCCCGAGCAGGCGCGCGTTCGCAGGCAACGGTGATCCGCACGGGCGGAGGCACGCCTGGAGATCGACGTCGATGGTGATATCGCATATCGCGAAGCGCTGGAGCTAGCGCTGGAGGGAGCACTTCCTCGGAAGTTCCACCTCCAGGCAGTCCTGGCCAACGCCGAACGGCGATACGAACGTTTAACCAGTAGGAAGCTCGGGATGCCGTACCCAGAGAGTTTGAGGGACGCTGCGCCCACAGTGTATGAGATAGAGACGGCATACAGCAGCATGCTCACGCAGCACGTCGCCACAAAGTCTAACTGCGCCGCACGCGAAGTCCAATGCTTTCGCCGTTCGGGCACTCCGAGGAATCGAAGATGAGCGCAGGGGCTGCGGGCATCGTCCGACGTGCCACAAGTGCGACAGCCCACAGGCACGCACGCAATGTCCGAGACGCATCGGCGCAGCGTGCTCAATCTTCACGCGCGAGCATACCCGCCGCCCGGGCTCGCCGCACGCGAAAGTCAGAGCCCCTGTGCAGCGGGAAGCTCCTCCCAGGCTCCTCGCGCCCAAACGTGCGCGAGAACCATCAGCGCCATCTCCCCTCATCTCGCGCGAGCGCCGCGCCCTCGTGGCAGCGATGGTGGGGCGGCGCGGTCCAGGCGTCCACGCGACCGCCGACCCCGCCCCCATTGATGCTCATTGATGAGTGATGATCGTCGATCTGCCCGCCCGAGTGCGCGGAAGGGGTCGAATGGCTGACGATGACTCTGCCGCCCGCCGCCTCCACGCATCAAACCTGTGGCTCGCGAGGCCGAGGAGCAGCGGACGCCGACCAGGCGCGGCGGTGCGGCGATTGTCTCCAGGACGAATCGGCGTGCGCGTGCGCGAGGGGCGAATTTGAATTGGGCGCGAGATATCGCCGCAGCGCTGCGCGACCCCTGACGGTGACGATGGCGAGGGATGGCCGTATCGTTGTACCTTGCGTAACGTTTAGTCAGGACTGGTGCTGGAGAGCATACGCATCATGTGCCGTTATGACAGCAGCAAGGGCCGGGCGGGTTCCCGCGCGGGTACGCTGCGAACTGATATTACCCGATACTCAGCGCATTGTGGGTATGTACGTCGATCTTGGATCCTCTGCACCGCAATGTGGTTTGGAAACAACTTTCAGAACGCGCTGAATTGAATGTCAAATTGAGGACCCCGGGAGAACACAGGGAAGTTTTTCACTCAACGCGAACCCGAGATTGGCTCATGGAAATCTTAGCTCTGGATGGAGCGATGCGATGCGAGTGCGGGTGTAGATAGGTGTAGATCTCTGCAGAAGCTCAATGTGAGACCAGCCCAAAGAGAGAACAAGGGACGTACCGGCGGGACACAGCTTTGTCTCACATACGCTCGTTCCCAGGGCCATGTAAGAATCAATCTGGTTGCCGGAGATGTATGCCTCATCCCGAGTCCCGATGACCTGCCAGAAATCTTCGCGTGAGTGGTGCGTGTGGCCTAAATCTTGAGGAAGCAGACGGACCGGATGACGGGCCATACCTAGGATTGTACCCCAAGGCCAAGGAGGCCGGCGAAACCGGCTTGGCCCCCAGAGTCGTAGCGTCCCAACAGCAGGTACACGGAAGGATCGGCACAGACAGAGAACACGCGCACGTCCGTCAAATGGCCGCGCAGCTCGCGGAACTGGCCGACAGAGGGATTCCGAGTCGTGTCGGCGGAGTTCCGCACCGTGGTAGGAAGGCCTGTGTCGGGTGACATCTTCACCGTCTATAGCACTTAGACCTCAGCATGGTAGGACGCGGGCCTACAGGGAGTGACGCACCTGCACTCGACTGCCTTCGCGCATCGTGTGTTCTAGCCCAAGTGCGGCCAGCACCTCGCGTTCGTGTCCTGGGCCATAGTCGCCGTCGCCGAGCCATACCGCTACATCCCCGTACTCATCCGTTTCGCTTGTGTGTCCGGCAAGAATGCTACCGCAAGCAAGGGAGGCAGCAGCAGCATTGGCAGACCGAGACAGCCGTCCAAGGTAGTCTCTCACGGGAGACGTGATAGTCCGTACATCGACGGCCGATGGGAGGATCCCAACGGGCTCTGTGCCGCCAGAAACATTCGTCGAGCGGTTTACTGGCACGTCGGTAGATATGGCATCTATAGTCGCGCGCGTGGCCGCTGTGTCGGCGGCGTTGCACCTCTCCGAGGAAGGAGGCGCGTCGAACAGAATCTGCATGATATCAGACTTTGTCAGTGCTCGCACGAAGATGCTGGCGGAAGGCTAGTGGTGTCGGCGGTATGTGCGACGAAAGCGTTGGACTCCTCGGCGTACTAGCCTAGAGATTGTACGCTGTAAGGAATCGAAGTGCGGACGACGCGACGGACCTGGCATGTGATGACGTCATGTCAAAAGGGCATATCCTAATGAGGAAGGTGAGTATGTTCGGAGGAGACGGCACTCGACGATGGCAGCTTGAGTCCTGCTAGTAGCGGAGAGATGACTACAGTCAATTGAGTATTCCCGGAACGCATAAGTTAGCGAAGTCCTGAACCGCGCTCCGTCAGGATATTTCAATCCGTATCGCGCGAGTCGAGAGCCTTGTGTGCTACCAACCGCAGCGCGAGCGAGAATTCTCGCGATTGCACGGTGGAGCCAGTGTAAAGCAGCAGGGCTTCTGGGAATGAGACTACGGTCGGGCAAGGCGGTCGTTGGGAGTAGCCATCGTAGTCGCCGTAAATGCGCGTGGAACACTTCGAGCGCAAGTGGCAACTCACCGGCAGTTTGTTCGAGGTGGCGATAGCCAGCGCCGGGAGTAAATTGTGGGAATGGCCATGCACTGATGTGTATCAAGGAATTCGACGCGTCTCACCTAGCCATTGGACGCTGCCAGAGGGGTGCTATTCGATAATAATGATAGAACCTCGGCCATCTTTGGGCATGTCGAGCGCGGATATGAGATCGTCGGCGGCTCGCCGGCTGCAGATCACGATGAAGCATCGCGCTTTGACCGGCCCTGAACCTGAAGTCGTTCAGTACCTGTCCTTCGCGTACTACACGACGTGTCTGTGCGCGATAGCTCTGTCACGCGACGGGGGTTTCTCACACGTCTGTCCGACGTTCGACGTAGATGACAATGGCAGAGATGATACAATTTCAGTGATACAGTAATGAACAGTCCAGACAAATCAACGATACACGAGTGGGGTGTGTGTACAACGAAAGCAGCCTGAGACGAAAGCGAGAGGACTTGGGCATGAGACGACGACGACACCTCTGGACACCAGCAGCACCTACACCACCTTCGGGAACTCTAGCAAGTCGTACTCGTATTCCGCAGGCTTGGGCTTGCTCCGCACGGGTACCCGGAATAGCACGTCCTTCATGCCCGGCCGCTTCAGAAGACACGTCTGCCCGTCGCGCAGCACCCATTTCTCCTCTCCGGGTAGAATCTCGTGTTGCGGGATGTGAAAGTTGCGTTCAAGGGAGTTGAGACGGCCAGATGGCATGCAGAGCCACGGCGCGTCTGGATCGGGGACCGCCCAGAGCTCGAGTTCGAAGGGAGAGTTGACCGCCTCATTCGTCGCGGTGTCGACGAAGTCCATGCAGTACTCGCTGACGTATGGGTTGCCTGGCCATAGGCGTATGGAGTACTTGCTTCCGGGTATGGGCCGCGTGTGGACGATGTCGCGGCCGGGACGTGGCTTGCGCTATCCCGAGACATGAGTGCGTGCAAAAAGCGAACGATGTACTATGTACCCCGGTGGTCCCAACGACCGTGTCAATGGATATTTTCACGTTCGCCATGACGGCCTTCCGAGACCCGAACTCCTTGATGTCTTGTTCCATCTCCTTGTCGACCCATGCATAGAGCTCCGCGGCTGTCCCCTTTTGTCTCCGGGTTGAAAGCCGTATGATGTCGTAATCGTTACGGGGGGTGACGTGCGGATACATCTTGTGGAAGCACTCCGTATACATCTCCCTGGCGAGTTCCACTTTGAACGGCGGCGACGATGTTTGTAGTGTTGAAGAGTCCTGTCCCAGGACTGGTGAGGACCGATTGTTGGACTGGGACCGACACTTAAAAGGACCGGACTTAGCAGCAGTCTTTCCCAGTCCTGTCCCGGTCACGGTCCTCAGTCCTTGGCAATGGATGCATTTACAGGACATGTGGGGACCGGTCATAATCAGTCCATGACCGGTCGAAAGGACCGGTCGGGACCGGTCCAGGACTGGTCCTCACAGCCACAACACAAGCCTGATCGCCCACTGGTACCTTTGATGTACTGTGTAGTTGATCACACGGTCACATGCCAGACACTCAGCATACACGAGGGCATATGGGCACAACATTTACATGACTTCAGCGCTGAGATCTTCCATTCTGACCTTCCATCACACTGCATCAAGCCATGGCCAACACACGCAGCAAGGGCGCTCCGAAAAAGGCTACTACTACATCAAGAAGCAACAAAAGGAAGGAGGGGCCCACCGAAGCGAAGGCTAAGGCCCGGAAGAAGCAAGAAGCATCCAAGAAAACGAACGGGCGTGGGAGCGGGGAGGGCAAGGTGAGGAATGTGTCTGTAATCGAGATAGAGGAGTCCGGGGAGGAAGGCGGGAGCCATGATGGTGATGGTGATGAGGATCTGATGGATGTAGACGAGGGCAGTGCAGAACAAGATGAGTACGAGGTGGAGGTAGAGGATGATGAACAGGCCAATGTCGAAGAGGGCGAGGGTGATGACGAGGAAGTGAACGATGGGAGTGCTGGCGAGGGCGACAACGAAGACGGCGAGAAGGTATGGTCTGCTCGAGCCGTGATACTGTCAATGTCAAGAGACTAAGTGTTAGTGTAGGACCGGAGCGACTCCGACATTGACTTACCTGAGAAGACCGTGATGAAGATCGACCAGACCGCCGACATGCTGACCATCTTCACGGCCACGGTGACGGTGAGATTCAAGAGCGGTGGTGTCATCACGGAGAAGTCTGGGCGTTGGTGCACAATCTGCAGGTAATACCAAGCTCAATACAAGCCCTAGGCATACAGCGAGGACTTACCGGCTGAATGACAGGGAGGATCCGAAGGTTATAGCGAAGAACGGGAAGAAGGCGGGCTGGTACACCGGGGCGAACTCATCCTGTCGTCGCCACATCGCATCCTTCCATTACCCGGAGTACCGTGCACGCTGTAAGGAGAAGGGGATTGAGGAGTCGTCCATGGCGACACCCAAGAGTATCCTAAAGGCGCGAGAGGAGGCCAGAGCGAAGAAGCAGGCAGCAGAAAAGCGTCAGACGACGTTGGACACGGTGGTTCGAAAGGTGGAGACGCCAATGTCGTTCACGCCGAAAGGCGCCCTTCGTGAAGTCACACGCCATGTAGTGCTAGGCGATCAGGTGGGCTCCTCGGCCTTCTCGGCTCACGCTCGCACTCTAACTTCATCCTAGTCTCTGCTAGTCGCGAGTACTCCGACATTCACTAACTGTCTTGTCGTAATGCGTCCCAAGACTACTCGCGAGGAGCTCCCAACGCGAGCCACGGTGCGCACAAATATCAAGAACGAGTTCGTCGACTACATGGGCAGGCTGCGTGAAAGCGTCGCGGCCGCTCCGGGCGACATCTCCACCAACTGGGACCTCTGGACCGAGGAGCACGCGAGCTTAGCGTACTTCGGTCTGATAGGTCAATGGATCGATGTCACAGCCGGTGAGTGGGACCTCCGCTGCGAGGTTCTCGCGTTCCATAAGATCTCGGGTGAGCACACCGGCAAGAACCTGGGCCGCTATTTCGTCAAGTTCACCGACCGCGCTGGAATCACTTCAAAGCGCGATGCGAGCGCGAATAAGGTGAGTCCAACCGGGCTGTGCATAGTACATGACATGCCTGACCTTCCTGTCGGCGCAGCCCGGTCACATCACCACTGACAATACTTCGAACAACGACACCACCGCCAAGGAGCTCGAAGCTCAATTGCGTAAGCGCGGTGTCGAGGGGTGGAATGCCGATGACCGTAAGCTTGGGTCAGTACCTGTATCTCCCCCTGGCCACTCGTGTTGTGCTGACGCGTCTCCGGCACGGTCCAGTTGTATTTCCCATGTCGTCCAGCTCGGCATCGAAGACTTCATGGGCGAGGTTACAAAAGTTGGTGTCATAGAGAACAAACAAGCCATCTGGGATTACGATCCCACTCTGCCAGAGAACGGTGTCGTGTGCGGAGGCCTCGACGTGATTGCGGTGATTCGGACACTGGCGATCAAGGTACGCTCACATGCTCGGCTCTTTGGTGTTCGCACGCTGACCATTTCCTGCTAAGATTCAAGCGTCGCCGCAGCGCAAAGAGGCATTCGAGCGCTACCAGAAGCAGTTCGGCTTCGAGAAGCCCCTCGTCATTCCCTTGCATGGGAATACGCGATGGGGCAGCGCACTCGGCATGTGCGAGCGGGCGTACAAGCTCCGTGAGGTGCGCACCGGCCTTAGTGCGCCTGGATTCAGCTGACATTCCCTGCAGGCTATCAACGCCTTCGTTGCGACTGCCCAGGACAAGTTCGGGCCTATCTCCATCATCCGGAAGGACGGTAAGGTTGTCAAGAAAATCCCGTGGTTAGCCTTCCGCCTGGAAGAGGCCGACTGGCGCCGCGTGGCACTTTGTACTGAGATTCTCGCCGTGAGTACCGAGTACGCTCCCCGTGTATTCTCATCCCTATTTGCTGACCGCTCCACAGGACGCTGACCGCTATTTGCAACACTTCTCATCGGAGAGGATCCCAACGCTGCATCGCGTGATCCCAGCGCTCGAAGCGCTCTGTACGCGGTGGGAGAAGAAGCTCGGCAAGGCTAAGTACTCGCTGTATCATCCAGCACTCAAGCGGGGACTCGAGAAGCTGGGCAAGTATTACCGGAAGCTCGATCACACCGGTGTTTATATACTCTCTCTCCGTGAGTATGCTCCCCCGCTGCCCCTCCGTCTCGGTCTCAACTAACCTGTTCGCAGTATTGCATCCCTACTACAAGCTAGCGTACATTGCCGAGAAGTGGGGTGGGGCGAAGGAGCAGGAAGAGGAGATCGCCGCGGGCAATCCCGATGCGATCAACTGGCAAGCACTTGCGCGTCAGGTCACAGAGGAGGCGGTATGTTGGTATGGAAGCGGCAGTACAGCGGCATGACTGACAACGGCACCGAAACGGGTAGATGGAGGCCTATTGGCCGAAACGTCTGGGTCAAGCCGAGAAGCCGCAGAGCTCTTCTCAAGAAGCCGAACATGCCCGCCGGCCCCATGGAGCTACTTCAAGCTCGGACGAGGACGAGGACGACTACGATCGCACGCGCACCCAGCGACTCCAAGCCGCGGGTGAGTCTGGGTGGCAGGCGGAGCTCGAGCGGTACCTCAAGGACCCCGCTGCTGACGTCAAGAAGGACACCGACACCATCTGGTGGTGGTCGGTAAGTGCCTCAACTAAGAGCGGATCAATCACCTCGCATATCTCCCGTACTGATTCTCTTGATACGCTACAGAAACATGTCGACACGTATCCTACTCTCGCCCGAATGGCCCTCGACATTCTCCCGATTCCCGCATCCTCAGTCGCGGCCGAGAGGCTCTTTTCGAGCGCGAAGGAGGTGTCCACTGCACGCCGATCTCGCCTTGGTGCAGACGTCTTCGAGTGGATCGAGTGCCTCGCGCACCATTGGGCGCGCGACGTCGTTGACTACGCGAGACTTAATAGTGATTTGGTCGAGGAGTATGACCTCGACGAGTTCCTTGAGCTTTGTGAATTGGACGATATGCTGCGCGACGACGAGGACGAGGACCTCTCATACTAGTGCCTATGTTATACCTATGTGACATACAATTCACAGAATACAATCGCTCTACTTCGCTTGCGAGCTTCAGTCCCGCCACACTGGCATCGACAAGTGAAAGTCGCTCCCCTCGATGGCGTCTAATCAAGGTTAGAGTTTGAATGCTAAGTCGACGCCTGGGGCACGCCTCCCACGGCGCGATGTCTCTCTCTCTCGCTAACATACACTCTCCCTTGCCCTCCGCTGAGTCTGCTGTATCTCGGTGAGCTCGTCGCGGGGCCTTGAACATTTGCCGGGTCAGTACCGATCGTATATCGCGCTACAGGGTCATTTCTAACATCATACAATCTATGCGCCACTTTACTGCAGGCTGGATCGCCTGCCCAGGTGTCGCACGTTTCGGCCACTCATGCGGCGTATGGCCTCCATGGAGAGCACATTGACGTCCATAGTGTGCGCTCAAATCGAAAGCAGAGCAGGAGAAGTGTTTCAACTACGCGATGTGAGTAATGCAGGCATCACAACGTCGTCTCCGCCACTGAGCTTCTCGATCCACTGCCCCGTTGTTCACTTCAGTCTACCCCTGGTGCGTACGCCTATGCATCGCTCGCGTACGCCCATCTGCTGCTCATGCATATGTAGGGGTTGCTCACAAATATGCCGCCCAGTCGTCCGTCCCTCGTATCAGCTGCCCTCGCGTTGTCCGCCCACGGTCTCACTCGCCCCACGTCCCCCGTCCCTCACTTGCTCAGCGCCATATGTATCGGTTGCTCGCCCGCACGTCTCAATCCAACATCGCCCAGCCCTCCTGCGCTCGTGTCAGCCACCCTCGCGTCGTTCGTCTGCGCATCGTCCACGCCTATGGCTCACTCGCCCCTCGTCTCTCAGCCCTCATCCCTTACCCGCCCCGCGTCATATGTATGGGTCGCTCGCCCGCACGTCTCTCACCCCGACGTCGCCCAGCCCTCCGTCGCTCGTGTCAGCCACGTTCGCGTGGTTCACCCGCGCTTCTCACTTTCCGCCACTTCGCCTAACCTTCCGTCACTCGTAGCAGCTGCCCTCGCGTTGTCCGCCCACGATCTCACTCGCCCCACGTCGCTCCGCGCCATATGCATTGGTTGCTCGCCCGCACATCTCACCCCAACATCGCCCAGGAGTCCGTCGCTCGTGTCAGCCACCGTCGCGTCGTTCGCCCGCGCGTCGTTCGCCCGCGGGTTGTTCGCCCGCGCGTTGTCCACACCCTTGCCTCACTCGCCCCTCGCCTCTCATCCCTCATCCCTTACCCGCCCCGCGTCATACGTATGGGTCGCTCGCCTGCACGTCTCTCACCTCGCCCAGCTCTCCGTCGCTCGTGTCAGCCTCCCTCGGGTTGTTTGCCCACGTGTCGTGCGCTCATGCCTCACTCGCCCCATGTCTCTCACCCGTTTCTTGTGTCAGCCGCCCTCGCGTGGTTTTCCCTTACATATTTTTGTCCAATGTGCTACCACATGTGATGTTCTGTTGTTGTGATGCTGTGCTGTCCTTGTATAGTGTGAACTTGCGTGCCCGCCTTTGAATGAATATCCAATGTATTGTTGTCTTGATATGGCTATCTGTTGTATGCACATGACTGCAGTCCGGACTGTTTCGGACTGGTCCTTCGCAGTCCAGGACTGCTAGGTGTCCATGACTGATCAGGACCAGTCATAGGACACCCCAGGACTGCAGTCCTAGTAGGACTGCTGTCCCGGTCCGGTCTTGAGGTTATGTACATGGTCCTGTCCCGGTCCCGGTCCCCGGTCCTGCTCTTGGGGGGCAAAAAACCGGACTGGACTGGACTATGCAACACTAGATGTTTGGGGTGTACTGGCGGACGACTGGAGGCTCGTGCACGGCGGTTGAACGACGGCGGCACCCTTGGCCGTCTTGGGCTTCGCCCGAGCGCGCTCGGATTTGCTGTAGGGCTGCTTACGAGCTGTTTTCTTCGCAACTGTCAGCATCCGAGATAGAAATCGCATGGAAAGCTGATACATGCCTTGTCGGAAGACTTGGTCTTCATTCTGTGCGAATGGAATGGATGGATACGACGCCGGTTGAACTAGATAGCAGAGTGGGTGCGTTCCGCAAGGGGCGCCCTGATGTTTGTCGTGTGTGCAGGCACAGAGGGCCCGCCGCTCGTCGATGTGCAGCTAGTCGACAGCAGTCACCTCACCGTTTAGCAGGTGGAACGCAAGTACTAGGCTAGAACTAGACTCGTAAACCAGCCTCACGTTCGTGGGCGGAAGACAATATTCGTTCCTCCCGAAAGGAGGCTGGATCCTCGTATGGGAGAGGGGGGCAGAGGCCCCCCGTGGGAACTGCGGACTTCCAACTTGCAGGGAGGATCGAGAGCAGTTCAAGGAGCGCTTGACAGCCTGTGACTGCGAGCCTGCTGCATCGCCAGCCGCGTTGAGCTCTGTCTGCCTCTCGCAAAGCGCGATGGTGTCCTAGGAAAGAAATAAATTTCGGCACGGACGACCTCGAAGATATACGCCCCTTTTGCCTGATTTTCTGCTCTGGGCAAGGCCTAAGGCCTGAGGGAGCAGGCGAGCGAGAGGGTGTCGAGCTGTTTGAGACTCCGCGGTTCCCACGGGGGACGTCTGCACTCCCCTCTCATACGAGGTTCCAGCCTCCCTTCGGGAGGAACGATTGTGTTCCGCCCCCGAACGTGAGGCTGGTTCACGAGCCTACATGTACTTTGATTCTGGGCGGTGGCTGCAGCACGCGAGCGAGAATCGCGCTTTGACCTGCCCTCAAGTCGTCACATGTTTCCCGACGCGTCGGTTCTGCGCGTGCCCAAGCTTCCTGCGAGCCAGTCGGCGTCGATGACAGAGCGAAAGCGTATACATTCCGAGTTATTCAAGTAAACGAACAGTCCAAACCTATCTATGATACACGAGTGCGGGGTACGTCGAGCGAAAAGCGAGCAAAAGCAACAGAGCATGGACGTAAGGCGACAAAGACACAAGCAGCACCTACACCACTCGCGGGAACTCCACCACATCGTAGTCGTATTTGACTGACCGCGGTCGCCTCGCAGGCACCCGGAACAGCACGTCCCTCTTTCCCGGCCGCTTCATGAGGCACGTCTGCCCGTCGCGCAGCACCCACTTCTCCTCTCCGGGCAATATTTTGTGTTGCGGAATGTGGAAGTTGCGCTCCAGAGACTGCACGCGGCCCGACGGCATGCAGAGCCACGGCGCATCCGGGTCGGGAATCGCCCAGAGCTCGAATTCGAAGGGGGAGTTGACGGCTTCGTTCGTCGCGGTGTCGACGATATCCATGCAGTACTCGCTGACGTACGGGTCTCCTGGCCACAATCGGATGGAGTACTTGCTTCCGGGGATAGGACGGGTGTGGACAACGTCGCGACCCGGGCGAGGTTTGCGCTGAGGAAGAGGTTAGTTCATGTACAGATCAAAAGGTGAGCTTCGTACCCCCGTAGTGCCCACAATCCTGTCCATCAACCCCTTCACCTTCGCCATGACGGCTTCCCTAGAGCCGCTGTCTTCGATGTCTTGCTCCATCTGTTTGTCGACCCAGGCGTAGAGCTCTGCCGCTGTTCCCTTGCGTCTCTTGGACGCAAGCCTGAGTACGTCGTAATCGTCGCGGGGTGTGAGGTGGGGGTAGAACTGGTTGAAGAAGTCCATGTACATCTCCCTGGCGGTCTCCACTTCGATCGGTGGTGGGGATGATTGAGAGGACGTGCTGGCCAACGAAGAGACGGTCGTGCAAGGGATCTGGACGATGGCGGGGCTCTTGGTCTTCTGAGGATTGGCCCGAGCGCGTCCTAGTTTGTTGTAGGGCTGCTTGCGAGCCGTGTTCTTCGCAGGTGTGAGCATACGTGACCAAACTGGAGCTGAAGTACTGATAAATACCTTGTCTGTGGACTTGGTCTTCATTCTGAAGGGACTGGACGCGTGACTGAAAGACGGGTGGGAGTCTGTGTGCGATGTAGCAAGATGGTAATGCTTTGTAGGGTGTTGAAGATGGCGTGTGTGGCGCTATAGAGAGAAGGGTGGACGGATGGATGGATGGTAGTGGTCGAAAGGCAGGAGTGCTCGGTCGCAAGCGCCCGAGCTGGATCGTGGCTTGTACAGATTAGCGCTCATGTGGAATCACGTGTCTCCCGCTCCGGCTGCGCGCTACAGCGCTGAGAGGCAGCTGGAGACCGCCGCAAGATCTCAGCGTACGTCCACGTCCGGAATCCCATCAAATGAGCCGTTGCGGAAAGGTAAACGCAAGGATATGCCGACCAGAGGACTACTGACGAGACTTGCGAAGTCTTATCCTGTAAGCTAGCCTCGCCATTATCGAGAGGGATGACATTGCTAACTACGCCCCCAGCATATCGATAGCCGTCGGAATGGCAGGATCAAAATGCATTAATACGCCAGCCCAGTATCGGCAGACTCTGTACGCACAGCGGTGACAGCGCCAAAGCCTCTGACCGCAGGTACGCAAAGCGGTTAGTCGATTGTGGTTCATAGATATTGACCAGGGTGGTACAATGATACAACGAATGCCCTAGTACAGGCGACACCCTTCCCATGCCTAATTGCCCTCGCCTCCCTCCCGCCGATTGTCTGCCTTGACCTCCCTAATCCGGCGGTAATTCTGGATCTGAGTCCCGTAAGTCACCCTCCTGAATAGTCGGTGCTTACCCTCCTCCTCCGGCTTGATGCGAGGAGGCTCTGCGCCGTGGTGTGCGCGAGGATAGTGTTGATGATAGTGCAGAGGTTGGTTGTTCGGAGGTGCGCGACGCAAGTCTACCTTGTTGTGCCAGGGGATACGCAGGCCTGGAGTCGGCGCGCCGTTGACGTTGTATACACCCATGGGCGCCAGCGGCACCCCGCCAACTGGGAGATGCGGAAGAGGACCCGGCGGGTAGAGAGGATGTATCCCATGGTTGTGGACGTCGATATCGTAGATGGCAAGCGGGTCGATTTGCCAAGGTCCGGGTTTCCCTGCTTCCGCCGCATGTGCCGTTTGGATGATCGCAATGGACATGCCCCAGGCTACGCATACAACCGCAACCCGCTTCAGCTGACCCGTCTTGCGGAAGAAGTCATCGAAGTATATGTCCACAGCCATTTGGTCGGTATATACCATCGCGGAGGCGCCGAGGAGTATGCTCCTGCCACGGTCCGGATCGAGGTTGGCCATGACTCGGATGAGCTAGCAGATTTACGGTGAGTCGTTGTCTGCCAGGGGTGTATCACATACTTACAACAGTTATATCCGCGTTCGCGTCGGTTAGAATGTCGTGGTTGGTGTGCGGGACTGGACGCTGGCTGTCGCACGCAGTAAGCCAACCATCGAACGGTCGAGAGGCGGAAGAACGACGAGGAAAAGTACTCACAGTCCCACTGTAGACTTGCGAGGGTACTTCCGTCGAGGTCAAGGTGAGCAGCCAGCTGTACGCAGGCACTTATATACGTCCAGTGCTCAAGCGCGGCCGTGAGTCTCCCCTAATTCGATTCAAGATGTACCATTGTCGTATCTGCCATGCAACGCCTACTCAGGCCTCATGCCAGGGATGGAACAATGTGACTCCCAACAATGGCCAGCCAGTCACTCTAGCACACCACCCATCATTGTGCTGCTCCATACGAGCTCCCTCGAGGCCTACCCCGCTCAGGGCACAATTGTGAGTGAACGAGATCGTTTCCGATCGAGCCATGGTGACTACGCAGACCATGCTGTCTCCGGCAGGGACAGAGCCAAAGCATCTTGTTTTGGATACTCCGCTGAAGCCAAGCGTCCTCGCTCGGGATTGGCCACCGTGACTATGGGCTGGGTTTGCACTTGAATGACGAGGCGCTTGGATGTCTGGGAGGGTCTCTCGGAATGTGGCCCCCCGATCACGCTCCGACTTATAAAGGCTGACGCTCTCATAGGCTCCCAAGCTCTCTCTCTCTCTCGTTCTCTCTCGGTAGCTCCCCTCTCTATCACACCATCAGCCACACTCGACACCTAAACGCGAACGTCAGACACAGCATTATGGCATCTGAGAGCAATGTAAGGACAACGCCATGCTTGTCATCTGGCACGTATTCGGCGCTGCGATCGGTCTGACACCTACCTACTCTCTGCAGGTTCCTCTGAAAAGAAATCTGTCCGCTGAAAGCGGGTGCGGTTATCCACAACATACCAGGCCCCGACTGCCCACTCCACCTGAGAGCTCGCCTGCACGCGAGTCATCCGACGCGCCTCCAGCAATCCAGACCAATCGTCAAATATACACCGAGTATGCACAGAGGAGCCATCCAGACATCACTCCGCAGAACGACTTCGAGCTCGTGATGCTGGGTGGCAATGTACTGGACCACTGCAGCACCGTGGTCCAGAAACGCAACTGGCTGTCGAACCAATGGGCAGGATACATGCGACACTTGGGCTCCGCCGATGCGATCCTGCAGAGATGCAGGCGACTTCTGAATAGCGCTGCCGAGTTAACCGGGGTACGTCGCATTCACAATGGTCTCCTGCCTGCCCACTGGCTTACTCTGACTTGCAGCGCAAGCCTTCGCCGGGGGACCCGGACGTTTTGCTCTTCTCCATCCGTGGCAGCCGATACTCCATGCGCGTCTGGCCGGGCCCGGCGGAGCATTCCGAGTATTGCCTGGATTTCTTCGACACGAGGACCCAAAAGCCGTTCAACACGCCCGAGGGCTACCAGCTCTGGTTCGTCCCATCCCCAGCGACCCCGTGGCTACAAGGAACCGGCCCTGTCGAACTCACCTCGCTCGAGATCACACACGGCATCCAGCGCAAGGACATCCGCGAGGGCGAGGAGAAGTTCGTACTGCGAGATGGGATGACGTGCATGCTCAGCCGATCCGGAGCCCCGACTATGATGTTCTCCGTCCCGCTTCGACAGCAAGCGAAGACGCCGTACGAGGGGGTGGAAGTCATCGCGCCGGTTCGTGCGACGTGAGGTGTTTGTGAGGGCTCAGATACCTGTGCTTGTCACGCTCTTGGTTGTATGTGGACGGCCTCTGTGTCCCTGTGAAGTAGTAGCAAGTTGTCTGTAGTCGCGTCTGCTAGTTATGAGGATATCTCTTTCCATTCGACTAGGCCGGAGTTTCGTCTATCATGTCGCTGTAGTTGTCACCGCGTACCACATAAATAACGTTCTATATCATGTCAGTACGGGGCTAGTCCGAGCCGGAAATCCTGCAACACCGCTCAACATGCTAAATGTGTGATACCCACACCTTTGTCGGACACGTCTAAAGAGCCCTCCGTACATTGCAGAACGATTTGACTGCGAGCTGCTGCTGTGCTGAAAACCGCAAGCTCGAAGGGGTGCTCAATTATCGCCGTTCGTTCGCTCGTTCGGGCGCTTGGTAGGCGCTTCACCTCCGCACGGCTCACGCCCTGCCGCGCGGGTGCAGCGTCGTCGCCCCTCAACACGTTAAGGTATGCGCGACGAGTGGCATAATATTATATATCCTCCGTGAGCAGGTTAATACCGCTACACGTTGGAGGTGTGCCCAGGGATCGATGGCAACATCGAAGGCAGCCCCCGCGGCGCGTCGTTGGGAGGGCGCTCATGGGAGCGCCCGAACGAGCGAACGAACGGCGAGAATTGAGCACCCCTCGAGTGGCGAAGTTCAGATGCATTGACCTAACGTCATCCCGGGGTTGAGCACCTCGGTGTCAAGCTACGCGATTTCACCAGTTGTTTATTGACGATTCTGCCTCCATACAACGCACAGAAAGAAGATAGTCTATGATTCAAAACGAGTAAGCTAAACAGCAGGAGTACCGGCCCTAGATGGGGGACGCTCGAGGCAAGAGCGAGGTGGGTCAACCGTCATGCAATGCAGGCGTGATGGGCGGATGCGAGTGCGGGTGTGTCGTCAGGGAGGGGGGTCGCCCAGAGTGCGCGGTGAAGCAGAGAGGCCGTGGGGTACGTACGGGGTACGGCGTGCGACGGTAGGTATTACGAGGACGGGGTAACGTTCCGGGGGATAGGGGAGGCCGAGTAGCGGCGCGTGGGGGCGTGAGCGATGGCTATGCGTAGGGGTAGATGACGTGGATGCGTGCAGCGACGAGTGTGGGGAGGGTATAACTAGTAAGACAGCGGCGAGAACGGGATAATGCAAAGATGGTCCTTTGTGCCAACGCGAAACGATGCCGGGCATCGACATTAGAACTTCGAGCCAGGGTCCAGAGGCCCGAGCGGCCCGTACTCGTGCTTTCCTGACCGTCCCCCACTCCGCTTCTTCGCGTGCGTCTTCCACTCGTCCGCCACTGCCGAGCTGACTGCGCCAGTCTCACCAGGCGTCATCGGCGTCGTTGGTGATAACGCTGTCCCCCGTCCACCCGCTGTGGCTCGCGAGAGCGGTGTGTACTTTGGCCCATCTGAGAGCTGGAACCTTGGTGCGTCCGAGAGCTGACGCCCCTGGGAAGGTCGGTCATCGAATCCCGCCTCGAGCATGGCTTCCAGATCCGAAGCGGCGACGGTTTCTGCGCTCTCGAGTGCTTGCGCATTGAGACCGATGGGCGGTGGTGGATACTGCGTGCTGTTCTCGTTGTAGCCTCCGATCTGCGCGCCCCAATGGTCGTCGTCGGATGACGCGACAGAGACCGTGTCGGAACCGTCGTATTGACTGTAGATCTCGCTCCGCGTATTGCGCTCGCCGTTCGCGCCGAGGTAGGCACCGTGCTTGTTCTCGAAGTCCCGTCGGCGACGCTCTTCCCGGCGAATCTTGCGAAGCCGCGAGCGCTCCCAGTCTTCCCAGCGACGCATAGGAATGTTGTTCACGCCAGTCCCGGCCGGACCATCGCCGTGAGCTTCGCCCTTGCCTTCACCTTCGACTTTGCTGTGAACAACTTACAGTGAGAATCGACCATGTGCATACAGTGCGGGAGTGGACTTACCGGGTCTCACCCCACGAGAAGTCGTCGAAGTGCCAGAACGCGTAGACAGGGAGGACGAAGTTCCAGACGGGTAGCGCCAGCAGGTAGATCAACATCCAGAAGACGTAGACGACCTTCCGTGTGGTGATGAGGATGAGAATAGCAGGAAGACCAAGAACCGCGATGAGAAGAACGAGGGGGATCGCCTCCTGGAAGTTGTGTGGCGGGTTGAGCGCCATGCCGATGATGAGCATGTACGTGAGGGAGATGGCGATGGGGAGGACAACGGTGCCGATGAGGTCCATGAAGACGACGAACTGCATGCTGAAGCAGAACGTGCCACATAGGTTCCGGACAAGGACGAGTTCCATGAGGTTGTGAATGGTGGAGTTGATCCATCGCCGACGTTGGGAGAGCAGGACCTGGAACGTGTCAGGGACGACGGTTCTGCACTTCGCCTGGGGAAGGAACATCATCTTCCGGTTCGGGAACGTGCGCAGGAGGATCGTGGTGAGGAAACGATCTTCTCCGAGGAGCAGCAGGTTCTTCTCGTGCAAGGTCGTGACCACGGACTGGCTGTACTCCTTCACGATCTCCGGCTTGATGATGAGGGGTACCCAGTCGTCACCGCTCTGCTTCCGTGCCTTCAACCTGAACATAGAGAAACACCCGGGAAGACACGAGACACCACCGAAGACGGACTCGAAAGCCTTGGCGTTGTGATGGGAGATGAAGTACTCGAAGACCTGGATGGCCGTCACCCACGACTGACGCTTGTTCGCTATCCGGGTTTCGCCACAAACACCCATAATCATCTGATCATGGTGCATGCAGTTGACGAGGTACTTGAGGGAGTCGGGGAACACTTTCGTGTCGGCGTCCACCTGTGGGCATTGGGGTCAGCGCCGTAAACGTTTCGCGACTACGGAATCTGCTTACCATAAGACAAACTTCGAAGAAATCGGGAGTAACTCCCATAAGGATATGAATTTTACGGAAAAGGTCGAAATCGAGAGGCGACATCCGGTCGTTGTAGGTGACGCGGGAAAAGAAGTTCATCAGGATCAACTGACTGTCGCGTTTGCCTCGGTTGCCGGGCTTCTTCTCTGTTGCAGCTTCCAACTCTGTTCCACACTTCACGACGATGACGGTGGGCGTCCGACGACCAGCGACGGCTACAAAGAGGTCAGGGCAGGGCGCACAGAACTGACGATCAGGATACTCACTGTAATGCCCGGCGTAAACCATCGCTCTGTTCTCGGCCTTGGCCCCCGAACCGACAGCGGCGTAGCTCATAGGCACCGGGTTGCCGAAACGCGGGTCGGCCTCCAGTAGACTGACGCAAATGTCCGGTGTACTGCGCTTCTCACCCGCTCCAGTGATCATCCCGTCCGCGACAATGAACAGCAGTTTTCGCGCATCCGCGTACGAGGTGGTCGAGATAGAGTCCAGCGTCGTACGGAGAGACTCCTCGCCTTCCGAGTAACACGTCACCAGGCAGACAGCGAACAGCTCCGCGCCTATCTGGGCAAGACTGACCACGGGCGCAGCACCGGCGGAGTCAGCGTTGACGAGTGTTGAGTTCGAGGACGCGAGAGAACGAGCGCTCTTCCCGCTCTTCGCCAGCTTCTTCGATCCACCGGGACCCGCCCAAGGCGCCGTTCCATGCAAGTTGTCGATCGAGATGTTCGCTCCTTCTGGCATTACCGCGGGGCTAATCGCGGAGCGGTTGAGGGTCTGCTTGTCCGGAGGACCGGCCAGGCGCGAAGACATGAACCAGTTGAAGACGCAGGCCATGACGAACCGGACCAGCACCAAGCTCAACACGACAATGAGGCCGGCGTACAAGACGAGTTGCGAGATGACGCAGCCTGGAGTGATCTTGTCGATATTGCCGGCGTAGTAGCGCTGCACCAGGCACGGCACAGCTTGACGGAGATCCGAGCGGTAGTAGAAGAGGCGGGTGCCGTCGCGGCCGCTCTCTCCGGGCATCTTCTGCAGAATAGTGCGGATGGCGGCGTCGACGTTGTCGGAGGGAATGGGGTTCGGATGGATGCTCATGTACGGGTTCAGGTTGAGGACTGCACCGTCGAGTACGAAGTAGTTCTGGAGCTCCGCGACCTGGTCCCAATCGTAGCCAACGATCAGAGTGGTGTTGATGAACCCGAGCGACTGCATTGTGGACGCGTCCAGCTTGGGAAGAGGACAGCTCGTAGCATTGGCGCAGGGAGCCTCCGTGGCCGCGCGGAAGGAGAGGCCATTGCAAGCGGGGTAAAGGCTGTTGTCCCGCTGGAAGAGGGTGGTGATGTCCTGACCTGGGTCCTTGAGGAGGTCGACGAAGTTACGACCTGGCAGGGTTGGGTATTTGGTGATATTCATTTGCCAGCCCTGGACACCCAGAACACCCTGCACCGTCCCCTTCGACGCGAACCTGCCAACCAGCTGTACAGTGGTGTCCGGACAGAGGACCTTCTGGAAACCGACGGTGAGGAAGCCAACGACACCACATAGGACGATGATAATGAAGCAGAGCGCGATCTTCTCTCGCCATGCTTGACGCTTCTGCTTGTCCTTGAGCCCGCCTAAGGACTCGAGCAGGAAGTCGGGCGCCCAGAAGGAGACGACACGCGAGAATATCCGCCATGCGTCGAGCGGCGGATCGTCTGAGTCCGGTGCTTGAGGCTTGCCAGGGAGCGGCGCAGCATGTGGGGTAATGAGCGGAACGGGCGCGACGCTGCGCTCGGGACGAGTTAGCGTCTTCGCACGGCGGACTGTCGTGGCCGAAGGATTCAGAGGCCTTGAGGTTGGGATCGGTACATCGGTGGGATCATATTTGGGTCGGAAGGGAGCAGACATGCTCTGGGGGGAGGGGAAAACGAGAGACGGGCAGTGTGAATGCGGCGGGGGGCGTCGGGGGAAGGAACGTGGGGGGAACGTCGGCAACGGCGACGACGAGGAGGGCGACGAGGGAGAAGGCAACGACGAGAACGCCCGTCGGCTCACAGCGAGCTAACCGCTGGTGGCACTCTAACGGGAGGATTCACACTCCGATTACCAGAGTTTTCTGGAGAATGGAAACCCCCGAAAGGAGGGATTAGGTCAGAGTGACAGATGGAGCGCAGGAATGTTGATCGCTTCTTATTTGCTATCAATCATCGCTTCTTGCGCGCCACCCGCCACCAATGCAACATGATGCACCCGTCGAGTGCCCAACGCGTCGGAGTGATGCCTCTTCTTCCTCAGCTACGAGCGCGCCGTGTTCGTTGCAATGTCGACGACCACACTTCATTCTCTCTCTATGTCTCCCAGTATTTCTCGCGTCGCGTCAGAACCAATTCTTGAACACTCGGCGGATCCGCCACAAACAAATCAACCAGAGGCAATCCATGACCCTCGGGTAGCGCAGGTGCGACTCGGAGTAACGAGGTAATAGCGGTCAATTGCGTTGCTCAAACTCGTACAAAAAGCTCGGGAAGCTGGCCTCGCAGCACCACGCAAGCGAATACAACCGCCTGAAGTTCGGAACCAATGGTACGCTGCATGTTTCAGAGAGCGGCGTGCTGCTAAACGCCGGTGCATAGGCTCGCCGCTGGTATATGTACCGTACTCGGTTCAAATGCCCGAGCACTACCAGGAGATGCAGGCCCATCAGGTGCGCTGCGCCGAGCAGCGAGCCTGGTGGCCCAGCGGGAGCCACTCGTCCCGGAGACTTTCTCTATCCGCGGTGGTACCTTCAGAGCCGCGGTCGACGACCCATCTCGCTCCTGCTCCCCCCAACAATAGTGCTGACCTCAACTCGAATCTGCGGGAGCAACTCTCGGCTGCAATATCCGCTCCTCTCGTGATCCCGCGGCAACCACAACCGAGTCCGCACCCCGGCAGACCAGAGCCGCAACCACACTGGCAAACGTCCGAGACACATCCCATTGTGTACGCATCTTCTTCTTCTCTCCAATCCGACATAAAATCTCATGTTTTCCCAGCATCTCAACTATAATACCGACCGAACTATTGCCTATAATATCAGCTCACCTAGAACGCTGTACTGACGACTACCCTATCGTGTTCCGACTTCCTCGCTCTCATCTGCTTGACCGGGCTGCGCCTCGACGCATAGAACCACCCGCTCCCATCCCAGTGCCCGCTCCAGTGAACTCGCCCTTGCTCGCCCCTACTCCCCAGTCGCGACCACCGAGCTCGTACTCTATCACGAAAACGCTAAAGCTCCCAAACTTCTTCTGGGTGCATCCAAGTATCAGGCGTACCTTCCTCGGCGACTCGGTTACTCTCCGATCGAACACAGGAAAGCGCCCTCGACCTGCTTCCTTTGCCGCGACAAGTACCGTGCAGTATCCAGACCTACCGCTAGACCACAAGAGGCCAACAGTCATTCGCAACTCCTCGTCGCCGATCGTCTTCAAGGTCAAGAGGAAAGGCGATACACCTGTATCGCCGTCTATGTGAGTGACATGAAGAAGCCTCGCATCACTCTGGCTGAGCGAAGCGACAGTCTGCAAGAGGTCGACAGAGCGGTGCCACGGCCACACCCGGCGCGATTACCAAACGCACCCCTCCTTCATCCGCCGGGCATCGCAATCCCCGAAGTACCCCGGATCCCACCCATAGGCACCGCAAAACTTATTGGCAATCTGTTCTTGTCGTCGTGTCCGGGCAAAAAAGGTGCGCTCCTTCGACTCGGTTGTATATGTGGGATGCTCATTGCCGCCATCAGTACGACTTGATGGTCCCGTCAGAGGGCGCAGCACTGTTTGCAGGGATTTAAAATCTGACCTAGAGCGCATCAAGAACGTCGGCGTTGCTTGCTTAGTCTGGTGAGTGTATCTCTATCACGTTGCGCTATCGCGTACTGAAGTATGTGTTCAGTCTTCTCGACGATCATGAGCTGCAGTCTCTCGGCGTCACATGGGCGGACTATGTCGAGGTCGCCGGAGAGCTGGGGATGGATGTGCTACGGTACGCGATCTCGACAGACGCTCCCCGAGCTGGATTCGACCTGACGTTCTTGCCATGCGCAGGTTGCCTATACCGGAAGGCCTTCCTCCAAGCGACCCTGCAACGCTCGACGCGCACCTAGCGGAGCTGATCGAGACGTATACCCTCCGCGGGTCTGCAATCCTCGTGCACTGTCGTGGCGGAGTCGGGCGCGCGGGCATCATCGCCTGCTGCTGGATGCTGAAACTCGGGCTGTGCGGCTGGCTCGACGCGGACATACTCTCCCCTCCCCCCCACCTGGCCGACGACAACGCCAGCGTGCAGCAGCCTGCGGAAGTGGACGTCGAGACGATGCGCCTGGTAGAGCGGCTAATCAGCGTCGTGCGGCGGCGGCGAAGCCCGAAGGCGATCGAGACGTACGAGCAGGTCCGGTTCCTCGTCGACTACGTCCAGTTCCTGCGAGAGCGAGCCGAGCCGAAGGGGACACGCGTGGAGCAGGATTGGTTTGCGGGATGGGAGGCACATGTGGAGTGAAGGGATGCAGCGAGTGACATGACTATTGACAATCTGGTACGGCCCTTCCTTGTATACACGCTCTTTGTGCTGTGGCCATGCTTTCCGGAGAGGGTGACGAGTTGATACCACACCTATTGTAGATACCACGAGGAATGCGTATAAAGAACATGCAAGTGTATTGGAAACTGGTATAACAATTCCAAGCTGATGGCTTTCTTCGAACGGCGACTTCGCGCTCACCTCCTACCCCACAACTCCATCCCGGGTCACCGGCATTCGTTCACCATGGCATGACGACGCTTGCTCAACTCGCGTTCGACGACATATTCAGCGTGTAGCAGCGTGACTTCAAAGCGCCGCCATGCACGACACCCGGGTATGCGTCAGAAATTCGGACAAGGTTGTTTCCCGGAACATGCATCACTGACCCCCGGCGGGGGTCGGTGAACTTGGCTACGCGTCATGTATGGGGCTTTCTCTTCGCAATGCTACTAAGTCAGCGAGTTTGATCTGCCATGACACTCAATGGTAAGCAGAACGCAGACGCCGCGTAATGTATCCTTCAACCACTGTAACCAGTAGGTTTAGACTCGGACGATACCTCCGGAGAACTATCGTCAGAACCATACCCCGGGGTGACATGGATGACACCCTTGTGTTGAACGACACGAGCACTGCCACGGCTTCCAACATACTATCGGCGCAGGGCCGGCCGCTGCGAATCGCCTGCATGCGCTCGCGATTCCGTACTACATAGCACGCCGCTACCAATTGTACATTCAACACATTCGATCGTATTCATATACAAGTATAACAGAACCGACTGCAAGGCCTATGAGAGAGCAACGGACAACAACTTGAATGCCATCGTGCAGTGTCGGAAGGAAGGAGTACCACGTCCGCGATCAGTGCGCACGGCGCGGTTGCAACTGGTCCATGTGGTTGTAGTATGCCATCCGCGGGGCCTGGCGAAGCGGGATGGTGAAGATAGCGTCTTTGGCGCCGGGCCTGCAGAGCACGCAAGCCATCCCGTCTCTCACGACGATCTTCTCCTCGCCTTCCGGATAGTCGTCCCGACTCAGACCCATGGAACGCTCGAGCGTGAGCAGCTCGACAGGGCCGGTACCTTGGAGCCATGGCGCAGATGGGGCCGGGACGAACCACAGCTTGAAGTCGTCTGGCACGTTGACGAGCTTCTTGGTCTCCGTCTCGATGAAGTCCAAGCAATACTCGGCGCGCGCCGCAGACCCTGGCCAGAGCCTCATGGTGTATTCGCTGCCGTCCAAGGGGAACAGAAGGATTTCGGGGTCGTCGATACGAGGTTTGCGCTGAGGATGTACTCGAGCATGAACTTGTGCGCAAGTGAGAATTGAAGAGAGATGCCGCGACGTACCCCCGTACCCTCAAGAACACTGTTCAAAACGTGCTTGGCCGCTTTCAGTACCGCATCCGCAGATCCAAGCTCCATGACGTGGTATTCCCACTCAGCCGCCAACCAGGCGCGCTTCTCGGCAGCATTGTTGCAGTGGGACAGACGATCTCCTCCCAATACAAGGAGATCGAAGTCGTTCTGCGGTACGATGTCTGGATGCGCCATCTCCGCGGACAGGACATACTCGCATCGCATCGTTCCGTCGGCCTCTTGAGGGGCTTCTTGTGCCTGCGCAGGGGGTGAGCTGGAGGGTGGGGTCGGGAGCCAACTGTTAGGGTGGGCTCTGGGTGCCTGCTCATCATCGGAAGCGGAAGATAAGTGTCTCTTCAGAGGGACCTGACATACATGTTGAACATGAGTGACGACTGCTAGCGAGGGATGTTGGAAACGACTGTACATAAATCTCAGACGCCATGACGATCGTTGAGATGCTGGTGATGAACGTCGGAGGTATGGGACACGACCCTTTGCTTGACTCAGAGAGTCCGAGATTGCGGATGCGGGGATGCGGGATGGGGGGAAACGGTCTACGAAGTGTCGGTCTCCCGGGTATATGTACCGTATCTGGATGGACACCGAAGCGTGGCCAGAGGCCACCCCGTGGTGCTAGCCATGGCCGGGCGAGATCGCGCCTTTGTCCCTTCGAGTCGGACAATGAGGAGGTATGCGTACCCATGAAGCCGTGTTGGGTGCTCGCAGTACCACGTCCAAGCGGCACGGCTTCGACTTCCTGAAGGCATTAGAACAAAATGGGTAAACGGTGGGGAGGCTATTGGTCGTGCAGAGCGGCGGGTGGGACTCTTGGAGTCATCTTTCGTTATGAGCCCGGGTTTGCATTGACTAGTACAGAGGATCTGGTGGCCGGTAGATTGCCGAGTCCTATTGTCCTAGCATGAGTGCGCATGCTCGGACCAGTTAGGGAGCTCCGTTTTCGCCAACTCATGCTATTGTCCTCGTCCGCGTGTTCGACGAACAGGAGCCAAGCGTAGCCGGGGCCACCTTCGCGCAGAGTATATAACTCTGCCCAAGAGGCGGAGGAGCTGGCGAGCTTTCCTTCCTGCAATCACCTCAACCCAAAGCTCAAAGCTGTACGTACCTTCCCTTCGCACATAGACTGTGCTCTTCGCCGAGCGGCCTTTGAACCCGGAAGACCAGACCCTCGTTGTGGCAGAGGGCCTCGTCTGCGGAGTTGGGAAGCGACGACCGGCGGTCGAACAGTAATTCACAGGAGTTTGGCTTACCTTGCCCTGTAGTAACGCGCGGCCACTGGAAATACCGCATCGTTCCCAAGCATATCTACAAAGCTCAAGCAATCAAGCTCATAAGTGAGTGTCCAAATGACCCGCAAATGACGAAAACTAACCGTAGACGACTGCCGATATAAAGTCGAAGAAATGGCGAACCTCGGCCCCGACCATGGTCGTAGCGTCTTGCTGGGTTCATCCGGCATGATATACACGGACCAGATGGCTGTCGACATCTACTTCGACAACATCTGGAACACGGCCGGCAATGTGAACCGGCTCGCGATCATATGCGTAGCCTGGGGTATGTCCATTGCGGTGGTACAGGGCACAGATGCGCCACAGGCGGGGAGGCCCGGACCCTGGCATATTCGAGGAGCTCTCCTCAATCATCTCCTCGTTCAGGACCACGGTTTACACCCCCTGCAGCCCCCAGGGCATCTGCCAAACGTTCCCGCCGGCCAACCTCTTCCCCCCGCCGGCTTTTATGCAGTCGGCGGTATGGTCACCACAGGCCATCACGTACCGTGGCACCATCGCGTCGAGATCCGTCGTGCGCCGCCGCACGATGGGCCTCTTCATTACCATCAACACTACAGGCGAAAGAACCACCTGATCGTACCACCTCCGATCAAGCCGGCTGCTGTTGGGAAACATCGAGTCTTCAACACAATCACCTACAGCACCCAGATCCAGAACTACCGCCGGGTCAAGGAGATCGGTGGAAACGAGGATCCAGAGGAGGATTAGGCGGGTTGCGTCTTGTGTTACGAGTGCATGTGCTGTATCATAGTTTCGATGTCGCGCCCCGGACTGTTTCTGTATGCAAGCGGTGATTGTCACGAATGATGAATAAGATACTCAGGCCACTAGGGGCAGCGTGTGGCAGCATGCGAGGGCTCCAACTTGCCGGGCGTGGTATGCGCGTCGTAGGTCCTTGTGGACATAGAACAATCGAGGCGCACAAGCTCCGCCTATGTGCGTTGTGCGGCGCTACAGTAACATTGGAGGCGACCCGCTACGCCGATCGTGAGTGTAGCTTGAAGCCCCGTGAGCGGTGTAGATCCAATGCACCAACGCATAGAACACGTACATTGAACTGCGCGGGGACTCGTTATCAACGTCTGGAGTAGTCCACTACACGATGAGGAGTCCGACACGCGCGCGTACGGACTTATGTCGGACGGTCCGACATACTGTAAGCGCTCACGGCATTCTCCTTTGGTCAACCGTCACGCGTCACGGCGTGAAAGGGGCGCTTACTTCCATCAACACTTGTCTTCCGTCCCACCATCTCACCTACTACCGCTCTCGCGCTACAGCACCATCTTTCTCCGTCCAAACTTGTGTACTACACTATTTGCAAGATGAAATCCAAGTCAACGCAAAAGGTCCGCGTTTACTGCCGAGTTTGAGAAAGTGAAGTGGCTAAACATGGTGCAGACCGCACGCAAGCAGCCTTACCAGAAACCCGCTAGAGGGCGGGACGCCAGCGTGAAGGCGAAGACGACGACGGTTCAGCCCCTCTCCCCGGCTTCCTCATCTTCATCCTCATCATCAACATCCCCTCCCTCCGTCAACCGTTCTCTCGCGTTTGAGACGCTTCGCGAAGCTTACGGGGGGGTCTTCCACCAATTCTATCCTGGTCTCACGCCACGCGATGATTACGACTTGTTCACGCTCGGAGAGAGAAAACGCGAGGGAACCCCGGCCGAGCTTTTCGCATGGGTGGACAAGCAGATGGAGCGAGACATCAAGGAGTGCGGCTCCCGGGAGGCCGCTGTGAAGAGAATACAAGACGTTTTGAATATGGTTGTGGGCGTTACGGGGGTATGTCGTCTTGTATATGCTCTACATACGCGCTCATGGTCCGCATCAGCGCAAACCTCGCCCGGGTCGCGACATCGTTCACACCCGTGCTATCCCTGGAAGCAAGTACTCCATACGACTGTGGCCCGGCAACGCCTACGTCAGCGAATACTGCATGGACTTCGTAGAAACGGCGACGCAGAAGGCAGTCAACTCCCCTTTCAAGTTCGAGCTGTGGGCCATCCCCGATCCCGACGCGCCGTGGCTCTGCATGCCGGCTGGCCGCCTCCACTCGCTAGAACATAACTTCCACATGGCGCAAGACAAGATACCGCCCGGAGAGGAGAAGTGGGTCCTCCGCGACGGGCAGACGTGTCTGTTGAAGCGACCCGGGAAGAAGGACATCCTCTTCCGGGTTCCTGTTCGGAAGAGAGCTCAAGCCACTCAGTACGATTACGAAGTGCTCGAGTTCCCGAAAGAGGTGTAGATGTCGTCCGGTACCGTCTCTCGTTCATGTTTTCGCGCTTTCATCTCGCTTTCCTCTCAGTACTGCTCTGCCGTGGTGTATCATACTAGTTTACCTGGACTGTCTCGATTTTGGATGGTTGAAAATGTATTCTCTCTGTTATCGTGATATAGCCAAACGTCTTACTTCAGCTTGGGATCAGCGTGCGCCGTTGACGTGAAACATACTCGCTGTTGTACCAGTACCTGGCGCACGCGTCCATCAAAATCATCGACGCGTCGAGCATAGAGCAGGTGACGACTTGAGGGCAGGTTAGAGCGCGTCGCTGCGCGAGTCGCGCGATCGCCGCCATACCGTCCGTCCTCGATGTGCTCTGCGGTGCGCTCAGCTTGTGAACTACTTATCGATCCATGCATGGAATGGCTCCCTCAACTGCTGCCGGTATTCATAGTAGCCCCGCTCGTTGACCTCATTCCCGGCAGCGCGCTCTCAAAGGTTGCGTCTGTCGTACTCTCAGCCTCGAAGATCCACGATGCCTAGCTTCATCTTCATCGACGTCCATATTGGACCCACTTCCAGAGTCGGGTGCCGCTCTAGGTCAGCACTCGTAGGCTAGAACATGGCTTTCGACTGACTAGAGCACAGGTACGTAGGCTCGAGCTGTTCACTCTCCGCGTCAATGTCGTTCTCCTGGCCTCGGGCGCACCGCGGATCTCAGGTCTGCTTCAAGGCGTAGCGATTGGAGACTGACTTGTAACACCGAGGCACAAGTGCCTGACCTCGTTCTAGCCACATTCGAAGTTGGCGCTTGCCTTTCGACCACCGCTCGCAAGTAGCCTTACAAGAGACCCCAGCGTCCTAAGAAGGGACAGAGCTCGGCCGCCGTGCAACTGTCCAGTACGACTCTCCAATCGTCCGCTAGTACATCTCAATTCGCGACGCCGCCGTTCGGGTAGGAGCTTGCCAGAGAGATGTACACCGAGTGCTTCTACAAGTCGTATCCGTACATGACACCCCGCGAGGACTATGACATCCTCAGGCTCTCAACAACGAGACGAAAGGGCACGTCGGCGGACTCTACGCGTGGCTCGACGAGCAGATGGAAAGGGACATCAAGGATCTCGGATCGCGGATCGCGGAAAGCCATCCTGGCGAACGTGAGAGCCGCACTCAATACAGTTGTCGGGATTACCGGGGTACGTGGTATGCCGTCTGCTCTCAGGCGTGCACTCATGTTACGCGACAGCGCAAGCCAGGCCCCGGCCGCGACATCGTTCACACCCGCCCCATTCCCAATAGCAAGTACTCCGTCCGACTGTGGCCAGGCAACCCAAACGTCAGCGAATACCACATGGACATCGTGGACACCGCGACGAACGAAGCCGTGGACACCGCGACGAACGAAGCCGTGGACTCCCCTTTCAAGTTCGAGCTCTGGGCCATCCCTGACCCCGACGCACCATGGCTCGGCATGCCTTCTGGCCGGCTCAACTTGCTCGAGCGCAACTTCCACATCCCGCAACACGGGATTCTGCCCGGAGAGGAGAAGTGGGTACTGCGCGACGGGCAGACGTGTCTGCTGAAGCCGACGGGGGAGATGGACGTGGTCTTCCGGGTCCCTGTGCGGAACAATCCCAAGCCCGCCAAATACGAGTACGACTTGGTAGAGTTCCCGAACGTGGTGTAGGTGCTGCTTGGAGTCGTCGCTGTCTTCTGGACTAGCTTTCTTGCGTCTTAGCATGTACTCTACCTGTATATTAGTCTGGACTATTTGACTACCCGTGGATGATAATGCAATGGCTTCGTTGTCATAATCAACAGTTGCGCTTCTGCACATAGCGTTGACGACTAGTGACATTTTGGTAATTTGTTGCGCGCATAATTAGACGCGTCGTACTCGTGAGGGTAGCGGCAAGCGCTCGCCGTTCTTAGCCATATTCACCGACGAGCTGGAAGACAATAGCGCAGGCTCGTACGAGATTCTCATCGACCTGCTTATCTGTGAGCGTAGAATAAGGCCTGAGCCTGAACACGCCTACGGTGATCTACTTACAAGGTGCGGATTAGCATCCCAATTCCGCTCAACATGATACTCACGCAGACCGTTACCTCCCACCGCCGAATGGAAGGCCCCGCGCGCGCGTACAGTACCGCACACGAACTCACCTCTCGTGCAATCACTACGTATCTCACAGCTAACATCAACCGCGACCTAGTATCCACGCATTCGACTTCGCCAGGATGAAGTCCAAGGCTGCCAACAAGGTCTGTAACCCCTCTCCAACCTAGTTCCGTCCTGGAGGCTCACACCTAGTCACGCCTGCGCAGAAAACGGTTCGTAAGCAGCCCTACAACAAATCCGGCGAGCGCGCTCGTGTCGACACTCAGAGGGCGAAGAGCGCTGCCGCCGTTCAAATCCCAGCCACGAAGAGCGCTGCCGCTGTTCAGGACCCATCCACGGCCCTCTCAGCGTCCGCCGGTACATCCTCCCGATCATCTCCGCCGCCGTTCGAGGTGGAAACCGCCCGAGAGGCGTACATGGACTCCTTCAACCGGGCTTACCCACATATCACACCCCGCGACGAATACGACGTCGTCACTCTGGCGTCCACCAGACGAGAGGGGACAGCGGAAGAGCTCTACGCCTGGGTCGACAAGGAGATGGAACGAGAGATCAAAAACAACGGCTCTCGGGAGGCCGTCATGGCGAACGTGAAGGCGTTGATGGACACCATCGTGGGCACTACCGGGGTACGTATGGCCCACCTTCTGGCCTTCGCAGGAACTGACATCCTGCGTAGCGCAAACCCCGTCCCGGTCGCGACGTCGTCCACACCCGTCCTATCCCCGGAAGCAAGTACTCTATTCGACTGTGGCCAGGAGACCCGTACGTCAGCGAGTATTGCATGGACTTCGTCGACACCGCGACGAATGAGGCGGTCAACTCTCCGTTCGAATTCGAGCTCTGGGCGATCCCGGACCCCGACGCGCCGTGGCTCTGTATGCCGTCGGGCCGCGTGCAGTCCTTGGAGCGCAACTTTCACATTCCAGAACACAAGATTCTTCCCGGAGAGGAGAAGTGGGTGCTGCGCGACGGGCAGACGTGCCTTCTGAAGCGGCCGGGAAAGAGGGACGTGCTGTTCCGGGTGCCTGCGAGGAAACCGCGGTCAGTCAATTACGACTACGATGTCGTGGAGTTCCCGAGGGTGGTGTAGGCGCTGTTTGTGTCTATACACGTCCTGAGCGAGTTACTCTCGTATGCGATATCGTGGTCTCACGGCTGGGATTGTTGAAGTCATACGGTTGCTCTGCATCCCGGTGCGCAGCAAGTAGACCGCTAGTAAGTAAGCAAACCACTCGAATTTGACCACTGCCACGGCGCTTATCCTCCGCGTTTACTTGGCTAACAACCACCACCTTCCAAACGGTGGCTGAACATAGTCGACCTTTCTGCGACTTCTTGTAGTACAGGACTGTGACCTCCTACCTCCGACATGAAGTCGAAGTCTACCCGTAAGGTCTGTGCTCATTACTGAGCTCTCCGACGATGTGGCTAAATGAACATGCAGCCTGCCGCCAAGTCCTCGCGGAAGCAGCCCTACCAGAGACCTGCAGAAGGGCGGAGCGCTGGCGCAAATGAGGAGGCGACACCGGTGCAGCCGCCCCGGGCCTCCCAGCAGGCATCCTCATCCTCATCGACGGCGCCCCCTGCCTTTGATTCTTCTCTCGCACTGGAGACCATACGCGAGGCTTACGAGGGGTTCTTCCAACAGTTCTACCCCGGCCTCGCACCACGCGACGACTTCGACTTGTTCATACTCGCAGAGAGGAAACACGAGGGAACCCCGGCAGAGCTCTTCGCCTTGGTGGATGCGCAGGTCGAGCGGGACATCAAGTCGTGCGGGTCCCGGGAGGCCGCTATGAAGAGAGTGCAACGGGTCTTGGAATCCACAGTGGGCGTTACGGGGGTATGTCGCTCGGTACTCACTCTACACGCGTGCTCATGTTCTGCGGCAGCGCAAACCTCGCCCCGGTCGCGACATCGTCCACACTCGCGCCATCTCCGACAGCAAGTACTCGATCCGGCTGTGGCCCGGCAACGCCTACGTCAGCGAATATTGCATGGACTTCGTTGAAACGGCGACACAAAAGGCGGTCAACTCGCCCTTCGAGTTCGAGCTGTGGGCCGTCCCCGATCCCGACGCACCGTGGCTCTGCATGCCGTCCGGCCGTCTCCACTCGCTGGAGCACAACTTCCACATGGCGCAGGACAAGATACCCCCCGGGGAGGAGAAGTGGGTGCTGCGCGACGGGCAGACGTGTCTGCTGAAGCGACCCGGGAAGAAGGACATCCTGTTCCGGGTCCCCGCTCGGAGAAAGCCTCGACCCGCGCAGTACGACTACGAAGTGCTGGAGTTCCCGAAGGAGGTGTAGTCGTATTCCGGAGGTTCCCTTCGTCCGTGCTTTCGCGCTTTCGCTCCGCTTTCTTCGTATGTCTGGTCTGCCCTCGTGTATCATATCTCAATGTTTGGACTCTTTGATGTCTGGATCGTCGAATATGGATTCTCTCGGTGTTTGTGATATCTCTGAACGTCCGACTTGAGTTCGGGTTGATGTCGAGAACTCCGTCGAGGTCGAACACTGAGCGCTGAACGTTCGGTGGGCTACGTACGCGTGCCCATCCCGCGCGCGTTCCCCGACGCGTCGCAGAGCAGGTGACGACTTGAGGGCAGGTCGAAGCGCGTCGTCGTTGCCAGTGCACGCGCCGACTTCAGCTTCAGCGTGTGCGCCCCCATCGTCGTCCTCGCCGTGCGGCGTGCCCGACGGTGAACCTGATAGACAGATCACTACTACTTTGCTGCATGCACTGCGGTCCGCGATGGCAACCACTCAACGCCCTGTCCGGGCCTGGAGGTCGGGTCGCTTACGTTGAGTCAGGCGAGTCAAGGAGGCAGCCGTCCTCGTAATCGAACCAGCTTACATCGCAGTGAGACGCATGGGCAGCATATGCGCTACGGAGCGCAAGCCGCCAGTCGTCCTATCCCGTAGTACCCTACGCCCCTAGGCGTAATGAATGTCAAGGCGCGCATTGACGCGCTCAATACTTGGAGATCACACGTAGGTTCGCAGCTTCTCGTACGCAAGGGGCTGCTCCCACCGTAAGCTACAACTCATCGTTCCGATGCACAACCACTAACGTTGACATTGTTTCACAGGCGCTTACTATACACCGAACGCTTGTCTTCCGCCCATCACCACCGAAACGGTCCCTCCCTTCAAGCGCTCCCTCGATATCGCTGTGAGATAGTGCCTGTCACGACTCGCACACAGTGGTCATATCTGCTCTCAGGATGAAGTCGAAATCGACTCAGAAGCTCAAGGTTAGTATCCAATACCGACTCGGACAACGATCATGGGGTGGCTAAAACTCGCGCAGGCTGGGGCACGCAAGCAACCGTACCAGAAATCTGCTGCAGGGCGAGCTGCTGACTCGGGGGCCAAGGTGCTCGGCGTCCAGAACCCTGCGTCGAGCTCTTCATCGGCGTCTCCTCCAATGACAGCGTCTGCCCCCTCGAAACCAGCCTTCGCGCTGGAGACTGTTCGCGAAGTGTACGGAGAATACTTCCAGAAGTTCTACCCAGGCCTCACACCTCGCGACGACTACGACCTGCTGATGCTCGCACAAAAGCGACGCGAGGGAGCTCCTGCAGAGCTCCTCCAATGGGTCGACGAGAGGATGCAAAAAGACATCGAGTCGTACGGCTCTCGCGAGGCCACCATGAAGAGGATACAGCAGTTATTGGACTGCACCGTTGGCGTGACGGGGGTATGTTGCCCAATGCTCACTCCTCGGTGTACACGCTCATCCCCTATATCAGCGCAAACCCCGCCCTGGGCGCGACATCGTCCATACATGTCCCATCCCCGATAGCAAGTATTCCGTGCGGCTGTGGCCGGGCAACGCATACGTCGGCGAGTACTGCATGGACTTTGTGGACACCGCGACACAGGAAGCGGTCAACTCGCCCTTCGAGTTCGAGCTCTGGGCGATCCCCGACCCCGATGCGCCGTGGCTCAGCATGCCTTCTGGCCGCCTCTATTCGATTGAGCGCCACTTTCACAAGGCGCAAAAGGATATCACCCCCGGAGCGGAGAAGTGGGTCCTTCGCGATGGACAGACGTGTCTGCTCAAGCGACCAGGGAAGAAGGACGCGCTGTTCCGGGTGCCCGTGCGGAAGAGGCCTGGAGCCGTCCAATACGATTACGATCTTCTGGAGTTCCCGAAGGAGGTGTAGTCGCGCTCGAAGTCGTTGTCTGTCGCCCAAGTTTCCTGCTTCCGCCTCGCTTTCGTACTATGGACTACCCCGTGGGCATATTTTGTAGACCAGCGCGGACTGTTTGGCCATCGCTGCATTTCTGTGAACACCGACTATATCTGCTCTATAGTCTCCGCTCATCGTACCTTCCTTGCCGCTTTCGTGGGGCATACCCTGCACTCAGGCTAGTGTATCGTTCTTTGACATGGACTCTCCGGAGGTTTCAATGTCATCTTTGTCGCTACTTTGCTGTAGATTGCGATGTTGCGAACTGCTCCGCTCGATGTGCACCAGGCCTACGCGCGACATGCACACAGACGCGTCGGGGCGCGTCACACTGTGCGTAGATCAGGTGAGGGCTTGAGGGCAGGTTCGAGCGCGTTGTGTGCGTGTCTTGTGTACCCGCTGCTGAGATTGATGAACCATACGTTTGGGCTTCGACGAGCGTCCCCGACGACATCTGCAACAAGTGTTCAAGTGCATTCAGGACCGCGCCACCCATGGGCCCATGGGGTGCTGTGCACCTAGGAGCGCTGTTCCTCAGGCCATCATTGTACGTCCATCGGAGGCTGGGGGCGATTTAGATGCCAACCAGCTGAGCGTAGTACACAATCCAGCCTGAGCTCCGCTGATGTCAATGCACCGCTGATATATCCGGTCCATTAGTGAGTACTGTCAGCTGATTCCGGCTGCATACGAGTTGCCCACTCTCACTACCGCCGCGCACGCTGTTCAGTCCCTAGGAGTCTAGGACGACCTAAGGAAGGTTAGGGCGAACATGCGCGTCCTCAGTAAGTCTGAGTCGCTTGATTAAGTAGCATCGGCCTTCTACGCTAACGATTGTTCGAATAGTAGCCTGAGATCGGCATCTACTACGCGAGGCAAACCATGACGGCGCTTATTCACGTGAACACTTGCCTACCAACCACCATCTGCGGCCGAACATATTGTAGGCGAATTACCTTGAGCTTTCTGTTTCGTTGGGCTGTGCGCTATTCCACAATTCACCCTCGGAATGAAATCAAAATCTTCACGTAAGGTTCGTGCTCATCACTGCACTGTACGAAGATGCGGCTAAGTAGCTCGTATGTAGCCTGCAGCGAAATCCTCGCGGAAGCAGCCCTATCAGAAACCTAGCAGAGGGCGGGACGCTAGTGTGACTGCGAAGCCGCCTACCGTACAGCCGACCCCCCAGGCATCATCGTCCTCATCAGCAACATCCCCTGCCTCTGTCAACCGCTCTCCCGCTCTGGAGAGTCTTCGCGAGGTCTACGAGGAATTCTTCCACCAATTCTACCCCGGCCTCACGCCACGCGACGACTACGACCTGCTCGCGCTCGCAGAGAGGAAACGCAAGGGCACCCCTGCGGAGCTTTTCGCCTGGGTGGACAAGCAGATGGAGCAAGACGTCGAGGAGTGCGGCTCCCGGGAGGCCGCCGTGAAGAGAGTACAAGACGTTTTGGGTAACATGGTCGGCGTTACCGGGGTATGTCGCTCGGTACCTGCTCTGCGCAGACGCTCATGTTCCTCATCAGCGCAAGCCCCGTCTGGGTCGCGACATCGTCCACACCTGTCCTATCCCCGACAGCCAGTACTCCATTCGGCTATGGCCGGGAAACGCCTTTGTCAGCGAGTATTGTATGGATTTCGTGAAGACGGGCACGCAAGAAGCGGTCAATTCGCCGTTCAAGTTCGAGCTGTGGGCCATCCCCGATCCCGACGCGCCGTGGCTCTGCATGCCGGCCGGCCGCCTCCACTCGCTAGAACACAACTTCGGCATGGCGCAAGACAAGATACCGCCCGGGGAGGAGAGGTGGGTGCTGCGCGACGGGCAGACGTGCCTGCTGAAGCGGCCGGGGGAGAAGGACATACTGTTCCGTGTTCCTGTGCGCAGGAAGCCCAAACCTGTTCAGCACGAGTGCGTCGTGCTCGAATTCCCGAAAGAGGTTTAGCCTCCTCTTGGCTCCGCGTGTGTTGTATATCGTGTACAATGAACTTGAATGTATAAACCCTCGGACGATTCAGAAAATCATAGTGCGCGGCCGCGTCCCTAGCTAAGTATCCCAGTGCCAGAGGGGATTGGACGCGTCAAACCCCGGGTATGGCAAGCGAGCGGTGAGGCAGCGGTCGCGCCTATACGGTGTCTTGTCAAGATCGCTTGAGTTTTCTACAGTCGCATCTCCGAGGTGCGTGCACCGCTGTAGAGGGCGGCCAGAACAATACACTCGGATTTGGCCTAGGCGCTAATTCCGTAGATCACTTACTTCCCGTCCACCACCTCCCGGACGGTACACCAACACTGAACGCTGGTCCAACACCTGGCGAGAGTTTGACCTGCCATACAAAACCTGGTAGCTCCGTAGATGAAGTCGAAATCTTCCCAGAAGGTTTGTCCCCCGTTACTGATCAACCCAACGATGTGGCTAACGCTCGCAAAGGCTGCCCGCAAGCAGCCATACTACCAGAAACCTCAGGCAGCTCGAGACAAACTTAAACTGATTGACGGCTCGGAAAGGACAAGTGCGGCAGGCCAGCAGCACACCCCCGCCTCCGCCTCAACAACCACACCGTCTCTTTCTCCAAACCCATCCTTCGGGCTAGAAACTGCTCGCGAGGTCTACGAGGAATGCTTCCGCAAGTTCTACCCTGACCTAACGCCACGCGACGACTACGACCTGCTCAGGCTCGGACACGCGAAGCGCGAAGGAACGCCCGCAGAACTGTTCGCGTGGGTCGACGAGCGGATGCAACTTGACATCAAGAGCCGTGGCTCCCGGGAAGCCGCTCTGGCAAACGTGCAACGGGTGCTGGATGCCGTCGTAGGTGTCACTGGGGTATGCCGTCCAACTTACTCTCTTCGCACGCCCTCATGTCCTTCCTACATTAGCGCAAACCTCGGCCCGGTCGCGATATTGCACACACATGCCCCATCCCCGGAAGCAAGTACTCCATTCGGCTGTGGCCCGGCAACGCCTATGTCAGCGAGTACTGCATGGACTTCGTGGAGACAGCCACGCAGAAAGCGGTTAACTCTCCCTTCGAGTTCGAACTCTATGCCGTCCCCGATTCCGACGCACCGTGGCTCTGCATGCCGTCCGGCCGTCTCCACTCGCTAGAGCACAACTTCCACATGGCGCAAGACAAGATACCACCCGGGGAAGAGAAGTGGGTGCTGCGCGACGGACAGACGTGCTTGCTGAAGCGTCCGGGGGAGAAGGACATCCTCTTCCGTGTCCCTGTGCGCAGGAAGCCCAAACCTGTTCAGTACGAGTACGTCGTACTCGAGTTCCCGAAAGAGGTGTAGTAGCTGCTGTCCCCACTCGTCCGCATATATGCTCTGTCGCTGTCTTCGCTTGCTTTCGTAGTACATGTATCCGTCTCCGTGTATCATATGTCTCGCATGTACCACATATCATTCGCAACTTCTCAGAACTCGTGCTACTCAGGCGTGCAGTACATGCAGTCCCCGTCCAGATGATCATGATCCACGATCGCGACGCGTCGTGAGACGCGTTGCATTGGGATCAGGTGACCGCTTGAGGGCAGGTCTGACCGCGTACCGTGTTGCTCGCGATCGGCGCGACTTGTGCGCTCGCTGCCGCCACCGACGACAGACCGCTCGCGCCCGACGAGCTCGACAGCGCCCGCGATGGCTACTCTTGACGACCACATCGACCGTCTCTCTCAGATCGCTTTGTCCATCCGCGCCGCTGCTTCGCCCTCCGCTCACAGCGCGATCCCCGGACCTTTCACCCGCGCGATTCTAGACACTCCGCTCGGCGACCTCATCCGCGACAGCGACCCCTCTGAGATCGGGCTGTTCACGCTCATACAACCTCAGCAACAAATAGTCCCCGACGTTGAACCCACGAATGTCGAGATCGGACGCGTCGAGTTCCTGGGGGCCACCCCGCTCCGGAAGCCACCCTCGGCCAGGCATGCGAAGGCGGACGGATTGCGCCCACGGGAACACGACCCGGAGGTATACGCGAATGCCGCGCTGAAGTACCTGGACCGTTAGTGAGTGCCCGCGATTGAATGCGTGTGGGTATATGCGCGGAACTGAGAACGAGCAGTCAGTCGATCCGACCTATGCCGCGCGCCTCGGAGCAGGCAGCGCAGATGCTCGAACGCATTGAACATGTGCGAGCGAACATACATGCCCTGAGCGAGCAGCTCAAGCAAGTAAGTCGGCTGGTCCGTGGCTGGGTTCGATCCAACCGTTAAGCCCAGCATTCTAGTGCGGACGCTGCGGCACCCCCGTTGTCGCCCAAGTCTGCCCTCAAAGAGGAGGAGCGGCGGATTGAGGACCTCCAGTCGCAGATACAATACTTGAGGGAGCGGGTACGTCCTGCCATATGACATTCTCCGACGTATGTACCGACCCCGGCATAGAAAGAAGAGCTCGCGAAGAAGAAATCGCGTGCCCCGCTCAAGGCCAAACGCGAAGCAAAGACCCCTGTGCGGGTCACGCCAGCCTCGCCTCCGGATGAGCGCGAAGAGACTTTCTGGAACACTCCTGGAGCCGCTGCGCGCACACTGCATTTTACGGGAGACTCTCTCCTCGACGAGGAAATTGACATGAACGACGTGTCTGCCGCCTCGTTCGGGACTCCCATGATACCACCGAAGAAGGCCGAGAAGACCCCCCGCCATGGCCTCTTTTCGCGGCGTGCGCCGAACGTGGAACAGCCCGCCGAGCAGGCTCCAGAGCTGCACTCGGAGCCTCCGGAAGACGACTACGAGGAGGACGAGGTCGAGAGTGTCCTCGAGGGCGGCGAAGCCGATGAGGCCGCCGAGCCGACGGTTGTTCTACAGAAGGCGCCTCTATCCTCTCCGCCTGAAGAGCCGAAAGTCCCATCCCCTGCACCAGAACCTGAACCTGAGGCTCCTGCAGATCCTCCTGCCGCCGGCCCACAAAGTGCGGGACTGGCGGCGTCGCACCGCTCGAAGGTCAAGGTCACAACTGAGCTCGAGCGAATCGTGGTACGTGGTATCCTGGTCGAGGGGCTATAACAATGCTGAGCGCCAGGTACAGGAGAAGGTGTGGGCGACCGTCGGCGAGATCATCATGCCCGGGCACCCATTCGATGCGCTGGGAAAGAGTACGAACAAGAGCAAGCCCCCACGCGCAAAGGAGACGATGTGCGTATCTCTGTCACTTCCACACCTTGGAAGCATGTGCTCGTGTTCGTTCTTCCGCGCTTGTACTGACGACATCCTGGGCATAGGTCATACCTCCAAGAGCTCTCTACGCACACACCAGCGCCCGCCTCGCCCTCCGCCTCCAGCTTCTCCTCCCTCTCGGGCGCTGCACCCCCGGGGCCCGGCGGCGCCCCCACCGCGCAGCAGATCCTCACCGCGCACATGCTGCTCGCGCTGCTCGGGGCGCCCGGGCACGCGCTCACGCTGCGCGCGCTCAAGGACACGCTCGCGGAGAAGGCGGCCGCGATCGGTGCGGCGGGCGCGGGCCTGATGGGTGGGAGCGCGGTCACGAAGCCGGTGTATGGGTGTGTGGCGAAGCGGCTGCTGCGGATCGAGCGCGGTGGGGGCGAGCAGGTCGTCAAGTTCGACATGTGAGGGTGCGTGGGTGTTGCGGTTCGGGAATGGATGTGTTCGAGCTGATAGGTAATCATGTGTAGGTATAGAAGTGGCCTGTACTGAGCAATGCTGAACGATTGTACGCCGGTCTTTATTGATGAATACATGTACGTTGCAGAGCTCGAACGGAAGGCCGCAGACCCCACCGCTGTGAAGTACTGGTGACAGTGAGAGCTCCTGACCAAGCCGCTCTTGACTCGCCGGCGGGTATCTGACAAGACGTAGGGAAGGTGCCCGGGCCCATTCGTCTGCGCCCTCCGGGCCGTCCCTTCTGACGAACGGGATGCGAGACCCGTGAACGAATCTCAAGCGGGTAGGAGGCCCGGACTGACGTTGGCTCCTGTTAACCAAGCTCGAGATTGACGCGTTGAATAGCAGCAGGTTGAGGAGACGCCTAGGCCGGGTTTGGAGAGTTGACCGTCGCAATACCAGAATCATAAGATTCAATCCCGACAGCATGAGACGAACTATTGATCGACATACATATCACAACCATCCAACTAGGACGATGTCCCCGTGCTCCTATTTCTGCCGACGCAGTGGACACTGGCAAGCTGGTGCGGTGCGCACAGAAGGATCGACGGTCGACGGCCCGACAGCCAAGGATCTGTTGTGGCGCGGTCCGGCGGACCGCTACGGTCCCTGCCCAGTGCCTCGGAGTCCGGATACCCCCCAGCGCTGCATAAGTATGAGAGCCCCCGCGCTCTCAGCTCGCTCACAGCCCCGCGAGGCATCCTCCTGACGATTACCCACCCTCCAGAATGTCTCCCGTAGAGAACGGGTTCCACGCGAACGGAACGAACGGCCTTCACAGCGCAAACGGGGTGAACGGAACGTCCTCCTCGCGCCCGCTGACGCCCGGAATCTTCGCCCCCATTCCAACGTTCTTCCATGCTGACACGGAGGAGCTCGGTACGTACGGCTGTGGTAAACCGTAGCCGCACATACTGAGGTGACACGGGATCCAACAGACCTGGAGGCGTTCACCGCGCACGTCGTGCGCGTCGCCAAAGCAGGCGTCCGGCCCTTGCTCGCGGGCTCCATGGGCGAGGCCCACCACCTGACGCACGCCGAGCGCCGCACCCTCATCACCGCGGCGCGCCGCGCCCTCGACGACGCCGGGCTGGCGAGTGTGCCCATAGTGGCCGGGACGGGCGCAGGCTCGACGCGCGAGACGGTAGAGCTGAGCACGGAGGCGGCGCACGCGGGCGCGGACTACGCGATCGTCATCCTGAGCGGGTACTACGCGGGTGCGCTGGCCGGGAACCGCGCGGCGCTCAAGGCGTTCTGGGCGGAGGTCGCTGAGAAGAGCCCGATTCCCGTCATCATCTATAACTGTACGCACCGGCTGCCTGACTCGTGCTGTTCGTTCTCGCGCGTGCTGACGCTTTCGCGGCAGTTCCTGGGGCGAGCGGTGGCATCGACCTCGACTCCGACCTCATCACGGAGCTCGCGGAAGAGTGTCCCAACCTTGCGGGCGTAAAACTCACGTGCGTACCTGCCTACGTGCTTGTGCACTACTCTTAGCCTGACGCATCTTCTGTAGATGTGGAAACGTAGGAAAACTCACCCGCATCTGCTCTACTGTGTCCGCGCCCGGCTTCGCGTCCGAGCACCCGCGGCTCAACGCACATGCGCCGTTCCTGGTGCTCGGCGGATTCATCGACTTCCTCCTGCCTTCGGCGTTCGTCAACGCCCATGGCGCTATCACTGGCCTGGCCAACGTCGCTCCTGTGAGTGCCTGTTTCAGCAGACCGTTCGGAACGACCGCCTGACCGCAGTGTTCCAGTACACGATCCAGAGGCTCTACGAGCTCTCCGAGAAGGCGGTCAAGGACCCTTCCGTCCTTCCAGAGGCACAGCGGCTGCAGGGCATCGTAGCGCGCGCCGACTTCACGATCGCGAAGGCGTCCATCGCAGGCACGAAGGCGCTCTTGGAGAAACTCTACGGCTACGGCGGCAACCCGCGGCGGCCGCTGCCGCCATTTGAGCCGGAGGCTGCGGCCGCGCTGTGGGGGCACCCGCACACGCAGGACATCGTGCGCGTCGAGCGGGAGCTGAGTGGGAAGATCACTGCAGCCGCGTGAAGCATGAAGCATGAAGCATCGAGGACGGGCGCGTTGTGAACTGGTGTTGATCGATATGGGCGTTCGTGGGTGTCCGCGTGATGGGGTCATGCTGCCAGGCAGCTGGAATTGCGTTGGGGATGTATTTGTATCTGGGCCACACTTGTACTATGAACAGGCAGTAAGCACTGCACAGCGATCCGTGAAGGTTGTTAGCTTGATCAGGCAGCCGAGTAAACACAAAAGGCGTGGCTCACCGCTGACGAGCAATGCCCTCCGATCTACGAGAAGTCGACAGGATGTGCATGAGACTCACATGTCCGACGAGAGTTTGAGGTTCATCGCAACCCATGACATGACACGGGCCGTAGGCGTCGAGCATTGAATCCGCTGCGACAAGTACTGGCGGCTCCGGCGCTGATCATCGGGCTAGAGCGGGCTGCGGGCGACAATGTCGCAGCTTCACAGATCGTGGAGAGACCGAAGGAGAATAAGCGTGTCCTGGTAGAGACGGATCGGCACTGCGCTGAACATCATGAATGCATTTCGGACAAGAGGCGCGTTGTGGTTGTGGTCGAGCAGCACGCCGCTGCAGCGCGCCTCTTTACGTACGCGCGTCGGCAGCCGTGTATGGTCAATCGGCGAACCAGCAATAGGCAACTTAGAAACCTAGAGCCTATCTGCGCCGTGCGGCGCTACGAAGTCTGCCACATCGTACACGCCCGTCCTCTGGTTCACGCATGACACGGGTAAGCTCATATGTTCTGGCTGGCGCTGACAGCGCAAGCACTTAACTCCGCTGAAGATCGTCGGCGCTGCAAAGGATGATCCCACCGGTCCTTCTGCCTGACGCCAGAACAAGCAGCAGGGATTTCTGGCTGCCTGTTCTGGCGTATAGGGAGTACAACGGCTGAGGGATGCGGTGGAAACACGCCATTGTGGACCGCGACGACTGTCGAGGAGAACTGCCGCACGCTGGATCGGCCTGAAGTCGATGCGGCTGCGGGAAGGGCATGCGTCTCGAACGGCATAACCATGGTCTGGGCTCTTCCATTCTCATGGTATGTACCAGCACGGATGCCCTGGCAAGAGGGTTTACGAACTGGTACATATGAGAACGGGGACCCAGACCATTGTAGGGCCTTCCGAGCGTACACGCGCTTTCGCTGGCGTTTACACCTCCCGGGTAAGCAAAGACGTACCTCTCCACAATACACGTACCGCCGCCGCGGGCTTGAGAGGCACCGCTAGTATCGGATGGGACACGCACATCCGGTGTGCGGTCTGGCCGGTGGCCAGAGAAAAAGAGCCTAGTCGAGGTGGACGGTGAGTGGGGGAAGTTGGAGCGATTTCTGTGCGTGTTCTTGTAGTCCGCTGGGCTCTGTTATGATCGTGCACAACTTGCAGGGTCGCTGCCTCTTGCGCGATTATCGATGCCGCGCAGCGCACGCCCCGTCCCAGGTGCCAGGCGCGAGCCAACCGTTGCGATTGATGAAGTCAATTCTCCGGAGTCCTATGCTCGAGTCCCGTGGTTGCACGCGTCACCCGCAGGCTCCGCAAGGAAGGTCGATGAACGCGGGGCGCGCAATGGCGCTCCGAAGATCCTACATCCAGTAAGCAATAGCCAATAACCTCCGGATGTCCACCCACTCACCGGGCCAGCTCGCAGGCGATCGTCGTGCACGGCACTGCAGCCGAATATTCCGCCGTCGGACACGCCCCCTCCTTTGCCTCTTTCGCCCGCTACTCATTGTTCCGGCGCGCCATCGGGATGCATGAGGACGCACGTAGGTGGGTATCCGATGTTCATGTCCAGCAGCTTCCGACCGCCTGGCTAGGGGCGCGGCTCGACGCTCATCGATAGTAATATGCCGCGGAGTCGGTGGCGGGTAGCATGACCGCCCCGAGGAGACAGCGTTGCCTGAAGTTTTCGCTGAGCGGACGAGAACAGGCTGGGCGATCGAAGGAGGAGCGGCACGACGTCGTGCAGCATGCGGTCAATAAACGTTGACCGGACCGAGGGAGAGCCTGGGAGAGCTGGGAGGGCGGACGAGCGGAATTGAGGTGCGGAACGAGCGGGGGACTTGACTCCGCGAGTCGCGGCTTCCAAAACCGAGTTCGAATTGAGCCGCACGCCTGCGCCGCACCGTTCGAAATCGAACCAACCGCTTTCTCCTGGTCGTTGCACTCCTCCTCCCTAGTCGTCCCGCCTACTGAAAGCCGCGCACAAATCCCCGTATGGCTTAGCCACCCATCGTTCCGACTGTCTTTTCCGTTTGGATGCTCTCTGATATTCCTGGGCTATCTGGCTTCGGGCATGTGGCGCATCGACCTTTCGACTTGGACGTTGCGGTTTGGCATATCCGACACTTCTAGGCCCGCCGAAGTGAACGTTCCCTGTCCGTGCTACTACACTGAAGCCTCTAGCCCAGGGAGCCCCCAATCGCCTAGTGTATACCGTACTTGCGGGATATAACCTGCGTGGCAATAGGGGTCATTGAGGCGCTCAAATTCCCCGCTGTAGTCGAGCCACTCTATGCTCAGTCAACGGCTGGTCTCTCTTGCGAATTTGCGTGCGTACGGCTACGTTACTCCTGCACATTTTCACCGGGCCAGCCTTTGGGATCGGGGAACGGCGCTGCATCGTTCGTCGGCTACTTCATGCTCGTGCTTGTGAGTTGTAGCTATCCGCATCAAGGCTGCCGCTCGGTCTCGTCCCCTCCAGTTCGAACTCGGATGTCCCAACTCGGTCCATATCCGAATTCCCCTCCCGATTTCTTGCCTCCAGACCTGTGCTTCAACCTTTCCACGAAGTCTATGAGAACACTATGGCTCGCAGCTCTCCCCTCGATATCCGAGCCTTGTGCGTATATGAGGGGTAGCCACTGACCTCCAACGAAACTTCATCACCATCACTACATACCCATACAACCCTCCTCGTAATCTCCAACATGGCACCTAATATGTCACCTGAAGACATCTCCCTCAGGGAACTCGAGAAGGTTCGTCCTTTACTTCGAATCATTCTAGCCTCGTACTGAGATCCCTTGGAACAGTGCGCAGCACTCCTCAAGAAGCAGGCCAAACAGCAGGCCAAACAGCAGGCGACCCAGCGGTCGCCCCCGAGCGCGGACACCGTCGTGTCCATGCTGCGCTCCGCCACCCTCGACGACGACTACTTCCATCGTCGCGCGCTGTACAAGATCTGCACGCAGCGCTCGCCCATCGAGGACTTCCTCCCCCAAGCGAGCGAGATCGTCCCGAACCTCTTCGTCTCCGACCTCTACACCGCGACCTCGCCCGCCGCGCTCTCCCGCCTCGGCATCACGCACGTCGTCTCCGTCGTCGCGAAGCCGGACCACCGCTACCCGCGCCCGCTCGCGCACCTCTGCGTGCCGCTCGACGACCGCGGCGACGCGGACCTGCTCGACTACCTCGACGGCGCCGTCGACTGGATGCGCGCCGCGCTCGACAAGGGCGGCCGCGTGCTCGTGCACTGCGTGTGGGGCATGAGCCGCAGCGCGAGCGTCGCGATCGCGTTCCTCATCGCCGCGCGCCGCATGTCGCTCCGCGACGCGCACGCCCTCGCACGCGCGAAGCGGCGCGTCGTCCGCCCGAACTCGGGCTTCCTCAACCAGCTCTCGATCTTCGAGCGCGTCACGCGCCTGCGGGAGGCGCATGCGCGCAGGACGCAGCCCGAGGAGAAGAAGGCGGAGGCGACGGTCACGGTCGAGGAGGTCAAGGGCCAGCTCGACCCAGAGGACCTGGCTCGGCGGATCAAGGTCGTCAGCCAGAAGGGGTACCTGGATGCCAGCGATCTCGACCGTCGAATGGGTGCCCTCGTTCTTGCGCAGTCATGAGATGCGCGACGGTCGAACCCTGCGGGAGGTTGGGTTCACGATGGGGCCGATGTATGCGAGGAGTCCCGCGATCGTTTGTGTTGAGTAATAGGGTTGTTGCATGGGTTGATATGAAATGCTTTTGCCGCTTCTCTAGGGTTTGAACCATCGTCCGCGCTTGCTGGCCGATTGCACGCCATTGCCGGCTACTGTCTCTCGCGCAATAGCTCTCTCATACGCTGAACACGGCATTACGCCTGCTACCCATGGGCTATACATTCTAAAGGTAGTCTTTCCCTTTCCTTTCCCGTCAAATAGTATGCTGAAACGCTTCCACGAACAGCGACGCGTGCTTTCCGCAGACGATCGATCTCAGCGCCGATGCATTGAGGACAGACAGACCGTTTATCATTGCACGAACGAGCGGACCCGTAAAGAGCCGTCTGCCTGGAAGACGGCGCCGTAAGGGTACGATCCACAGGATGCTTTTGAGTTGGGCAGGGCCTGCCCTGGTCCACGACGACCCTGACATGCGTACATGTTACGTGTGCCGGCTCTCGGCCCCGCGCTGAGGATGATCCTCATAATGCGAACAGGCTGTCTGGTTGCTTAAAAGGGATCATGAGGCCTGAGGCCCAAGGGTGAACGCTTGGCGTCATCGTGCACCGGCAGGAGGGCGTGCGGTCGAGCTCGGGTGCGGATACCGCAGTGTTTTCAGAAGTGTCGAGATTGAAGCAGGGTGCGTAGTTACTCCGAGCTCCTGACCTACGAATTCGTTGTGCTCATGAGACACGGACGCACTCGCGCGCAGTCAGGGTTACCCGATCCCTCCGTCATACCATGACCTACCAGCTGGAAGCATCGTGGCTCTGGGTAGGCAACGAAGATGCCAACATGCGCATCCGGTGTGCTCGCACACCATATTGATTCATGGCGTATCGAGCTCATGCGTCACTACCGGAACTGCGCTCACGAAGATCCCCGCGTGCAATAGAAGTACAGCCAAAATGTTACACAAAGCGAAGAGAGCATCATGCAAGCAAAACCACAACTCAATAGGCGCCGTCACCGCGCGCAGCCTCCCCCATCCCCTCAGCAAGATGGCCCAGACTACTGCGACCGCCTGCTGTCGGCTTCGTACACGTCCGCCGTGCGCTTCTCGTTCTCGTCGGAGCTGCGGCGGTCCTCGCTACGGCCGGAGCCGCCGTTGAGGCCCTCGCCCTCCTCCATCCCGCGCAGAGGGCCTGCAGGTGTGTATTGCGGCGCGAAGAAGTACAGCGCGGGGAGTGCGACGAGGAGTGCACCGACGATGTTGCCGAGGTACGCGGCGATGAGCGACCTGAAAGGCGCGTCAGATAGTTCGATTTACATGTATAAGCGCGGCTGAGACGACGCGACGCACTTGCGGATATATCCTGCCACGGTCAGGTCCGCGCCGAACAGGATACCAAGGGGTACGGAGAACATATTCGCGACCACTTCGCACGCGCATGTGAGTACAGACATGTTGCACGCTGGTCCAGTGCGGGGGCTTACCGTGGTCGTACCCACAGGTGACGAAAATCTGCCGACGGCACGAACGTCAGTGACAAGCGGTGTGCTGTCGACGGTGAGAACATACCATGATAGGGACCCATAGGGCCACAATCTGTCGGTTCGCGCTCAGGTTACGACACGGAACCCAGACACAGGGCTTCACGAACTCACCTTCGAGATTGTATCGCGCGCGCCCGCTGCTTGCTATAGGTTCGCGATACGGCATGAGCTAGACGTGGATGAAAGAAGGAAGCTGATGCGTACCCAGACGGCCACGCAGACGAGCCAATTGCATCCGATCCCACGCAAGAATATCTGGTGCCACTCCGGCTCGACGGCCTTGTGCCTGAACCTTCGTCAGCGAAGCGGATAGGGTTGCGATTGCGGGAACGTACATCGCGAAGGTCACGGCATATGTGTCGTAGGGCGGTGTCGAGATGATGCCAGTGTCTACAAGAACGTGAGTATACTTCGACGGCACGTTGTATGTCAAGGACTCACATTTGGTCAGGACGGAGGCAAAGAACAAACTCCCGCAGAGGTTTCCGAATGTGACTACTCTCCTGTCAGGGCTCCGCACCGTATAGACGCATCGCAGAACGTACCGATGAGCCAGTTGTAAGGCAAACCCCACCATGGCACTGCGCCTTTGATGCATGCCATAGGATAGATCTAGATCAAGAAGGTTAGTATAAGCTCGACATCTGTCCGATTATGACTGACCATCATGTTGCTCGTCAATAGTTCTTGTCCTTGCAGTACGATCCTGCCATGTGCGCGCTCAGACCCTCACGTCTCAGTATGACGGCGTACATGGACTCACATGATAAGTCCTACTGGGAAGACGGCTCCTCCGAGGAACTTCACCAGGCCCGGGTTCGACGCGTTGATTCCTGCCGAGCCACCAGACACGATCTCTGAAAGCAGACCTCCGAGGGACAGCATGACGCCGGCCGCGACCTGCCCTCGCCAAGGCCGCTCAGTCACCCTGCGCGCTAGCACTGACATGTCGGACACATACCGCCTTGAAGAAGACGACGTCGGCGCGGGTCCTGTGCTTCACGACGCCGTGCTCGATCATGGCCGCGGCGACCTGTGCGGGCTTGAGCGTGCTGGGCGGGTCGAAGTTGGCGGCCATCGCTGGGGTGCGCGCGGAGGGTGGGCGGCGAGACAGAGAAGGCGGGGCCGGGGGCACGGGTGGGAGTCCTGTGACGAGGACTAAATAGCTCGCTGCTGACGCTTGCGCCGCCTGGCGTCTGAAAGAACCACGGCCGTTAGATCTGCGAGCCGGGCGACAAAAATAGCCGACGGTGAGAATACTTGCACACGCAGGGGAATCAGAAGACTGCCTGAACGCGTTGAGGCGTTCAGGAGGACGTAAACAAGGCACTGACAGATGTGCTGGGACGGGTAGCGAAAGACATGGATGTTGAAGACATAGACAAACTTCGGTCTAATCACCGACGAGACGCATAACGGCGTACCACCTGTTGAGGCACTTCCCATCTGTGTCTTTCTTCTAACTCCAAGCCACGCATGTATTGTCATGGAACATAGCTCTTCGATGCAAAGTACGACTTGAGCCCGCGCTGGGATTGAAGGCAGGATGTGGGGAAATGCGGGGTAGGGCACTTTGCCGACATTTGATGAGGATGATGTTCCTGGGAAGATTCTAGTACAGCATGCGCACGCGCCATGCTGCAGCCGCCAGATCTACAGATCCTCTGTTAGACACGGTACACGGTGGTGTCATGACGCTCTCGACGGGCTTACTGACCAAGCTCTGATAGTGGCGTGTAGGCATCCTGAGGGCAAAGTTCGAAGTTTCAGGCCTAGCTGGTTGGAAGACCATCGAACCGTGTTTCACAGTGAGCGCGCGCGACATGGTCGGATTGAAAACAAATACCCCGCATCCTCGACTGTAGGGCCTCCTCCGACCCGCAGGAATATCACATCCGTGCTGACCACTCCTCCGCCAGAGAGCTTGCCCAAAAAGCTTCATCGTCCCCGCCCGTCGCCGGACACACATAGACGCAGTCTACCCGTCCCTCCGGCGGCCCATCCTTCGGAGGCCCGCGCTTACACGCCTCCCGTATATCGCCCATAACTTCTACGTTGTCCACCGATGGTTGCAGGACAAGCGTGCGCAGGACAGGAAACGGGGGTGGCATCGCACGGACGAGGTTGCGCACGTCGCAGAGTGTAGCCTGGCCGACGTGTGAGAGCCGCAGGACCGCAAGACGGGGCGCGAGCTTGCCCCATACAGGTAGAGTCGTCGCCCACGGCAGCAGCTTGGGTGCCTGGTCTCCGTCGCGGACGTCCACGATCTGCAGGCGCGCGAGCGCAGGGAAAGGCGGGTCGGCTGCGACGGCCGTGAGGTCGAGCGGCCCTCCTGAGGCGTACCATTCGGAGTTGGACTCCTCGATCCACGCGTTCTGGCTGTTGACCTCCACGGGCAGGCGCACGAAAAGGCGGTCGTCCGCAAGCAGAGTGAGTTCGTGCAGCGCAGGGAGCGCGCATCGCACGAAGGGCAGCGGGATCCTGCGCGACTGCAGGACGGTGAGCGTCTCGAGGTGTGAACAGGCGAGGGCGAAGAGGCGCGTGAGGAGGTCGACGCAGCGGGCGTTCCACTCGCTCTTGTCGTCGCGCCACGCATGGAAGTCGCGCATGTGGTACGCCCCTTCGAGAAGTATCACATCCGTCTCGCCAGGCAGGAAGGACAGCAGAAGGTGGCGCACTCGGGGTGGATCGTCCCCGGTGACGGAGGTGGCGGCGAGGGCGGCTTCGTACTGCGTGAGGAACGCCTGGATGTCGCGCAGCTTGGAGAGGCGGACGCTGTGGAAGCGGTACGCGGCGGAGATTGAGCGGAAGGCCCTGGATACGCGTGAAAGTGCCATCGAGATACGTCCTCCATCGGTGCACGCGAACTCGAAGATGTTGCGCCAGATGTCGATGGGGAGCGAATCGGGCACGACCTGAATAGTCAGCGCCGAGCCACGAATGCGGAGACTGGAGATGCGACTTACTTTGGGTGACTGCATCCCGTCGAGGTGTTGCTGCATGTGTCCAGGGGCGTCAACAGATATGTCTTTATCGATGAAGCTGGAGAGCTTTTATAGAGTAGTGCTTGCTCAGATCGCAGTTGCGCCAAGCGCTTGTGCATTTGAGGGCGCCTAGCAACAGCGATGCTCGCGTCCGCTCTGGCGAGTCGAAGGCGGTAGCTGCCAATATATCACGGAAGATTGTTGCCAGCGATGTTCGAAAAGACCCTCAACAAAGGTCGACAGTGTCGGAATGACGCGGGGAAATTGTGCAGGGAGCGAACAGAGGCTATGCCACAGGGGCTGGTTGTCGCTAGTCGGACTTGGTTTGCACTGGCTTCCAGCATACCACCGGTGTTTGCTTCCCGTCGTCATGTGCGTTGACCTGCGAAGTACAGAACGCTGCGTGCGCATGAGCAAGCATTTCGCGACGGGTGGCAGTTCATCCTGGCGTGTTAGACGTACCGGATGCACAGGGCTGACGGTTACTCCATACTCGTATAGGAAGACCAGTGCAACAGAGGCAGCCTCTAGTTGGGCCTTGCGTTCATGGGTCAGCTGAGATATCTATGGCTATGACGATGAGCACAGAGATGGTTGAGCCCGTGTATAAAGGGCCTCGCAGGACATGCGGTAAGAAACCGTATGCGATACACTGTCCATCGAGTACGCGGCCCGCGCACATGCGAACCTCGGCGGTGAAAAGCAGGTAATCGAGAGAGTGCATGCGAGCAGAAAACCGATGGATGCACGAGGTTTTCGTTCCCATGTCTATGCACTCTACATCATGCCGGTATTATCTGTACAGGCCCTTGATTAGCACGCGCCTTCGAGAGAAAGGGAAGGAAAGGTTACCACAGTCAACGGCGACGACAAGCATGTACACATGCGAGTCTGCGACTCAAAAGCCAACGTGCAGGGTCTTCTAGCAAGCTTGCTTGGTGCATCGGGCTTACCGAGAGGTCGCGTTTTCCGGGAGAACAACTTCGCCACGCCTAACCGCACGGACGAGTACTCGGGCCTCAGGCCTCAGTTGCGTACGGGACGGCCCACCCTCCCAAAGTATGATGGTGCTCTGGCTGGAGGTTGTATTAACGCGGCTTGAAAACAGAGAAATGATTCGACCAGATGCTGGACGCTGTATATTCCCAGAATAAGCCACTTGTTCGTTTCCAGCGAGCACAACCTTCCATATCAGCAAGAGGCGAATGTAGAGCTCATGTGAGTAAGAAAGATTGCCAGAAGGACGCGGGTACCGGGGACCATGCCGTCGTGGCCGTGGTGGTGGCCGGGACCAAGAAGCGAGCGACCGCCGACGCCGAATGCGGGAGCGCTCTTGGTTCTCTCCCTCATCCCGTCACCGCTCGCAGACTCTGTATTATACCCCCGAATACCTGCTTTCCAGCATCTGACTCTCCTTTAACCTCTACTATCGCTGCGTGGACCCGGACAAAACTTGCACGGCCGGAAAAACTCTGGAAAGCACGATACCCGTACTGTCTCAGCGATGTCGACTGCCACCGCCCCGCATACACCCACGCAAAGTGCGCCCGCAGAACAAACATCCACGCCCGGGGCTAGTGCGGCTCCAAACGAAAACATGCCGCCAACGCCCGAGGTCCGACTGAACGGAAGACGCGCTTCTAGCCTGCACGGTGTATCCTCGACGGGGGCGGGCGGCGACGACGGATGGGGCTCGCATTTCTGGGTTACCCTAATAGATCCACAGGTGTGTACCAATTCATCGCGCCGTCCGAGCAGATGTGAGCTGCTCATCCTATGGCGTTGGTCCATTGATCCTCGGCTTCTATACACGGAAATGCAGTCGTGTCGAATTCGAGTCTCGCGTTCGTTGTGAAAGTGGCATTCGTGAACGTCTCAAACGTCCCGGGCGTCACTTTGACGACCATCGCGGCTACTGTGGCAATGTCATTGAGTCGGCTCCCGTTCACGCAAGGCGAAAGATTCACCAATTGCGACCCCTACCAATCTGGCTAGGAGCACGCCTGTTGTCAACATCAGAGTCAATCAGGATGTTGCTGTCACGGACTTCGCCATTGAAGGAGATCTTGACATGTTCTCGATGATCAGCGTTTACAACCCTTCGTGAATGGCCCGATTGAAAAGAAAACATAGGAAGCTGATGTGGTTGTGCGCTCTTTCAGACACAGGTTTCGTTTTACGCGTGTCCAGCCACAGGGGAGGTAAGCTGGGACCCTCCGGTCGGAAACTTCCTGTAAGAGGTCTATCACCGCAATCCGCATTCATTCGCTCAATTGGGGAGGCGCCAGGTTACCTCCTAGTCCCGATGGCGAATGGTGGGAGATGTACGACGAGGCCAGCGGCCTCAACTACTACTACCATACCAAATCTGGGGAGACCGTTTGGGAGCGCCCGAACGCCTTCGTGATCCCTCTAGGGGTACTCCAAAACACCGCACTCGCACGGAGGTTGTCCATGCGGGACCGCAGCGGGGACGCGAACGGTAAGAGCCCGCAGAAGCAGGCTTCCGGCACACCAGAACGGATGCCATATCGTCGCTCCCGCTCGTATACGTCGGACAAGGACGCCGCGCAGAACGGCCGCTCGCACAAAGGCGGTGGCAGCGCCCTACAACCGCGCCCATCGCAGTCGTCCACGAGGAGCTCTCCAGGACGCACGCAGCACATGCCTGCTAGTCCAAATACAACATCACCCCGCGCTGCCTCGTCTTCGAAGCGCGCACAGTCCGGTCGCAAGTCCGTCTCCAGCTCCGATCACCACCATGACAGCTCCGGCTCCCAGGCAGGACCTCTTGCATACGGCCATGGTCACCCCCTCGACCCCATTCCAGGGTCCCCATATAATACCGATGCTGCACCCTCCCCAGCGCCATCCGAAGGACGGAAGTCGATGTCGGGGACCCCGGTCAACGGGCAGCGCACGACTTCGCCGAAGAAGGACAGCATACCGCAGCGGAAGAGCACCACTGATGACTCCACGCTGGGCCGCTCTCGATCCAAGTCCTCCTCCTACGTGCAGTACCGCTCCCCGCAGCCGCAGAGCCTTAACGCCGCGCTCGAAATGATCGCGCTGTCGAGCTCGCACTCGTCGTCCAATTCGCATGACAAGCCTGACGGATCTGACAACGGACATGCCGCGCGCTCCGCCACTCCGTCGCTACAGGAATCGCCTCCGAGGGTCAGAATCAACACTGACCCCAAGCTGCTCGGGGTCGCTTCTCGCCTCGACCACTCCTACTCCAGCACCCCTCCTGGCACACCATCACGATTCAAATTCAAGGGCAAGGACAAGGGAAGTGCACCATCAACACCCATGGCGTCGCCGCAGCCTAGGCGTAGCGTCTCTGGCCCCGCTGGTGGGCATCTGCGAGGGAAGTTCATCAGCAGTCCTGTCTTGGATCCAGGTGCGTTATCACATGCGGCTCACCTCCGAGGTGTACTGATCACACGGCGCAGAGGCTACTCGCCATATGAGCCAGTTGATCAATCGAAGCGGCGGTACCCCGATACCCGTCGACATCTACCAGAACACCGGACGCAAGTCAGATGTTTCCTTAGACACAGGGTGAGTAAAATCTATTGTTGAGTGACAACGAGTTATCGACCCCGCCCAAGGAAACACCCCGTTCTTCCTGACGACCTGGTGTCGGACATCCGGCAGTTCGCGGAATCGGACTTCGCGCATCGCTACTTCTCCACACACAAGACGGGCTTCATCTTCAAGCGCACGGTTCCCGTCGCTCAGGTTATGACCTGGCAGAAGGTGCGTACCATGCGTCTCCTGTCATTGCGCGTTGCCCTAAAGCTGGCTATGCAGACGCCCATCACTACGCCCCTCCTCAACCTGAACCGCATGCTGCATAAAGACGCTGTGAAGACATTCAAAGTCATCCAACGTCTCATGGGTGATCGCGAACGCGAGCGGCCTGGAGCTTACCCATCATCACCTATGAAGTCGTTCAACGGGTCTACAACATCGCTTCCTCGCGGACCTGCGAACGCGCTGCTGGAGGAAGAGCGGTGGCTCCTTGGGGAAGGGCTCAGCCATGGAGAGCTTCGGGACGAGATTTATTGCCAAGTAATCAAGCAGCTCAATGGCAACCCTGGGAAGTGCGTACCGTCCTGTGTCTATACTGACCATGCCGACTGACTGGCTATTCGTTGCGTTCGATAGGGACAGCATCTTCAAGGGCTGGCAACTGCTTTGCGTACTGCTTGTTACGTTTCCGCCTTCGAAGGACTTCGAGGCCTACCTGCGCTCATACCTCCAGCAAGCGACCAGCCAGCACGAAGGCAGGATCGACGTCATGGCGAAGTACTGTCTGCGTCGTCTCGCGTACGTGTCGAAGAAGGGCCCCAGAGGCAAGCCGCCCACGGTCGCAGAGATAGAAACTGCACAAGATGCCGCTTTCCACCCATCCATCTTCGGAGAGACGCTCGATGGCGTTTTCAGACTGCAAGAGCGCAACTATCCCGACAAGAAGGTGCCCATCATCCTTCCCTTCCTCGCCGACGGTATCCTTGCGCTCGGGGGTACGAAGCACGAAGGCATTTTCCGCGTGCCCGGCGACGGCGACCTCGTCTCTGACCTGAAGCTCCGCATCGACAAGGGATACTACAGCCTCGAGGGCGTAGACGATCCGCACGTGCTTGCATCGCTCCTGAAGCTGTGGCTCCGCGAGCTGTGCGACCCGCTCGTACCGGACGAGCTCTACAACGACTGCATCACGTCCGCGCACAACCCGGACGCATGCGTGCAGATCGTCCAACGGCTCCCCACGATGAACCGTCGTGTGGTCCTGTTCGTGATAAGCTTCCTGCAACTGTTCTTGGAGGAGAAGATCCAGAGCATCACGAAGATGACCGCACCCAACTTGGCGCTCGTCATGGCGCCGAATCTGCTGCGGTGCAACTCGGAGTCTATGCTGGTTGTATTCACGAACGCACAGTGAGCCGCTTCTTCTTGTTCCGTACCAACAATGTGCTCAAGTCGTGACAGATACGAACAAACGTTCGTCCTGAACCTCCTGCTGCACCTGAAATGCGCCGAAGTCGACCCCGACTTTGTGCCCACCCACGGGCAAGGTGCGATCTCCCCTCGGCCTGCGACCCCCTCCGCACCCCGCCAATCGAAGCCCCGCCACCATCGTCCCAACTACTAATCCCTGTATATATACTCATCCATTCATACCCTACCGATACCAGTAATCTTCACTGTGGCCTATGTTGTTCAGTTCTCCGATACCGCTTCCCCACATCCCCGCTTCCACTACCGTTACTCTACTTATTGCCGCGACATACACCGGTTTATACACACTCACTCAAACGCAATCCCTTGTTGTAGCATTTATCTCCGGGCTCTCCGCCCTGCGCGTGCTTGATTATAATTCGCTCGTCGGGCATACACTCATACATCGATACATTCAGTCGCTCGGGTTGGTCGTTCAAACATACGGTTTACTTGCGCGTACTAGTGCTACTGGGCCGTGGTCGGTAGGGTCTGTACATTCTTCGGAGGGGAATAGAAGAGCAGGATCGATCACCGAGCCAGCGCGCTGCGCGGTACATCGTGGGGCTGCGAATGTTGTCAGGTGCGTCCTTTGATATCCGGTCAGCGCTCATATGTTTTATCTGTCGGACGCTATAGGTTACCTGAGCTCTCATCTCCGTCCCATGTGAGTGCTGCGTAAGACATAGCTCGAGGTTACTGATAGCCCCTGCAGATCAGAACCCGCGAAGACCAATCCTCGGGGCCTCTGCATCAACGCTAGGGCCTGCGAGGCTTAGGAACAGAAATCCCTGGGAAATCTGCTCTCGGATGGATACCGACAGATTGTGATTGAACGTGGCTCACGCTCATACTCCGACCGTGGATCACGAAGTGACAACGGTGAGTGTTCGAAAGGGGATGAGCGTTGTGGCGGACCATTGTGGCGGACTGCCCCGCACCAGTGTCGCCGCCGGCATCTTGGATACGAACTCAAATTGGGAGTCTCGGACTGTTAACGATCTGGGCCGATCTACGACCCGCAAAGTTGACACGTTCCTGACAGGGGTTGCAGAAGGATCGGACGATGGCAACCGCGGAAGAATGCCGTATGAAATCCTGCGCATCCCGGTGAGGGCGGGCGAGTGAGAACTAGCCCCCAGGAACGGGCACACACTCGTCCCGATAGTGACAGACAGCCGAGGGCCGCGCTTCTCCCGAGGCGGAGTGCGAGAGGGACTGAATGCGACATTGCGCGATGCATCTGCGCGCCTGATAGACCTGCACATGCCCTGCGCACCGCTGTCTGCCCGCGCCCGCTACGCCTGCCAGGAATTCTCTCATCATCATCAGCTTCTGCTGTTCCCATCACCCGTGCGTTTCCTTCTCAAAACCTGCCTTATACCGCGGCATGCCGCGGTCGCTCAATCCTTCTGCCACGCCCCCACTCCCTTGGCGCAATGGCACGCGCCCTCGAGACTCCCGACCCGCTCGCCGTCGCCATCGAGCCGCCGCAGAACGAGCCCCCGGCGGAGCGATGGGCCAGGGAGCAGCGCGAGGCGCAAGCGCGCAGGATCAGTGAGCAAATTGACGAGCAGATACGCGCGGAGAAACAGGCCATGAAGAAACGCAAGCCCCCAATGAGGCTTCTGCTGCTCGGTCAGAGTGAGAGCGGCAAGTCAACGACAGTGAAGAGTAAGTTGTCTGGATGTACCAAACCTGGGCTCCACTGACGTTCACCTCCGGGGCAGACTTTCAGCTCGCGTATGCCTATGATGCGTTCTTGGCCGAGCGGGCAGCCTGGCGTGCAGTGATCCACCTCAACCTCGTTCGTTCTGTGAACAGCATCCTCGAGATCCTATGGGCAGAGCTCTCCGCGACGGGCTCGCCGAACGATGTGCCGACGCGCCCCTACACCCCAAGCAGGATGCTACAAGCGATGGGCGGACCACTCGACGCGGAACTGGACGAGGACGAGGATGAGCAGGAGACATCGGCCGACCCCTCACCGTCCCTACTGACGGGTAGCCATCGCGAGCTCATGCTACGGCTCGCTCCCCTACGGCAGGTGCAGCGCAACCTCGAGCGGAGCCTCGGCGCCGCATCTCTCGAGGAACTGGTCTCCACCCCGGGGGGCGCAGCTCCCTGGGACGTCGGAGGCGGCGGCGGGTGGCGGCCGCGAGAGTTCGCTGTCACTACCCGCAGCGGGTGGAAGAGCGCCCTCGGGCGCATGCGCGCAGTGGGACGCATGTCGCTTGACTCGACCATCGGCCGGTACGAGAGGCGCTCGGGTGCCTCTGCGCCAGAGGAGCAGCCGTCCGCCCGACCGAAGGTGTGTCCAGGCGATCTTCCTCTCGCTAATGCCCCCGGACTGACAGTAGCTCAGACTGGCGGCGGCCGGCGATCTTCCGTCGTGAAGGTTTCGCTGCCCGAGCGGGGCGTCGAGAAGACGGAGGACGCGGAGATTGAGTCTGCGGCGGAAGTTATTGCTTCCTGCGCGGATGATATGTCCGCCCTCTGGTTGGACCCCGCCGTGAGGGCGGTTCTCAGCCGAAAAGGAGTACGCCCGGAAGAGGGGCCTGGATTGTGGGCATCCTTGACACGTCGCCGTCAATTCGAGCGCTGACCTGCCATAGCTTCCTGAACGACGTCGCACGGGTCGCTGCCAGCACGTATCAGCCCTCGGACGACGATGTTGTCCGTGCACGCTTGCGGACCATGGGCGTGCAGGAGCACCGGATAATGTTCGAGAAAGGTACGGAAGGTGTTATCTCCTGATTTCATATTCGCTCATCACAATGTCCAGGCTCAGATGCAGGGAGCGAATGGTTGATTTACGACGTCGGCGGCGCGCGCTCATTGGTACGTCGGGATGCCAGATAGCCTTCCGGCCGCACTGACCGGGACTGGTCGACAGAGGAACGCCTGGTATCCGTACTTCGACAACATCAACGCGATAATCTTCCTCGCGCCCATTAGCTGCTTCGACGAGCGGCTCGCAGAAGACCGACGGGTAAACCGTCTCCAGGACAGCCTGTTGCTTTGGAAGGCCGTCTGCTCGACGAAGCTTCTTGCCGGGGTGCAGTTAATACTGGTAAGTGATCGTCTCATGCTTCTGGCCCGGAAGCAATCGACATAGCCTGACAAACGCACCACTTGGCGAATAGTTCCTGAACAAGTGCGACTTGCTGGAGAAGAAGCTCTCGCGCGGGGTGCGCGTCGTCGACTACGTACCCACGTACGGAAGCAAGCCGAACGACGTCGAGACGGTCTCGCGCTGTACGCCCCGTCGCTCCACGTTATCTCCTTCGCACGGCGGGCTGACCCGCCCTTCGTGCAGATTTCCGCTCGCAATTCAAGGACATCTCTGCGCGGCACTCTCCAATACCGCGCGTCTTCTACTCGTTTCTCACGTCCGTAGTGGTACGTGTTCTCCCTCCTCTCCGCCTGATCTTCTGTGTCTCCACGTCCACGGAGCTGTGGCAGTTTCCCCTTTCTCGTGCGCATCTGCTCCCACGGATGTGGCATCGGTGAGAGCCTTCCGCTTGCCTTCTTGACAGGGAAGGCTTGCATCCCGATTGTGGACTGAGCGCAGCTCTGGCTCTTCCGGCTTACGAGCTCCGCGATGGAATGGAAGTTCACGATTTCCCATATTGCAGGACACGAAGGCGACGCGCATCACGGTCGCGACGGGTACGTCTGTTCTCCGGTTCTTTCACGTGCCCACCACTAAAGCGTGCATCTGTTTCCCCAGTGCGCGAGGGCATCCAGCGGAACAACCTCAAGTCTGCTGTATTGTTTTGACAGCGCCGTGGCCCATCGAGAAGACAGATGCCGGGCGCGTCTGATCGGTGGTGACCTTACTTATTCTCTCACTTTATTTGGACGAATCGTCTCCGTGAGTCTTGCACTCATATCCGCTCTCTTCGCAAGCTCTCCGCACCAATGTTGTACTGCAACCGCTCTTCGTCTCATCATTCTGCCGTCTTTCGGAATGTGGCTAGCTTGGCTCATCTGTTTCGGGTTCACATTGCTCGTGTACTCCTGCCTGTACAATTGTAATCATACTTCGCCTGTTGTTCAATGTGATGTACCATTCATCAAGTCGCGTTATACGGCTGTACCAATACAGCTTGGCGGGATAGCGGACGTGATCAGGCGTTCCCAACGGTGGTGCTAGGGGGTACGAGGAACTTCACTCAACGTTACAATGCATTTGAGCACAAGTGTGCCTACAATCCAAGCCCTCGTGCGAGTCGGGCCTCTCGTAAGGTCAAGTCAAACGCATTGCAGACCGAACAGGCGAAGAAAATACGAAAACAGGCATAAGCCTCCAGTTCCATTCAAGACACCAAGCTTCCAGTCGACTGACCGGTCGCAAGGGTGCGATGAAAAGAGGAGAAGGATCCCCCGACGACACAAGCCGGTACTGCAGTGGCAAGGTCATCGCGCCCCCGGGTTGCAAGCAGAGCCCAGGGGACAGGGGCGGCAAAAATTAGATAACCAATAATGGGGCCGGTGGCCCCATAATAGTGGTTAAACTATTAAGAACAGATACTACACTTGATCTAAGCCAAAAGGCCAGAGTGGTAAGGATTCACCACGTCGAGACGGGGCTTATATACCGCGGGGAGGTGCGCACGGACCAGGTCCCTGTTTGGCGCGACGCGTCACCAATCAAGGAGCAATCATATCCATACGGGGCGATTTTGCCTCGTTTAGGAAGGCGGGGGCTTTGGATCCTAACATCGCCAAACAACGCATACGACCGTTTCAACTTTCCGTTACTCTGTGGACATGCCTCATGACCAAGACCGTCACAACGCGACGCTGTTCGGGACGCTCCCGCGGCATGTACAACACAGACTATGTGATGATGCTGTTGCATATGCCAAGTTGTCCTCGAGCACCTCGCATCGTTCAGCCAAGGTGTATATTGCTGAGCAAGCGCAATGTACGTAGTTTCTGTGCGTATCCATAAAAGTCCGTAAGTCTGTCATTAAATTATTGTACATTATTATATATTTGTTTACACTGAAGCAGCGCGTCCATGCAAAACCTTGGACCCTCCACGTCGCAGAAGGCCACCACTGAGTGAACGAAACATACCCTCAGGGCTATCTAACCGGATCCAGTCCTTGATCTGTCCGCTCGACGCCTTTGCCGCCAACTTCTTGCTCATCTTCTCCGCCGCCACCTCTGCTAGCTTCCTGCGCTCGTGTGCCCACTCTCCTTCGTCCTCCTCACACTCTGCCCAGCAGCCTGCCTTGCCGACCATCCTGTCCTCCCACTCCCACCTGAGCCTGTCTCTCCAGTAGCCTTGTCGGTACCACCGCCCGCGCAGCACCACTATCCGCGGACCGCCGCGACCTCTCGGTGCCTGCGCGGCGAGGCGGTTGTCCTCCCGGATCTGGTGGCCTTTGACTGGCTGGAGAACAAATGGCTGAATGATGATCTTCCGTAGCCTCGTATGCGACTGTGCTGCGCGGAACTCCGGCGTTGCTCTCGATCGCGGGAAGGACCGGCCCGACATCGCCTCGAGAGCTTCCGGGATGGGGTCGTTCGCCTGCGAAACCCGGAGGTGCGTCATGGCGGGTGCAAGCTGAGCCCAGAGCGGGAACGTCCTCGACCACGAGTGCTGTTTGTCGCCTTCGTGCACAATGTGCAGGTGAGTGAGCGATGGGAACGACGCAGGCATTCGTGCGTCGAGGTCGTCAAGGTCGCTCCGACGGCCCGCGCAAGCCTCCTGTCGTGGGCCAGGCTTCACGAAGATGCTATCGTCCGACAACAGCGACAGCTCGCGCAGCGCAAATAGCTCGACCTTGACGTGGGGTAGGGGTATGCCCGGGTGCTGCAGGACGGCGAGCGTCTGGAGCGTCGGCGCGACGAGCCGGAAGAGGTGGGGCACAAGATAGACGAACTGGCGGTCCCACGCGCCCTTGGCCGCGTACCACGCCCGCTCGTCCTCCGCGACCTGCTGCTGCCGCTTCGCCTTCTTCGACGAGTACTCGCGCCAGCCGCGCCACTGGCGCTCGAGCGACGCGCAGTCGTCCGGGAAGAAGCTGAGGAGCAGGTGGCGCGTGTTCACGCTGCGCTGGTCGAGCACGCCCGCGTGCGGGGCCTGCGAGCGCGCGATGCGATCGAGGCAGAGGAGGAAGCGGCCGATCTGCGCGAGGCTCGTGAACGTGAGCGAGTAGAAGCGGTGCGCGGCGGACGCGGCGCGCAGCGCGTGCGAGGTGCGCGCGAGGGCGGCGCCGGTCCGGCCCCCGTCGGTGCACGCGTAGCGGAAGATGTCGTCCCAGAGGTCGAGCGGGAGCTTGTCCATCGCGGAGGGCGGCATGTCGACGGTCGACAGTGGCGAGATGGGGCGTCGTGGGCGTAGGCAGATGAAGTCAGGAAGGATGAAGCATCCTGGACAGGTCGATGCCTAAGTATCACAGGATGCCTCTTCGTGCGACGCCGGGGACGCGGCATGCTCTGGCAGAGCTAAAGTGCCCGGGCTGTGCTGACCGCCGCCTTGATGATGTTTCCATTGACGGGCGAGCGTCTCGCCGGATCTTCTAACGCCAACTCAGTATTCAGATGATCCCCTTGCGACGCTGTCCTGGATGTCTCGATGTCGACATGAGAAACCCACCTCAAGAATTATACATGGGCTTTCAAACCACAACGAAATGGTGAGTCGTTTGGACGTGCCCGTTCTTCGTACAGGTCGATGCACTAGCAGGAAACACATCCAATCTAATCATACCCTCGCAGACCAATCAATGATGCCGTTCCCCATGACTGAACCTACCTCCAGAGCCTCTGCGAGGTCCATTGCTTCCCTCCGAACTCTCTTACCAAGAGCACCGCCTTCCACCACTTGTGCTTCTTCTCCTTTGCAATCGGGAATGCGCCGCGCAAGTCCAGCGTCAGCGGGCCATCACGTTTCGCAAGCGGTCTCATGCCCGATACGCGCCATCGCTCGTCCACAACATACTTGTCCTCCGCCTAGCAGCCCCCGCGCCCCGACATGCGCCCCCACCCGTCCGCACCGTCTTAGCCAGCACGCGGGGTAGCCGTACAAACAGCTTCAGAGCATCGACAGCCACGGTGACGACCTGGCGCTCTCCTGGCCAGCTGCAGCGACCTCCTCGGCCTCGCGCCTCCGCGCGCGCGCCGCGGCAGCCGTAGCGCTGCGGTACCACAGCGTCGTGCGGCTCAGCTGCACGATCACGAGTTGCAGGTTAGGATCTAAGGATAGGTTGCGCCCCCGACACTCCTGGAACAGCCTAAGCACGTCCCGGATTAGCTATGACACTTGTGCGCGCCCCTCTGCGAGATACGCAGGCGAGTCACCGCGTCATCGCGGACGGGAGATCGGCTCAACGCCGCAGCGTCTCCTCGCGGGGATGCAGCTGCTCTAGATGTGGAGGTGACTGAGGGCGGGGAACGCGTACGGGGCGCCGTCCGAGCTGTCTACGCGGGGTAGCGGGGTATTCTAGAGATCGGAGAAGCGGCGCGCCATAGATCTTGCATTCGGGTTCGGAACCATTGCATAGGTGCCTGTCGAGACCCGTAGTAAGTCTTCTCGTCATGTCCCGATAGCCCCGTAGCTGAAGCTCCTGCTACCATCTTCAGCCCGGTACATGTCAGTGTATGTACTACATATCCGCCCGGCTGGATCTCTATCCAGTCAATGACTCTGGTAGAACCCAACCCACTGCTGCCAATGCCGAGCGACGTGCTCCTTTCGTATATCAACGATAGGACTCTATCCGCCGACTCAACTTGGCGATGAACTCCGGAGTCCGACCTGCAGGGCATCATTGCGTTTATCAATAACAGTTCTTTTCGTTTTCCCAGTGAGAGTACCGCCTTCCACCACTTCTTCGCCGTCTTTGGTCGCTCTCGAGGCCCGTCACTCCGCAAGTCCAGGTCGAGAGGACCGTCGTGTCTCGGAAGTGGACCCACCTCAGACACGCCCCACCGCTCGTCTTCGTCGTACTCGTCTTCTGTCCAGCACCCCCCGCCCTCGGTCATGCGCTCTCGCCATTCCCGAAGCAGCCGCCTCGGCCAATACTCCGCGTCGTACAGGCGGCTCCGGAGCACCGTGACCCACGCCTGCGAAGCGCCCTCCTCCGCACACGCCGCCGCGACCTCCTCGACTTCGCTCCTCTGCGCGAGCACCGTAGCCGCCGTAGCGCTGCTCGCCCACTTCGGGGCGCGGCTCAGCTGCACGATCACCAGTCGCAGGCTGGGGTACGTCGGGACCGGGGCTGCCAGCGCGGGCGGCACCGCGGCATCTCCGCTCTTGTCTGCGTTTTGATCGTCCGATGGTGGCGGCGCGGGCAGTCCGAGCATGTCGCGGACCGTCTGCGCCACCTGCGCGTTTCCCTGCGAGATGCGTAGATGGGTGACCGAGGGCGCGAGCTCCGCCCAGCGCGGGAGCGTCTGCTCCCACGTATGCAGTTTCGGCCATGCGTACACGACGTGGAGGCGTCTCAGGCCGGGGAACGGCGCACCATCGGGCCCGTCGGCACTGGACAGGGGTACGCCGTAGACGTTGAAGTCGGAGTCGTCGCCCTCGCGCAGGAGGTGGACGCCGGGGCGCAGCGCGCGGACGAACATGCGGTCGTCGCCAAGGAGGGTGAGCTCGCGCAGCGCGGGGAGGCGGCAGTGCACGAGCGGCAGACGAACGTCGCGGCTCTGGAGGACGGCGAGCGTGCGGAGGGTGTCGGCGACGCGCGCGAGGAGCGCGGAGACGTGCAGGACGAAGGCGCGATTCCACGCGATCTTCTTCGTGTTCCACGCGTGGTGCTCGTTGACGAGCTGGAGGAGCAGCGCGCGCTCGTCGCGGGCGTAGTCCGTCCAGTTCGTGCGCCAGGCGCGCACCGGCGCGTCGCACGTGTCGGCGAGGAAGGAGAGGAGGAGGTGCTGCACGGGCGGGTACTCGCCTGTCGCGCGGCGGATGCGCTCGGAGCAGACCATGAAGTTGCGCACGTCGCGGAGGCTGTGGAGGCGTACGGAGTAGAAGCGGGCGTGCGCGGACGCCCTGCGCCATGCATTGGATGTGAGGGCTAACGCACAGCCCGTTCCGCCACCATCGGTACAGGCCAGCTGGAATATGATGTGCCAGACATCGTACGGGAGGCGATCCACCACGTCTGGGGTCATGGGGGCGGAGAGCGAGGCTGGTGGGAGGGTGCGGCGGCTCGTCGGCATCTTCATATATGTACGCTGCGCTCTCATCACACGGCCTTTGACGGCTGACATGGACAAGCTCCCAAATAAACGTTTACAGGAACTCAAACTTATCTTCTTCGTCTGCGGTGTCTCTCGGGTCAATACCCGTATCCATTGCCGCAGTCCAGTGCTTCACATAACTTACAACAGCCATACGGTCTGTGAGTAGTGCCCTACTTGGATCCCTGGACCTTCTTTGCATCCTCGACGAACTTCTTCAATACCGCGACATCCTCCCCGTCTGGCAGCGACTTTGTCACCCGGTCGTACAGGTGCGCAAAGCCGTGATGGATGTGCGCCTCCCCTTCGCCGAGTCCTTCACGGACGAAGGCTGATATCTCCTCCATCTCGCCCACCCAGCGGTACGCTTTCGGGAGCATGCTGGGGACGCCCTTCGTGATGCGCTGCAGGACGAACGGCTGCGAGTCGTTCAGCTCGTGGAGCAGCGCCTGCGCGGTCGCGGGAGAAGATGCGTGGGCGGCTGAAGACGACGGTTCAAATTCAAGGGCGCGCCGGAACACAGAGTGAACTTACCCAAGATCATGGTAGAAACAAGGCCTGTGAAGCCTTTCGAGATACCCTGTACGCGGTACGTCAGTGATGTATCTTGCGCACAAGTTGACCACCACTGACCGCGTACGACATCTTCAGCGCACTCGCGTCTCCAATGCCGGCGCCCTCGCCCTTGAGAGCGACAACCCGAAGCCCCCATTTCTCGAGGCCCACAAAGTCGTCCAGTAGGTCCAAATCTTTCGGATCGGAGGACGCGTAGAACGCGGGGTTGTAGCCGTCGCCCGGCGGCCCGCCCACAATCCCCGCATCGAGGAACCGCACCGCGCTGCCCTCGAACACGCGCGCGATGGTCTTCACGGTCTGCGGGCTGACCGCATTGCAGTCCACGAACGCGAGCCCCCGTCCCTCGCCCGCCTCCGCGTACGCCTTCCGGAAGTCCTCCGCGAACGCGAGCGCGGAGCTCGGCGGGAGGATGCTGAGGACCCACTGCGCGCGCCGCGCGATGTCCGCGAGCGACGCGTCCTGCATCCCCGCGGCGCGGGCGCGTTCCTGGGTGGCGGCCGAGCGTCCCGCGAGCGTGGTGAGGACCGTGCAGCCCGCCTTGGTGAACTGGTGGCCGACCGCGGCTCCCATGGCGCCGGGGGCGATCACTGCGATCGTGGGCGCGGTCGAGGACTGGGATGCCATCGTGAGGTAAGATCTAGGACGGGTGTCGGTGACAATGGAGGAGCGATAAGGGGTTTGCGATCTGATGGGAGTCGGTTTGCTCGGAGTACCAGTGCAACACCGTATACCGGAAGTTGTGGATAATCTGAGGGGAATATGAGCTGTAGCTGGTACCCAAGCTCTCGTCTGTGGTGGAAGAGTGCGATAGAGCGACATCGCTCGTATCACGCTCTTCCCCCCTTTAACATGGCCCGCCATACAACGTGAGAGTGTTGTCATCGTGCATTTCGGCCGAATCCGTACTGCGTGCTATATAAAACTGCGCAGAAACCATCCTGTCGGTGCGAATCGACCGTACGCAAGTAGCCGAGAGTAAAGCCTAGCGATACAGAGGCTCGCTCAGAGTGTTGCACTGCGCACATACCTTGCGGTTACTACTACGGCCTGGTATCGCCAGCGCAGCTTGACGGGCCCGTATAGAGCTCTCGGCCTGATTATCCTGCACCGTCCGGCAACTCATGTCGGCAATGCGGCGTGCCAGCGCCGCAAGGAATTATGAACAGTTGATCCAAATATTGTTGCCAGCAGTGTACTGTGCTCCGGAGGATCTGGCGACTTCACCGTCGGTGTAGGCGGCCAGTAGGCAGACGTGCTGATGCGCAAGCGTACTGGACGACAGCGAGTCTTATTCTAAAGGATCTGATGAATAGCACGGTCGTTGGTGCCATGATGGGATATAGAGGTTGAAATGATAAGGATGCGCGATGCATTGCGTTAGTGTCGACGTTTACATCAAGTTGCCGTTGAAGAGGTTACTTAACGGTACTAACGAGCGCCTAAGCGAGGATTTTGGTAACCGCGAACTATGTTTGCCGCGGTTCTTCGCCTTCTGCCACCAGCATGTCTCGATCTCTAACAGCCGGGACGTTCTGCACGCACCTTGCTCCGGAGGATGACAGTGAGCCTGAAACATGTACGAACCCTGCAAATGCTGTCCACGGATACATGCGCACAAGACCTTAATTCCTCCTGCATGAATAGGCAATGGAGAGGCATACACTGCCTACTCCGGCATTGCATCACATTCAAATTCGGGATGCACGGCTACTACTGTGGGATCTATTCCCTCGTGGGCGGTGGCCTGCAGTTATCAGGTGAGCTTCCATCCATCATGACCGTGTGCTCGTCGAGCGCAGCGCCGGTGCGCCCGAGCGATCTGCCACATCCGATCCTGAACATCAGTTCCCTTGCAGACGTCGACCCCAAAGGACCTCGTGCTCTGCGCTGCCTCGCTACACGTCATGACAGGCTGTCTATATACTCGTCACGATGACTCCTGCATACGCAGACGTTTATTCCCAGGAAAGCGTCGCGGCGGTCACATCACCGTGGATATCGTATTGTGGCTTCGGGCAGGCTCTCACGACTCCCAGCGCTGGCGCGCCGCTTCTCAGGCGAAGTGCCATAGACTTCCAGGCACCTCGTGCTCTCGACGTCGCGCCCACGGCGTGTTGCCACCCGGCAGATTGACGCTTCGCGACGGGACGCTCAACGGCGGCATCGGCGGCCAGAAGCATTTAACTACCCGTGTCGTGTGGAGTCGGGCCTCTTCCGACCCCCATCTCCTCGTACTCAGAGTTGACTCCTGGTCTGGTCTGTGCCTACAAGATGGCTACCCTCGACGAGTCTGGCGTGAATATGCTTCACCGGAATGCGAGCTCGACTGGCTCCTCAAATGAGAAGGCGCGAATCGATGTCGGAGAGGAGGAATATGTGATGGAGAAGCCGGATATGTTAGTCTATTCCTCGAGTCTCCATCGGGTACCCTATGCTGCAACTGACCCCTGTACCTGTAGCTCACGGCCATTCCCTCGCGACCCAGATGAGATGGTTGAGACGCACCAGCTGACGATCAGGTAAGTGCACGAACGTGAACCGCTAACTATCGGCATTACTTCAACTTCGTTGTTTCTAGGGCAATCTTCGTTGGATGCTGTCTCGGAGCAGTGGGTGCGACCCGGAAGCCCTCAAGTGCCTATGCCCTTTACTAATCATATCTGTAGTTGGAGCTTCCAACATTTACCTCGGGTTGAAGACCGGTTTCACTTTCGGCCCTCAGGTATGCGGATCAGGCTCTCGGACCTTGCAGACTCTGACGTAACGACTCCCCAGCTCTTCGGTGTATGTCCCAGCTCCGTATATGCGTGCCCATTCCGGGTCTGACGCGCTACGATGTCAGGCCATCTTCGGTTTCGCGATTATCAAGCCACTCTCCAAGGCTCTCCCGGAGTCAGGCATCATCGGCCGCCTGTTCGGCGGTCCCTTCGGTCCCAAAGAAAACTGCACGGTTCAGAGCTCAGCCACCGGTGAGCAGCATGCGCACCATTTCCCACTGTGCCCAAAGCGGTCCGCTCATCCCCACATACCCGTTTCTCTCACACAGCTGCGGGCGGCATCGGCATCCTCTTCGTCAGCGCGGTCCCTGCGCTCTACCGGCTTGGCTTGCTCTCCATGCTGCCCAAGTCGGACATTGGGAAGCTCATCGCGCTGACGGCGTGCGCGAGCTTCTTTGGCGTGTTCTTCGTGATCCCGCTGCGCAAGTACTACATCGTGAAGCAGAAGCTGACGTTCCCCACGCCCGCCGCGACCGCCGTGACCATCCATGCGCTCCACAACAGCCGCACTGGAGCTGTCGCCGCACGGAAGAAGTCGCTCGCGCTGATGTGGTCGTTCGTCGCGGCGTTCTGCTTCAAGGTGGTCAGCGGGTATGCCCCGGGAGTGGTACGTTTGCATCTCGCATTTGACGAGTTTGCACTGATTGAAGCCATACGTACCAAGCTGTTTGACTGGCACATTGGCTGGACTCTGTACCGTATCGGGTTCACGAGCATCATTGCCCTGGACAACTACGGGTGGTACCTCGAATGTGCGTACCACACTGTTGATGTTTGCTTTACGCTCACCGGACGTTATGGACAGTCACCCCCGCCTTCTTCGGAGCTGGCATGCTTTCCGGATTGAACGCGAGTTGGAGTTTCCGTAAGTGCCAATTGGTATATTACCCGCCGTGCCACATGTTAAAAGTCAACTCGACATTCTCCAGTGGGAGGTTCGGTCCTCGCATGGGGCATCAGTACGTGTTGCATAGATTACTTTCGAGCTCAAGCTGAACTACGCGATAGTCGCACCCTCTTTGATCAAGAACGGTCTGGCCGTTGGAGTATCCATCTCGGACGAATTCCCGCTCGTTTCGTACAACGCGCTCAGCTTCGATGATCCGTCGGACTTCACCACCGCACCGTCTCCGCGCTACTGGCTGCTCTGGCCGGGCATCCTCATGATGTTGGTGTACTCCTTCACCGACCTCGGCATGAACTCCGGCTTCATTCTCACCGGTGAGCCATTCACGTGAGCCTATGCTTCTTCTCGCTCACATCCTACAGCCCTCCGCAACATCAAGTTCAACGCCAACCCGCGCGCGTGGTTCCGCACCGTTGCGGGCGCAGACGAGGACGACGAGGACGAGACGCCGCCGGAGGACCGCGTGCCGACGCTCTGGTGGACGCTCGGGCTCGCGGCGAGCACGATCATGTGCTGCGCGATCCTCGCGACGATGTTCAACATGAACGTCGGCGAGGCGATCCTCTCCCTCGTCCTCGGCTTCGCGTTCTCGTTCATCGGCGTGCAGAGCGCGGGCACGACGGACGTCAACCCCGTCACCGCCGTCGCCAAGGTGCGTACCCCCCTCCACATACCTCCAGGTGGGATTTGTGTGGGTGCTCAATGTGGGACTTTTGTGACAGGCGTCGCAACTGGTATTTGGAGGTATCTCGAAGGGCGCAGGACTCGCGCAGAGCCCCGCGCAGACTGTGAACTTGACCGCCGGTATCATCGCCGCCGGCTCGGCCGCCCAGTCCACCGACATGACCGGTATGCAGCCCTTCCCTATTACCCCCTGCACGACCCTTGGGCTAACAAGACTATCTTAGGCGACCTGAAGACCGGCTACCTCCTGCGCGCGAAGCCGCGCAACCAGTTCATCGCGCAGCTCTGCGGCGCGGTCGTCGCGATGTTCCTCAACGTCGGGCTCTTCATCCTCTTCACCACCGCGAGCAACTGCATCCTGTACGTGCTTTCCTGTCGCTTTCCGATCGACTCGCGACGGTGCTGACGCTGGCTGGATAGGCACCCGGATGTGGACACCCACTGCCCGTACCAGGCTCCGAGTGTCAGCGCGTGGGTCGCTGTCGCCGTCGCGGTCACGTCGCCCTCGCTGCGTAAGTCGCTTGTTCTATGCATGCCCTCATACTTGTCGCATGTGATGCTCACGCGTTGTGGCAACTCCGATCAGCGATCCCCTCGTCGTCGGGCTACACCGCTATCGGCCTCGGCATCTTCGTCCTCATCGCCGTCATTGCCAAGGTACGAGCGGTATCACTCAAGCATATAAATATGGGATATGGTTATACTCACGTTTGCGTCCTTTGTAGCACCTGTGGGTCCCGAAGAAGTACTGGCAGTGGATCCCGAACTGGAACGCCGTCGGCCTGGTGCGCTCCCTCTCTCCAAGTTACCCAGTCCCGCCCTCGCTCACGCGTCACCTTCTAGGCGTTCGTCGCTCCCCAGATCCCGTTCTCTATCGCCATGTGAGTCTTCCCCCCCCCCCTTCCCGACGTTCTGGCATGTGGTGCATATTGACGCCCGTGCAGGGCGATCGGGTCCGTGTTCAACTACCTCTGGATGAAGCGCAACCCGAAGGGCTTCGACATGTACATGTTCGCCGTCGCCGTACGCCTCCCTTCCTCCACTCTTCCCTGTTTCTCGCAACTGACGGCTACGATGTAGGCTGGAATGCTCGCTGGGGAGGGCCTCGGTGGTGTGCTCCAGGCGCTGCTCGCCATTGCGAAGGTGGACGGATCTCGTGAGTGCCCATTCACGATGCTTCTCTGTGTGTGCTGGCGCTGAGCTTGAAATTCGTAGTGTTCGGTACCGCCATCGGATGCCCCGGCCTCGAGTTCTGCGGCTAATGCGTCCGCACGCGAGTCCACATCTGCCCAAATCCTGTTCATCAGCGAATCCGTATTTGTATGTTAGAGTACCTTTTCACGTTGTAATGAGATGCTTGTTGTACGACGATATCGCAAGGAAGAAGACTGCGCTCGCTTGACATAACTATTGTACACATTATACACTTCGACTTCTGGCTAGATCAGGTCCACAGCTGATAATTTCGCCTCATCTCCTCTACTTCCGAATTCAACGCGCTCAGTACTTCTCGGACGGCTCGTTGTGCACGGCCTTTCCGCCCTTGCGGAAGTGCTCGCCGGCGCCCTCGAACGTGACGACGCGCGCGAACGTCGAGCCGGTGCCCCAGATGCCGCGGCGCAGGCACGCGAGCTGCACGACCTGCGAGTGGTCGATGAACAGGTTCGCGCGCGCGCCCTGGTTCTGGATGTGGTATGCGAACACGTCCGGGTCCGCCGCCTCGAACCTGCGTCGACAGCGGTGAGTACTGAGATATAGGAGAACCTGTGTTTGGGGGAGAGTAGAGACGCACATGATCTTGTCTGCGGGGAGGGCGGAGGTGACGGCGGAGATCACGTCCGTCCGCCAGTTCTTCACGTTCTCCGTGATGCCCTCGCTCTCGATCATGATCATCTGCGCGCGCCCCAGTCAGCATTCACTATTCAGCGTTAAGGGGGGCACCCTCGTAGGAACGTACGTATGCCCCGGCGTCGATAAACGCCTTCGCGCGGTCGATGAGCCACTTCGGGTCGCGCGTGCCGGCGGACTCGAGCTCCTCGACGGACGCGTCGCCGCCCGCGCCCCACTGGATGCCGACCTCGGGCTTCGGCTTCAGGCCGTGCGCGGCGGTGAACTCGATCAGCGACGCCCAGTCGTCCGTCGGGATGGAGAGGAACCCAGACGAGATCTCGAGCACGTCGAAGCTGCAGAGGGAAGTCAAAAATCAGAGTGAGCAGGGATGTTACCCTGAGGCGCGATCACGCGGGACGGGGGACGTACCCGAGGTTCTTGCAGGTGGTGAGGTACTTGGAGATGACCGACTTGTTGCCGCCGGAGGTGGAGAGAACGCGTTCAATGTACCCGCCGGTACTCACGTAGCATCCTGCAAGATTTGTGTGCCGTGGTTAGCGTGTGGTGGCATGGACTCAACTGCCTCCGGTGGTACGTACCATGCGAGTGCGCGGTGTCGATCAACGCGCGCAGCCTATCCTCAGGCATGAGGGAGAAGGCGCCTCCGGCGAACTTCACGCCGTCCACATACTCGCCCCAGTCCTTGAGCAGCTCGTCAAGGTACGTCTTCGTGACGGGGGCATAGTATGGGCCGCGGATCTCAGTGAGACCTTTGGTGCGCGTTGCCTTGGGCTCAAGCGCATTGGCAGGTAGGAACGAGAACGGGTGCGTGTTCGAGGAAGATGATGAGCTAGAAGAGCTAGATGCAGTCAAGCGCGGCGCAGTGCTATGCAGAGTTCGCGCAGGCCGAACAGCGAGAGGGCGGATGTGCTGACGGAGCGTGTTGCTGAGCATCGTACGAGCGAGCATCTTGGATATGTTTTGACCGAAGTTTAGTATGTTCTTCAGCGTAGACAAGTTAGACGTGAGAGATGGACTGTGCAAAGAGCAGGAGTTTGAGCGGCAGTAATATGCCTGGCAAGGAGTGGATTTGACGTCATGTCTTGCACCATCCTCCACAGGACAAGCCACTTCGGCTCGAACGCTGGCTTCTGAGGTACTCAAGCGGCAGAGTGGCGGGCCTCCAAAGATTTAGTCATCCTAAGTAGCTCTAAATTATGCGACAACGAGGTGTTGCAGTCACGGCGAAATGGACGATGCGGGAAGAAGCTTGTGAGGAGAGGAGTACGAAGAAATAAGCGCCCAATGTTCAGTACATGCATACCGGAGGACGGTCCGTTGCCCGAACGGGCCCACAACAGAGGCGCCTGTAACCTTGCTTCAACTTCTACCTAACTGAGGGTGTAGGAGACCTGCACAGTTATGGGCATTCTCGACGCTGCTGCGAAATAGACAGTGAGTGGACGAGAGAAGGATGAGGATACTCATGTATAGTTACAGGATGACATCTGACCCTTCCTTGAGCTTCATCCATTCAGTCAACATCCCGTCGCGACCTCAGCGATGTGTTTGTCTCTCAACTAATTGAACCTTGTCGTCGTCGAGAACGACGCCGTCGAGGCTTCCATGAGCTCACATGATGTTTCAAGCATGCGTATACCTCACAGGACTGTCCAGTCGATCCACTTCTGGAGCCGTCGCGCAGAGCTGGCGGTACTTACACATAGTCTCACCTAATGAGATGAGCTGACAGTTGTCAGAATCTTCGTCAGGCGCACGTCTTAGGCAGCAGCAGCGAACGTGGCACACTCGATCTCCAAGGCGATTTCCGGTTGTGGCCCCTGTGGATCGCTGCACATTACACAGACGGCGCCGTCGCAATCTGTCTCACAGATACGCACATCGCTGCCAGAGCACGCGAGCGCACGTCCATTTGGCTTCCCCATAGCAAAAAGTTGCGCACGGCTCAGACACACTCCCATCTCTCCCATGGGCACCCACTCGCCCTGACAGCGGCCTGTCAGGCGCGGTAGCTTGTAACGCTATCCGCGTGCCGCGGACGCTGTTGTGTGCTTACTCAGACGCGTCTGCAGACACACCAGCCCTTCTGCCGCTTCCACGGGACGCTTCCAGTGCCACCGACGACCGTTCGATGGGCCCTGAATATCAAAATACCCGCCAGGATAAGGCATCCTTCCATCATATCGGCTTCATCGTGCCCGCCTGGCCTGCGAGGGCAGTGCGGCGGACGCTGCCGTGCGCACCGAACACGCTTCCTGCACGGACGCCGCGCCCGCGCCCGTTGCGGCCCTCCTGCTGAATGCCAATACCAAGACGCGCCCCCCCATTCTCACGATTTGTCAGCTCGCCTCCCAGCGCAGCCACGGCCCACCGCACAGTAATCTGACGGAATCGCTCCCGTGTGCACCGCGCCGCCCTGCACACCCAGAACGTTCCGCATTCTGCGTGCGCGGACGTATAAATACTCGCGCTATGTTTGGCGTGAGGATGCAGCAGCCGCTACCCGCAACCGCATCGCACCAGACACGCTCCTCACCCTCCAACAACCGACCCACACGATGTCGCACGGCAAGCAGTTCACCCTCTACACGCACAACGGCGGCCCCAACGGCTGGTGAGCCCCCCGCGCACCCCCTTGCACCGTGCGCCGTGCACCGCTGACCGCCACCCGTACGCGCACGCAGGAAGGTCGCGTTCGTGCTCGAGGAGCTCGGGCTGACGTACGAGAGCAAGTACCTCGACTTTGCCAAGGGCGAGCAGAAGGGGCCCGAGCACACCGCGCTGAACCCGAACGGGCGCATCCCGACGCTCGTGGACCACCAGAACGGCGACTTCGCGGTGTGGGAGTCGAACGCGATCCTCCTCTACCTCGTCGACCGCTACGACACGGAGAAGAAGCTGACCGTGACGGGCGAGAACGACAAGTACACGCTCCTCCAGTGGCTATTCTTCCAGTCGTCCGGCCAGGGGTGCGTCGTCCTCGTCTTTGCATATCCCGGCGACGATAGGGGACTGACGCGTGCATGCGTGGGCTCGCCCGGGCAGCCCGTACTTCGGCCAGGCGTTCTGGTTCCTCAAGTACCACTCTGAGAAGGTGCCGAGCGCGATCGAGCGCTACCAGAAGGAGGCGCAGCGCGTGTACACCGTGCTCGAGGGCGTGCTCTCGAAGCAGGAGTGGCTCGTCGGCGGCAAGCCCACGATCGCGGACATCTCCTTCATCACCTGGAACCGCGCCGCGTTCAACGTCATCTTCCAGGACACCGGCGTCAACCCCGAGAAGGACTTCCCCGCGGTGTGGAAGTGAGTGTCGCCCCTTCACGTTTCTGCTGTCTGAGAACGTGGTGAGGCGAGATCGGACGCTGACTTGGCTTGTGTGCGATTTCAGGTGGCACAAGGCCCTCGAGGCGCGCCCCGCCGTCGCGAAGGTCCTTCAGATCCAGGCCGCGCGTCTGGCTCAGTGAGCGATGGTCTTGTACGACAACTTGTGGCAGAATCGCGTATGTGTAAGTTTGTATCTATAACAAGCGGGCAATCAACATTTGGGTCGCACTCGGGCATGGCTTGCGCATGATTGGCTCACCCCTCCCATTCGAACGAGATCGACTTCGGGCGCGGGCTTTCCTGTGTTGCAGCACGAAACTCGCACGATGACGATCGTTCGCAGCGCATCTCGCGATACTACGGTGCTTATGAGTCTCCAGCATTACCGCGTCGTCCTCGATTTACGCAGGCCTTACTGATGCAACGTCGAACGAGTACAACTGCTCACCGTATGGCATTCGAGGACGGTGAACAACGGAGGAGACCGAGAGGCGATATTGAATTGCAGCACTGCCTGCGACGGGGCGGTTTCTGGAGGGAAAATGCCGGCGGCATCTCGGCAATCTGCATAGACTGTCTCCAGACTCGTGGGCGCCTGACCTTCTCCTCCTCCTGCCTCGACTCTGTCATGCATCTGAGCATCTCCCTCAATCATAGCCCGCAACCTTTGTTTCTAATCCATCACCGGGACATTGTCGAACTGCAAATGCCGACTTTGAGAGACCACCACATTAGGTGTGCATGTGGGCGACACTGACCCGACAATGTTTCAGAGGCCTTCTTTGCCTTGCCATGCCGGACTCATACAGTGCTCTCCAATTCGCAACATCTTGCATTTCGTATAATCGGAGTTCCACTCTGTGACCCGTCTTGCTCGCCAACAACTCGCCCCGAATTCACGCCAACGTCCGGACATCCTCACGCTTTGCTCATCGTGACTCTCTGCTCACCAGGTCATATGGCACTCCGGAGGACGCGCGCACCGTCCCCCGCGGTCCGAACGTAGGCCATGGGGCAGGATATCCAGTGATCACTTCTGACCTTGGCTTCGCGGTGCCTTCTACTTCTCCCTCCGGCAATGTCCCGCCTTATATAAATGTGAGCACCACCGCGCGACGGCCTGTTAGCCATAACTAGTGCGGGCCCCTCCAGCTGATACACCACCTGAACATGGCGCCGCTCTCAGCCTTCCTCGCCGGCCTTCTCTGGATACTGCAAGCGCGCGGGGTCGCGGTCCCGTCGAGCCCGCCCGCAGGCGCAGCCACCGTCGATCCTTCCCTGGTCAGCGTCTCGGTCGAGTTCTTCGCGTTCCCAGGCTACACCCAGCTCAGCGGCACGAACAACTGCTTGAACAACCTCGCCTCGCTTCGGGGCGCCCAGCCCGCTTTCCGTATCGGCGGCACCACTCAGTAAGTCCTGTTCCCTGTCTTCCCATTCACGATTGTACACGCTCACAACCCATGCTTGCTCAGGGACCGTGCGACGTATGACGCGAACCTGCAGTCCCCGGTCAACTACACGGTCGCCTCCCCCGCCGACGCGCCCGCGAGCCTGACGTACGGCCCGTCGTTCTTCACGCTCGCCTCGCAGCTGAAGGGCCAGGTGACGGTCGGGCTGAACCGACAGCTGAACAACCAGGCGAACTCGCTCGCTGCTGGCGCCCGCGCGAAGCAGAGCATGGGCAACCTCTTCGCCATCGAGCTTGGGAACGAGCCGGACTGTACGTGTTAGCGTTCTTCGGGGCGAAGGATCATGTGCTCAGTGCTGAAGGACCCGAACAGTGTATGCGAGCAGTTCGCCCATCGCGCAAGGGAAGGGATGGAGCGAGTCCATTGACATTTCTACAGAGGCGAAGTGGTTCACTGCTATGGCACCCACGGTCAGTACATGTCCCCACTGCGACCGGCCGTGTCAAGCATTAAACTTGGCGTTCTCCGCAGCTCGGGAACATCTTCCAGGGCGCCGTGTATCTTTCGTGGAACACCCAGCAGCTGGTGTCGAGCATCGGAAGCGCTGCGTTGAACACCATCAAGACGATCTCGCGGCACTCCTACCCCCAGTCGGCGTGCGGCGGCGCGAGCACGAACCTCCCCAACTTGATGAGCCACACGTACGTTTCTGAGCTATGAGAGTTGACACCAGATGTTGACATCCCGTTGGCCGTTGGTGCAGTGGTATTGTATCATATGTAAACCAGTATAAGGCAGAAGCGACCGCAGCACACAATGCAGGGAAGAAGTTCTTCCTCGGGGAGACGAACTCTGGTGAGCCAGAGATACAGCGTACCATGCGGATCTCACTAACGCTTCCGCAATGATAGCGACCTGCGGTGGCGGCGGTATCAGTCCCACATTTGGCGCGGCGCTCTGGATCATCGACTACGTGTTGCAAAGCGCGCTCATCGGCGTGGACCGCCTGTACTTCCACCACGGCACCATCGGTAATTGCGTGAGTGTCTCCTTTTCAAGTACGTTATCAGAGGAGGTGGCTTACCATCGAACGCGGCATCAGGCGTACTGCTGGTGGGGCCAAAACGCCGTATTCTCGCCGTACTACGGGGCTGTCTTTGTGTCCGAGTTCCTGGGTACCGACGGAGCCAAGGTCGCCGCACTCAGCAACGACAACCTGACAGGCATCGCGGTCTACGCTGTGTACTCTTCGTCTGGCACCCCTCTCCGTCTCCTCGTCCTGAACACGAACTACTTCGACGGCACCGGCACACGATCCACCGCCCAGGTCAGCTTTAGCGGGATCGCCACCCCGAGCGGGACCAAGCAGGCGAAGCGTCTGACCGCGCCCTCGGCAACGTCGCGCGTGGACCAGGGCGCGAGTGTGACAATTGGCGGGAGCGGCACGTTCGCGGCGAACTGTGCGAGGGTGGGGACGGAGAACACGGAGCAGGTGTCTGTGTCCCAGAGCGCGTTCAGCGTGGCGGTGCGGGCTGCAGAGGCGTTGATCGTGTACTTGAGCCTGGATCTCGCCCCTTAACCCGCAGATATACATTCGTACAAGCCCATCTTTCCTGATTCCATGCGAGTCGGAGCCCCTGTTATAGCTTCCTTCATCAACTGACGCGACTGTGCTGTCGCGGTCACGCGCGGGTGGCGCGAAGATGTTCTCAGTGCTCGCTGCCGAGTTCGATTTACACATGTTCCTCGTGAGCTCACCGCCACTCTCTATTTATGTGTCCACCACATCCGCATGGGACCGGCGCGTGCGTATGGCACCCCTAGCATAGCTTCGCAATGCAGTCAGGAAAATATGGGCGCAAGATCCGACTTTGTGCTCCCACGCCCACAAACTGCTTCATCGCATTTGTCTGAAGCATATCTCGTTCTCCTGTATGGCCCTCAGTTGTCAGGTGTGAGGTAGAGTTGCTATTCGACGCGGACACTCACGGGTAACGCCAGAGAGTATTTGAAAGAGCCCCAAACGTGATCGTACCCTTTTCACCACATTTGTGAAACCCATGAGCCTCGCGACGAGACGACGTGGGTCCTGGAAGTACAAAGGCAGCAGTCCCACCGGCGAGTTCGCAGCTTAGCAAACGACGATCCTCATGGTCCAACAGCAAGAGCGAGCCTGCCACAAAGTCGCAGCCGAGCCCTGGCGCTCCGTATGTTCTACGTCCGCGGTTATCGGGAGATCCCAGATACTGCTTTTGGTAATCTTGGGCGGGCGCTCTGCGCTTCAAACCCGTGCGCGCATGTCTCCATCATGGCCGTTATTTGTGCGCCTGCCGTAACTTGCTCGCAGTCCTGTCGTTCAAAAGGTCTGCGAGTCGTTTTCTGCATACCAATGCATCCCTATCTGACACCCTTTTTCAGCGATATGTCCTCCACGTCCTCCCAACACGAGGCCGCCGACGGACAGGAGGACCCCTCAACGTCGGCCGCAGCGGCAACCGCCGCAGCAGTGACGCTAACAAAGAGTGGAAACGTCTCCAAAATGCGAGCACATCGAGGGAACGTTCCTACTCTCCCACAGACCAAGCTCTGCCATCTCTGTCCTGCCAAATTTACGCGGACGACGCATCTCAATCGACATTTGAAGACCCGTGAGTGCGCCCAGATAGCCATCTCCCTATCGTCGATTCTGAATGCTATCTCAGATACCAACGAGCGGCTGCACGAGTGCGACGTAAGCCTCAGTGACCAGCTTTCTATCAACGTACTGACAGCCGGCGTTAGCGTTGCAACGCCCAGTTCACTCGGAGTGATCTCTTGAGCAGACACAAACGAACTTGCTGCGACTCGTGAGGCCATACGCGCGTTCCTGCGGCCTGTGGAGAACACTGACCCAGTCTTTGTTATCATTTCCAATTGCCCGCCAATAGGTCACTTGCCAACAGATCACGACGGAAGTCGTGCCAGAGCTGCGCCGATTCCAAGGTCAAGTGCGATCTGCAGCGGCCATGTTCGCGCTGCAAGGCCAAGAACCGCGAGTGTGTGTACGTCAATGCGACTGCGACGAACCCCGACGAAGGATCCAGGGCTAGAAGTAACGTCTCGCCAGACGTTCGTCATCCAAATACCTCAGGATCTTCATCACCACGAGCGCAGAGCGAGGCGTCTATCGAGGCCGTCCCTCCACGTCCGCTGGCGCGAAGCGGCTCTACGCGATCAATGTCATCCTCCCACGCATCGACCAGCTTCTGCTCAGCCTCATCGAGTAGAGTGGTGGGCTATACTGCTCCGAGCTCATCCGAACACGTCGATATCCACCATATCTCATCGGGAATCCGCGGGACACTATCCTCCCATTCGCCCCGCAACACTATGGCCGTTCCTCGCGGGCAAGTTTCTCATGAGAAGAACTACCTCAGCGAGCTCGTCTCGAGTCAGATGTATGATGGCCTCTTCTCCGAGCTCTTCACCTCGAGTTTCGAGAAGAACCCGGTCGTCCCTGGGCAGTACTTCCATCCTGACCCTACCGCCATCCTGAACGATCGCCTCGAGTCCGCAGGCATCGCTTCAAACGGGTACGTGCCGCTGACAGAGCAACTGTTATCGTACGAGAATCCGCCGTTGGATCCATCCTTCGCCGTCGACGCCTTCGGAAACCCCACACACCCTGATGCAGTGCAGCCTGCTCTCCCGATGAGCATGCCTCCTGAGCAGCCGACACCGGAAGAATTGAATGAATATCGTGCGTGCTTCTCTTTTCGCTGCATCATCGCAAATCTGACGATTGTATGCTATAGTGACACTCTTCATTTCGATATACCTACACCACATGCCGATCGTCCATTTACCGACTTTCCTCCAATCACCGAGCCTACCAATCCTCCTCACCGCCATGCGCGCATGCGGCGCCATGTACACAAGCACAGCGACGGCGGCGAAGTACGTCGAGGACGTCCTCGCAACCGCGCGCGACTCCATCATCGCAGAGCTAGTAAGTACCTCGTGCGATGTATGATCCTCGAAATGACCTACGACTTGTTTCTATAGTCTTCGTCGAATAACAAGAGCTATACCGAGATATCCCAACTCACTACCGCCTCGGCGTTGATCCAAACGATCGGACTCTTCCACCGCGACACGGACCAACGGGCTAGATCCAACGTCTACCATGGCATGATCGTCATGGTATGGTCTCTCCAACCCTCTTCCTAACATACGCCGTTCACACAACACCTAGATGTTGCGCATGAACGGTTTCGCCGATACAACGCGAGACTGGACCCTGAACCAGATTGATTTCTCAGACCCAGCTTCCATAGAACGGGCGTGGAGAGCATGGGTCACGCACGAGACTGCGAAGAGGTACGCCCTGTTTTGCATCCAATCCACGAGGGAAGAAAGTCTGCTCACGGGCGAGCGTAGGGCGATATGGATCTGCTATCTGCACGACTGCTGCCACGCGATATACTTCAACCTCTCACCCACCTTTCGCTCCGAGCAGTTCACGCTCGGGCTGCCGTGCGAAGACGCCCTATGGACCGCGAAGAACGCAACGGAGTGGGCCATGGTCCTGCAGCGGCCCTCGCAGTACGGCTCGATCGAGGTCCGGCTGTGCGGCCACTACCTCAAGGCGCTCTACTACTACATCACGCAGCACAACCCGGACAACTCACCGCGGCCGTTCAGCATCACGCCCTTCGCGCACTTCATCATGATCCACGCGATCATGCGCCACCTCTTCGAGCACTACCTCCGCGACCGCCTCCCGTTCCTGCAGCCGGACGGCGCGGCGGGCGCGCACGCGCGCGGGACGATCAAGCCGCACTTTGTCGACCGCGACCGCGCGTTCCACATCCAGATCCTGCTGCACCACTGGCTGCAGAGCTGGGAGCGCTCGCCCGAGACGCCGCGCGACGTGCCCGAGTCGCAGAAGCGCTTCCTGTTCGACGCGCTGCCGTTCTACTGGGTCGCGCAGGTCGCGCTCGTCGCGTACCAGGAGGGCCTCCCGCCGTTCGACCCGCAGGGGACGTACGTCGGCTCGCACGACGCGAAGTTCTACCTGATGAAGAAGTGGGAGCGGCACGTGCGCAAGTTCCTCGCGAGCGGGGAGCAGACCGCGACGCGCTTCTGGGATGAGGTGATGAAGATCCGGATCGAGACGTGGCAGGCGGAGACGGGGTTCCAGTACGAGCATCTGCTTGGGTTCTTCCAACATGGCGCGAATTGAAGGAGGGAGAGGCGAGGAGAGACGGAGAGGGAAGGGGAGGGGGAACGCTGGCCGTATCTTCTCCCGTGTGTTTTAGATACCTCCGATTTGTACTATACGTAAACGCGCTGGCTATGTGGAACGCTCAAGCGCGTCCTTCGGTCGGAGGTGAGGAGCGGGACTTGGGTGGGTCAACTAGCCAAGAAAAGTCTCATTGCAGACACTCGTGGACGCTTTTCTCTGCCCTAGAAAGATCAGCACCCGGCCCCGACCCACCCACCGCAAGTCCGCGACCCAAGAGAGCCTGCTGATTTGAGCAGCATCCACTTGAAGTCCGAGGAAAGACCAATACCCGCCGGGTGCGCGTTACTCGCGATCGAGGCGAGCATGCGGTGTGGCGCTTATGCTGTTGAGCGCATGAGTGAGGCATACCTTGCGATAGTGCTACTGTGTACGCTTTAAAGTGGCCAGACGTTGCCCGACGGCACTTTTCGTGGGCAGCTTGCTGCAGGAACTTGTTGGAGGTACCACAGCGCTTGCCATATCGAGAATGGTTTGCACTGCCACGGCGAGCTCAGCGCGGATAGAAATCGTCATGCTTCTTCCTTCACGGCAAACATCGGAGGATATCAGGACCCCTGGTCAGGGTTAGGAACTTGAAGCA